>VDFB02193867.1:162300349-162438763 GCA_007258455.2 Sequoia sempervirens | reverse complement strand
ACTAGACTCCATTCTACAAATTTTTAAAAAATAAAAATTAAAAAAAATCTATTACTTTCCAAAATTTGTAGGGGGAGCACCACCAAAATTCTACTTTTTAGGAAGTGCCCACTTAGAAAATTAGTAAAAAATCAAATATTCATTAAAATATTATAAAAAAAATTGTGCACCAACTAGATACTATTAGCTAACTTTTGATTGTAGCGATTTTTAAAATACTAAAAAAAAGGTCACCGTGCTTAGGTTGTACAAGAGTTGCTATGTTATGTTTTTCTGACAAAAATAGCACCAATTTGTGCACATCCCTTTGTTGAACCCCTTAATCTCAACCATTTTCAAAATAAATTAGTAGTTTAGAAAGTAGACTCAGAGCACTTCAATCCTTTTTTTTGTTCCATCAAAAAATTTTGAGTGTAACTATCCTTAATTTCATGTCCAAGGTCAACATTTCTTGATTTCAGAAGAAAAGTGGCCACTTAAGCCCCCTTTTTGGGAACCATCTTGGTGCACTTACCCATTTCTCATTTATTTCATGTTAGATTAGGATCACATCTATTCACTATAAACTTGCCATTGTGCATAGATTACTATAGTTAAATAACATGAATTAAGTATGCCCAGTCAGTATAGGTAGACCCACCTAGGTTCAACAACACCAAAAGAGAAGGCTCGAGTCATTAAGCCTTGTACGTTACCCTAAAGTGTACCAAGAGATTGGAAATGTCTTGTGGTTTTTCAACCAGCATTTTTGAGTGCTAACAGGGTCCACCACAAAAAGGATTTGATCAAGATACATATGTGTTTACTATTTTCATTTATTTCTCATGTAGTTTAATAGTTTAATTGATTTCATACTATATGTGTTCAAGACTTTAGAATTTCAATTACATTAATTTATGGATATGTTGTATCTATAACACTACAAAACCATATATTCTCTTTGCATTTACACTTGCATTTAGAAATACACATTTACATACATAGATATAGATTTCTTTAATGATATGTTACATTCATTGTTCTAAGAGAGTATCCAGTAATTGCATTTACATTTACATTTTCAAATACATATACATACATACATACATACATACATACATATATATATATATATCTGTGTGTGTGTGTATCATTTATATTCAGTGTTTAGACACAACCCATTAGGTCTACACATGGATAAAAATTCATAAAATCAAATCTCCCATAAGTCAATTATAATTCTATCAAGAAATTAGTATCAAATAGATAATATAATCGCATAACTCATACATATGTCAATGTAAACATCATGAATTAATTATGTATCCAAATAAGTCAAATATAATTCTATCAAGAATTTAATATCAAATAGATAATATAGTCACATAACTCACATTTTAATGTCATTGATCTTCTTCTTCATCCAACTTTTTTTTTATCATCTTGTCTAGATTCAACATTGTAAGGATTGGTCATATCATCATCATCGTCATTGATATCAGTTTCAATATTGTCATCATCCACACAGATATCATCTTCATGAACATTAAATCCTACATCATCATGATCTAGTTCCTCCTCTTTGACATCTTCGTCAGGCACATCGTCAAGTAACTGTTGATCCTCATCATCATCTACATCATCTTCTAGTTCTTTGGTATCTTCTTCTTCCACCACATTATACTTTACCGGTCTTCCTCTTGGATCATGTCTAACAAAAAATGACCAACCCAGTTCACTTGAAACCTCTGAGTAAAAGAACTTCTCACATCAGCTTGGAAGAACATAGGGCTCATTTCCAGCTCACTCTATCGACCTTGTATTAACCATGGTAAATCCATTATCATGCTCAATAGCAACTCTCTCAAGATCATTTTCATTCAATTGTCACCTATACCATAGGACGGCGAATATAACTAATTTGAAGGACTTAAAGTGACACTCAAGTATATCATCCAAAATCCCATAGTATCTATTTTTTGAGACTTCTAGATGTATGTTTCTTCTAGATGAAACATTAGTCACTTGAAAGACTACAATTATACCAGAATCATAAGTTTTCTTCATGTCATCCAAATTTTTAATTCAAAACTTATGACCATTGCACCACATATCCTTCTGGTGTTTCACCTACAATATGTCAAACATGTAAAAATTATTGCAATATCATTAGTTGATAAACATATTTATTCTTGGCCGAATGTATGCAAAGAAAAAAATATCAACATATATATTAGTGTAGGAGCACCTAGATCTTGTAAATTCCTTCAAAAGGCTAATATGTTAAATTTACATGTTGAAGTCTAATTTTTTGTTTGAAGGCCATGAAAAGGCTATTTTCAATGTAATCAAATCATAAAATAAGTCACTAGGAGGTGAAAATGCAAAAAAATGCAAATAATGCAATATTATGTAAACAAAAAGGCATAAATAAAGCATATTAGGAGATAAGAGGAAGTTTGAACCAATGAGAAGTTAGAAAAGGTAGTTATTAATAGGGAAAAATTTATAAAAATCATGGCAAGGTGTGGAAGAGCAGAATCTTGAAATTCTTGTAACAAAATCTTGAATAAAAGCCCTCTTTTTTTGAGTTATCAAGCATTCTTTCTATTTCTCCTAACTTGTATTGCTAATTTGGTAACATCCAAGTTAGTTCTTGTGTAATATAATTTTAGAAAGAGTAGTTTTCATTGTCAAAGAGTCTGAAAGTTAGTTTTAAGCAGTAAAAGAATCAAAGCCAATCTTGTGTCTCGGGCAAAGTTAGTTTCGCTATGATTTTGAGAGTCCCTAAAGAAGTTTAAGGCCCATCCCACTAATGTAAGCCTAGTGGAAATGGTGGGATGGGATAAATATGGTGTCCTTTATGTGATTTTTTTTTGTGTGAGTGCAAGGTATCAAGAATATGGTGCTATGTTGCTGATTTAAAGTTAATTTTCTGAGTTTTCCTCTTGAAAATGAAGGTTTCTAGCAGGGTATTGGAGAAATAACATATGCATGTCCAAGGATATGTTTCTAAAGGAATTTTCAGACATAGTGGAGCATGTTTCAATGGTTTTCAAGAGTATTGGAGGCTTTTAAGGGTGATAATCACAAAACCCTCACTATTTTGGGTGTTTCAAGCCTAAAATTAAGGGTTTGTTAATACACTTTCTAAATGGGTCTTTAAATCTTTGAAAGTTGATAAATCTAGTGTTTTTTGACCTTTACTTTGACTATTTGAGGTTTTCTAACAATTTGGAGTTGGAAAAAAGGTGGATGCTTTGTAAAATAGCCCTATTCTAGTAGCCTTTCTTGGGTGTACAGTCTAAAATTTGCTAGTTTCTCCTGTATAAATCATTCTAAGTTTTTGATACGATGATATGGGAATTAAGAGGTCTCTAAATGTGCCTTTGGATCTTGGTTTTGAACCTAGTGTGAGTGGTTCACCCGATATAGGGTATGGAGGTTTATTGCTAATTAATGTTTATATTTCATGGAAAGTGGAAATTTGTGTGTACAGGGAAGTGAATGACATTAAATACTTGAACCTTGTCATTTGGATGGAGTTACAATATAATTTATGCTTGAATAAGGTTGTAAAGGAAGTGCATATTGTTTTGAGAATGATGATTCTATTGTGAGTCTTGGTATCTCTACAGAGTAGGCAGATTTGATATTTATACACTGATGTATTGAATTGATTTCTTTCAAAAAATGATGAATATTGTGTCTTGAAGGACTAATTAACTAGTTTATAGCAAGAAGGATTGGTATTTGTTTGTTTTCCTTGTAAGGAAAATGAATTGGTACTATTAAAGAAGTTTAGACTATTTTCAATGATTGATGTTTGGTATAAATTAACATTTTCGAATCTGATTTCTAGAATAAGTGTTTTGTTTCCTTGAGGATATGATGTATATAGGAATTTGAAGGATTCATAATTGGTTGTATAGCAAGTGAGCATAATGTGTTTCCTTATGAAAGGCTAAGAGAATGTATAGATGTTGATATGGTGGTTGAGAATGATGTGAATCTAATTGATTGAGTCAAATTTTTCTAATATGGTTTTTGCTTTGAATTAGTCAATTGGAATATTGAAAATGACATATGGTTTGTTGAAATTGGAGTGCTAAATTATTTCCTTGAAGTCTTGTAGAATTGAAGAATCAAAAGAAGTTGTATGAGTTTTGAGGAAAAAGGAAGTGAATTAAGAATTTGATCTTCTCCTAATTTTGATTGGGTTTGATTTACCCTCATGAAATGATGTTGGTGTTGTTGTTGGATCCTCTACATCATATATACATCAATATAATTGAAAATTCTTAAATAATATGGGTGATTAATATATTTATATGTACTTGTTTATCTCTTAAACCATATGCTAAATCAATTTCCCTTTGTGTAACATTGGAATCTCCATTATGATGAGCTTCTTTAACCAACACCTTCCCATGTTAATGTGTGACCAGATTGTTGACATCGTTCAATCCATACCATCATCCAATCAAGATTGTTTGATACGGACAAATGTAGTGCATCACACTCTCGACCAACTGTATAAAAAAAATTAAAATTCACAAACCATGCATAATTAGTTAATTACCATGGTATATGGCCTTAATTTATAATTGATGTATATTGAAGATTAATAATTAAATAAGTATAATATACATAAAAACCATATGTAAAATTTATTCTAATTAATCTCCATGACCATCTTATAATTACCTCTTACTTTCCTCAATCTACCTTTCCCCATCAGGTACTCCCCTTTAAATTTGTTAATGGAGTTGGGATCCCAAATGCGATCTGCATAGATCTTTGCTACAAACTTAGGAAGATATTCACTAATGTGCACCATGGTCTGGTGTACCATATATCCCTCCACCATAGAACCCATAGGATGTGCTCTTTTTCTAATCAAAGCCTTCAAAAATTTCAAGTGTCTCTAAACCACCCACATTGACCTTGTGTGTACATGTCCACACAATTCAATCACCTCAACTTGGTGTATGAGGTAGTGTTTTGGTGCATTGGAAAATGTCAGAGGTAGACACTTTTTCATTTCACACATTAGACAAAGAATTTTTCTCTTCCAATAAATTATATTTTATTTATGGATTTCTTTAGATGACAACCATCTACAAGTGATTCAAGGCACAAATATATTAACGAGATTTAACAAAAATATACAATATATTACATAACAAGTAGAACAAATTACAATTATAAGATCTATACAACTAATTGAAAAAATATCACTACTTACCTCATATATTTTCCAAGATCATATATAACTTGCTTAACATTATTGTCGAAATTGTCTGTGAGAGATAGAGGTAGAATGTACTATAGCAATTATAAAATTATCTTTTCATTATTTTTCCAAAAGTAGTAAAGACAATATATTGAAAAGTACACGTAGTATACAAGTGTATATATAATATACCAAAATAATTACCTTAATGAAGGTATTCCAATCATGCATTTTCATCCCTTACCCAAATTCACCTTTCTTTGTTATGATATTGTTTATGTTCGCAGCAAATCCTGTAGGAAATTGAATTTTTTGGAGATGACTTCTTTAATAGCATTTCTTTGTTGCTCTGTTAATAACCAAGGAATGGCACTTATATTAATTTGGTCTCCATCGCTATTCAATTCAATGACATTTTTCATTGTATGATTGGCTTCCTGAATGTCACTACAAATTTTGACAATTTTTTCTTTGTCATGCCTTCCATCCAATATTTTCCATAGCGTTTATGTTATATTCTTTCCAATATGCATTGTATCAAACAAATGCATAATTTGTAGTTTTTCATAGTAGGGAAACCTACTAAATTTTTTGGGATAACTTTTCATTCCTTGTGGAAGCTGGCCATTAATGCCTTGATGACCTTCATGAAGCATATAAGTTAAAAAAATTAACAATGACAATCATTGTCAATTACAACATGAGTAAACACAACAAAATATAAAATATAAAATCCAAACATATCATATATGATAGATAAACAATTTGATCTGATGTATAACCTTGATGATTAATTCTATTGTATTCCAACTTCAATAGGCGAGGTGTCATTCTTTGTGATTTTGATGTAATCTCTTATTTTCCATTGAAAAGATATTTTTCAGTAGTTTGATACTTATGATTTTTGTGGAGGAAGTGCCTATACTCATCAAACACCTGATTTCCTAAACTTGTTGAATGACAAGATTTTATTTTTGGAACAAAAATTGGACATGTAAATTTTCCCTTTGTATGAAGACCTGCAAGATCATATATAATTGGATTAAATATATCAAATTTTATAATAATTATATAATGAATAGATTATTTTAAAAACATGCATGATATCTACTTTATAAAATTAAATATTGTTAAAGTGTAGTTGAATGTTATAACATATGACAAAAATGTGTTAGCCTTAGGGCATCATGAATTTTCCATACAAGCATTGCATGGAATTGAAATTATCTTTGTCCTATTGGTCTAGAGACATCCTACATAGTGACACCATTCCATAACTTTAGTAACTCATCGATAAGAGGCTCGATATATATATTCATATCTTTAACTTGGTACTTACTTAGTTGAATGAACATAAAGATTACATAATTATTATAACCATTTTACTACAACATATATAAATTAATGTACATGACTATTAAATGAAAAAAATATAAGTCATTATGCAAAAAATAGGTCAGATGAGATGCTACTACGTTAAAGAAAATTGATGTAACTAAATACCTGGAACAATCATTGAGAACATTATGTGCTCCCTCTTTATTGACATCCATGGAGGAATGTTATTGTTGATAACAAAAACAGGCCACCCCAAGTAAATAGATCTCAGCTCTCCAAATGGATTGACACCATTCGCTACCAATGAAAGCCTGAGATTACAAGGTTCTTCTTTAAAGTGTAGCAATTTTTCCTCCATGTCCCTAAATGCATAACCATCCGTAGGCATTCGAATAATGTCATCTCCACTTCTATTCTGTGCATGGTAATCCCTAACTTGCACTAAGCTTTCGCACCTAAATAATCATTGCATATGTGGAATAATGGGAATATAACGAAGAACCTTGTGAGCCTATTTTTTTTTTAGTTGATCTATTTGATATCTACTGATATGATATTCTAGACATTCTATTGCAAATTCATGTTGTTTATGATATGTAATATGATCATTGGGACATGCATCTATTGCTTGATACTCCATTCCAATATTTTTCATAATGTGAGATAAATCTCAATATGAGCGAGGTAAAATATTTGATGGTGGTAACAAAAATTCACCAATCAATCTACAACAAAAAAATAATTTGTTAATATAAATAATATTAATGGTACATATTTCATCATTTATTTACTAGTGATGAACTAACAACAATTAAAATAGATGAAAAAAGATAACATATATGACATTATTTAACATTCATGAGATTGCTATGTTGTATAAACCATTCATAACCTTCAAGTTCACCAACAAAAATACAACAGAGAGAAGAGTTGTTTGGGAGCCTTCATAAAGGGGCTTGTATGCCTTCTCAAGTATAGATAAATCATGAACATCATCAAAGTCATCTCAATCATCATGATCAATTGTACCACTAAATGTGTCATGGATCAATGTATTTGTACCATCATCTTCAACTGTGGTTTATGGCACATGATCATCTTCTTCCATAGGATCAGTAACTTCATCTTTGATAGTCACAGCTCTATGTTCATCCGCTTGCAAAACCAAATTCTTTGAGCCATGATAATCCATATCATGTGCTCTAGGGTGCCCCACCTTTAGAATAAAGATAGACACAAATAAACCATGATCATGATCAAGTGATTTTATATATATATATAAATATATATATATATATATATATATATATATATATATATATAAATATATATATATATATATAAAGTGTTAAAACGATATAAACATTTACAAATTCAATCAATATAAACACATATAATGAACAACTTACCAATGGAAAATAATCATGCCCCCCTTCGACGTGAGCATGCTTCCTACAATGTTTCTCAGCTATTGTGATTAAAATTCTTCTTGTCTGTAAGCCCTTGAAATTATTGCAAGGACAATAACATTTCCAATCACCCTTTATTTTCAATCTATCCCACATTCTAGCAACTATCTCTTCATTTTGTTTTTGAATAATATTATCTAACATGATTTTTCTTAATTTACCAAGCTTGAATATTTAGATCTTCAAAAATATCAAACTCACACTCCAATAATTTTTAATCATAGACAGGTAACAAAATCTAATAATTATGATAATTTACACCAAAAGAATTCAGCATGCAACCACCCCTGCAAAAGAGAAGATAACCTAAAGTTAATGACCCCAAAAAACACTTTAAAATGGTAATTCTAGAATGTATTAAATTTCTATTTTACTATGATTTCCAACTGTTAGACTCCCAAAATCAGAATATTGAACTTGCACAACAAAATCTAGAAATGAAATTCTCAAAATAAAGTCTAAAAATTAAATATGATGAGATGTTGCTTTAAAATATGATTTTCAAACCTGGAAGTACAAATTTGACTTCACAAATGAATTCTAGAAAAAGACAATGACCACCCTCAACCTAGTGATATCTTCTTGAATTTGTTTTTATTTTTCCCAAGAAAATCATCCTTAGTTCTCCACAAACTGTCGCAAGTAGAGAAAATTCACAAGTATAGCAAAACATTGTCGCAATAAATAGACGAACTCACTTTTATTTATGTTGACCAAATTTTTATTTTTATTTTTTCTGATTTTGAATATTCGTGGCAATTTTGATGAAACCCAAGTTCGTTGAAATTTTGACGAACGTCAGGGATAAAATTTTAAAAAAATGAAAATTACACATCAAATCCTGACAATACATCAAATTATACATCTTTCGTCAGAAATTTTTGTCAAATTTTGTAGTCAAATGAGTTAGTGTTTTGCCCATGAAAGACAAGATTCTTAGTCAATGCAATAGAAGACACATTGTCACAAAATATGGTTATACCATCTTCTTGATGCTCATTCAAATCTACAAGCATTCTTCTAAGCCAAATTGTCTGACATGTTGCTTCATTTGCTACTATGTACTTTGCTTCTGTTGTGGAGAGACAAACTATGGGCTATTTTTTTTATGTCCATGATATTGCTCCTAAACCCATGTGGAACAAATATTTCGATGTGCTCTTCCTGTCATCTACATTTCCTGCCCAATCACTGTCTATGTACCCAACCAACTGAAACTCATTTGAGGTGGTATACATTATTCCATAGCCTTTTGTGCCATTAACACACCTTAGGATTCTTTTTTGGCATCTTCCACACATCCAAATATTCTCAAGTGCTCAACACTCCATTTGCATTTCATCCACACTTCTTGTGGGATCCTATCACGAATGACCTTTGTGGGTCACCTATTCAAGATGAAAACCATTGTTGCTAAAATATCACCCCAATATTCATTACACAAACCTTTTTCCTTCATCATGCTTGCTACCATTTCTGTGATGGTTCTTTTTCTTTCAGCCACTCCATTTTTTTGTGGAGTATATTGGGCTATAAGTTGTCTTTGAATGCCTTGAGAGTTGTAAAAGTTCATAAAATCTTGATAGATATACTCTCCCCCTATGTTTTTTCTGAGGACTTTGATATAGTGGCTACTTTTCTTTTTAGCCAAGTCCTTAAACTCTTTGAACTTTTCAAATGCATCTGATTTATTCTTCAAAAAACACACCCATATTTTTATACGATAATCATCTATGAGTGTCATGAAATAAACATTTCCTCCTAGGGTTGGGGTCTTCATGGGACCACACAAATCTGAATACACTAGGTCTAATGGTGCTCTAGCTCTCCTAGAATGCCCTGATTGAAAGTTCTACCTATGTTGTTTACCTCAGATGCATGCTTCACACTTTCCATCAGGCTCTACAATTGCTGGCAGGCCCCTAACCATATCTTTTTTAGCTAAAATGTTTAAACTTGAATAACTTAGATGCCCATACCTCAAATTCTAAAGCTTGGATGGGTCTTGGATGATTGTTTGGAAGGTTGAATACTACAAGCCTTTTGAATTTGTTAAGATTTTCATTTTGAGAAGAAACATTTGGTTCTTTGTCAATTGAACCATTACCATAACTTTCTTGCTTCCATTTTTATCATAGATGATGCATTCCCATTTCTCCATCAACACTCTATAACCATTTTGTACCATCTGTCCAATGCTCAAGAGATTGTATTTCATGCCTAGGGCATAGAATACATCATGAAGCTATCTTTCTTCACCATGCTTGGTTTGAAGGCACACTCTGCCCTTGCCCACAACTAGAACCTTCCCATTATTGCCCATTTTGATTTTAGACTTAATGTTGTTGTCAATGGAGGAATTTATTTTTTTGTTACCACTCATGTGGTTGCTACAACCACTATCCAAATACCAAAGTTCAATGCTGCCTTTCTCTACAATATTGCATAAAATAAACAAGGTATATGTAGGATCATGATGGGCCAAAAAGTGGCGATATGATGGGTATGCATAGGGTATGTGGCTAATGACTTTATTTTACCAAAAATTGATGAAATGAAAAAGATTTTTAAATGGAATTCTCAATATTCCACCAATATAAATTATGTTTTACCTTGAATCTAGTGTATGTGCAAGATCATCATGGAAAAAACAGGCTCTTAAGTGGCAAAAAAATTAGAAAAATCAGAGTTATGCAACTTGACTTAAAAATTTGAATAAATTATCTATATTATTTCAAAAATATGTAAAAATAGAATCTATAGAAAATTGAATGTAGTTTCTAAACTACTAGGTTTGTTTAAAAATATATATATATTTGTTGAAATTTTGAAATTTCAATGTAGTAGTACTTAAATTTCAGGAAAAAAAAAAGTAGGTGTTTGTCTGACCACCCTAACCACAATAAAATGATAATATTTTTTTATAATATTTTAGATATAAGTAGAGGAATCATGTCCCCGATGTGATGCATATTTTTTTGTAAATTTTTCCAAGTAAATAATTAATTATGATTTTTTTATTACAACTTTTTAAAAATATAGAAACTCATATATCTGACCACCTTAACTTGGTCAAAACTTCATGAAATTCAATTTTTAATTTTTTTAATCCTATAGTATGTAAAACATAGAATGTGACGCATGTTTTGGATTCAAAAAATGTGATACCATTTGAAAGCTATAGATGTTTTTCAATTAGCCTATCAATCAGGACTTTAGTCGTAATTTGAATAGAAAATGAATAATAATTACTTATTAAATTCAAAGTAGAGCATAATTTATATTGGTGGAAAGTTGGGGATCTCCTTTAAAAACCTTTTTCGTTTCATCAATTTTGGATAAAAAAATTCATCAGCCACATACCCATCATATTGTCACTTTTTGGCCCATCATGATCCTGCACATACCCTTTAATAAATAATTATTATTTGAATTTTCTATTTGAATTATGACTAAAATCCTGATTGATAGGCTAATTGAGAAATATCTATAGCTTTCAAATAGTATCACTCTTTTTGAATCCAAAACATGGATCACATTTTATGCTTTGCACACTATAGGATTAAAAAAAGGAAAATTGAATTTCATGAAGTTTTGACCAAGTTAAGGTGGTCAAACATACAAGTTTTTCTATTTTTTAAAAGTTGTAATAAAAAAATCATAATTAATTATTTACTTGAAAAAAATTTACAAAAATATATGCATCACATCTAAATATGAGTCATCTACTTATATCTAAAATATTATAAAAAAAAAAATCATTTTATTGTGGTTAGGGTGGTCAGATAGATGCCTACTTATATTTTCCCTGAAATTTAAGTACTACTGCACTGAAATTTCAAATTTTCACCAAAGAGATTTTTTAATTGTTTAAATAAACCTAGTAGTTTAGAAACTATATTCAATTTGCTACAAATTCTATTGTTAAATATTTTTGAAATAATATAGATAACTTATTGAATTTTTTATGTCAAGTTTCCTAACTCTGATTTTTCTAAATTTTTTGCCACTTAAGGGCCTAGTTTTTCCATGATGATCCTACACATACCGAACACTTGTGATTGTTTTTCATTTTCAGCCTTGTTCTCATTTGACACATTTGCATTTTGACTCCCTTGGTCACATTGTTTCTTCCTACATTCACTTGCATAGTGACCATACTTGTGATAGTAGTAACATTGTAGATTGCTCTTATCAGATCTCTAATTCAATCTACAATTTTTTTCCTCTACCTCTGTGACCTCTTTCTCTACCATTTCTTCCTCTTCCCTTTCCTCTCACATTTGTTTGTGCTTTGAAGGCTTGTTCTTGGGAAGAATTTGCAGACCTATTTAGGCACTACTCATGGGTTTGAAGTGAACCCATTAACTCATCAACTGATAATATTGAGAGGTCCTTTGCCTCTTCTATGGCAATAACCATTGGGTCAAATTTTGTGGGTAAACTTCTAAGAATCTTCTCCACAATATTTTGCTCTTCTATGGTTTCTCCATTTATCCTCAACTAGTTAATCAAGGTGGAAGCCCTTGTATGAAAATCTAAAATGGAATCACTGTCCTTCATCTACATGGGGGTATGTGTAGGATCATCATAGAAAAAATAGGCCCTTAAGTGGAAATTTTTTTAGAAAAATCAGAGTTAGGCAACTTGATGTAAAATTTTGAATAAGTTATCTATATTATTTAAAAAATATGTAAGAATAGAATCTATAGAAAATTCAATGTAGTTTCTAAACTACAAGGTTTTTTTTTTTTTTTTATATCTATTTGGTGAAAATTTGAAATTTCAATACAGAGTACTTAAATTTTAGGAAAAATAAGTAGGTGTTTGCCTGACCACCCTAACCACAATAAAATGATAATATTAATTTATAATATTTTACCTATAAGTAGAGGATTCATGTCCGAATGTGATGCATATTTTTTTGTAATTTTTTTCCAAGTAAATAATTAATTATAAATTTTTTATTACAAATTTTGAAAAATATAAAAACTCATATGTCTGACCACCTTAACTTGGTCAAAAATTTATAAAATTCTTTTTTTTTTAATCTTATAATATGTGAAGCATAGAATGTGATGCATGTTTTAGATTCAAAAAAATGTGATACTGTTTGAAAGCTATAGATATTTTTCAATCAGTCTATCAATCAGGACTTTAGTCGTAATTCAAATAGAAAATGAATAATAATTATTTATTAAATTCAAAGTAAAGCATAATTTATATTGGTGGAAAGCTAAAAATTTTCTTTAAAAACACTTTTTGTTTCATCAATTTTGGGTAAAAAAAAGTCATCAGCCACTTGGACCATCATATTAGTTACATATTGCCACTTTTTGGCCCATCATGATCTTGCACATAACCATGGTCTCAAATTATCTTCTTTGCAGTTGGAGTTTTATTGACCTGACTTTCTCAGTCCCTTTGCAGGTGGTTTGAAGTATCTCCCATGCTTCTTTTGCATAACTAGTTGCTACTATTTGAAGAAAGATAGCCTTTGGCAAGGCTACCTCAATCAGATCGAGGGCTTTGGAATCATTTTTCCTTGTCTTATTCAACTAGTTTTTTGAGCATTGCTCAATGCTGTAAATGCATTTGGGTTAGTCACATCTATGAACCTATTTTCTACTAAAATGGTTTTCATTTTCTTTGCCCAAATATCATAATTTTTACCATCAAATATAGGTGGCTATTGCCAACTCCTATTGTCTCCTCTAGCCATTTTTCTAAATGGGGGAAACTACAAATACCCAAATAAAATCTAAGGCTTTTCTTCACTGCCTGGAAAACTAGGGCTTTCCCAAATACCCAGAAACTAAGGTTCTATCATAGCACGCCTAGGAACGAAGTTAGGGCTTTAAAAACTAAATTCCCAAAAAACTTAGGGCTTTGTTACTAGTTTGTTGGGTAAAAGGACCAACTACAGTGGGAAAAGATGAAAACACAAACAAAATGAAGACAACAAGAAAAGGAGGCAAAAATATATGTTCTATTTCAGTCATTCACAAAAGGATTACATTCAAAAACTACAAACAAAACTCAGAGATAAAGCTCTATATATTCTTCATACAAAAACTACACTCATTCTAGTGCACTGTAGCTTCTGTGTGTTGTTGCGTGCTAGAGATATTCTAGAGCACTGGAGCACTGATAATGTCTTTTGCTGCTGCAAGTTCTCTTGAACATTCCCTTTCCCATTCTGCTAAACATTCCTCCTTGTTTGTTGATGCTGAAACTAATTGTCTCCTTCCGCTAAAGAAAACATTCTATTCTTTTTTCTTAATTTTTTCTTTCTAAAAACTGCCGCCCAATTTGAAAATTAACTACCAGAATTAAATTCATTTCTAGAAACAATAACTGGTTAGCAAGGTTGTTAGACATGGAAAGGGGCGAACAATCCAAATTGGATTTCATTTGATGGTGAATTAAATGCATTTTCCCATTGTAGCTCTAAATTAGATATTCCAACAAGAAGACGTACTATGAAAAAGCTCAGGCGTTCCCATTGTGGGTTTTAAAGAATGAGAATTAGAGGATGAAAGCTATGAATAGTAAAAAAAAACATGCTAGGCTACCTAATGAATCCTTGTACTAATGGAAATTGTTTTATTTCATACAACTGTTGTGTGAGGAAATTAAAAAATTAGCAATTTCATGCATCAATTAAGAAAAAGTAACCAAAGCTACAAACATCAAGAGGGAAACAATGACCTTATTATATTGACCAAATCTATTACAATCTATAATGCAAGAAAATAGTGCTTCAATTATACATCTTAATCAGTGCAAGACTGAGTGAAAAGTTATGAAAGAATTGATATACTGTTTTCTCAAGCCCAAACACAACCTCCAATCCAATCTACATCGGTTGTCAATTCAACTCATCTTCACATTTTCTAGTTGGTCCTTATACACCAAGATATACTAGTAGAAATATTTTGCAACAAACATGGGCTTCTTCTAGTTCCAAAAAAAAATAGACCATCAGCCTCTATCTCTTTTTCTTGACAGGCTACACTAAGGAAAACTACACAACCTTCTCCCCAACCATTTTCTCTTCTATCTTGCTAGAGAAAACTCACCCCTCCGTAACTCCAAAATTGCCCCCCTCCACAAAGAACCATCCCCTATTTTTTGTGAGCAACATAAAGCTCCCAACTGATTGGGGCAATCTTCCACTCCAACTGATGTAACTGCCACACTAGAATGTGTAATGAAAAAAATAAGACTCCAAATACTGCTACTACCTGGCACTTGCCACATGTCATAGGGAATAACCATCAACAAACAAAATAATCTAAACACAAATTAAAACCAAAATTGCAAAGCAAATCTATATGATGCCCTTGCATTAGGCTCCCTCGAGGAGTTGATTGTGAGTGTAGCTCACAAATGGGGGTTGGCTAGTAAAACTACCCTTTCAAACTTCATGCACTTGCAACATATCCCCTTATGTTGATACATGACAACCTGTACTATTACTTCATTTTCTTCCAACATATGGCTGGGGTAATTCCTCAATATATCGAACTTCTCTTCCTTATTATTTCTATCATTCACTTTCCACTAGTTGGCTTCATTTCATTCCACACCAATGGAAGAACAAAATCCCCTCAATTTATTGTTCTCCAATTAAAATTGCTACTTCCACACCCCATCTCATCATCTTCAACATGTTTCAACCACTCACCAAATAACCTCTCATTGCTACATCTTTTCCATTCCTTTTTCAGCTCCCTCAAACAAGAATCAATGCCAACCTTAGCATAAATGGTGTTTAAAATGTTTTTTGTTTCTATTACTGCACTATGTTATTCATTGTTTGCATACCTCTTCATTGTAATCATTTCATATTCATGAAAAGAATCTTCTATTGTATCCAAGGGTTTTGAAAACTGAAATATTACCTCACCATTAACAACTAGACTATTTATCTCACCTCCCACTAGTTCAAGCCACTCTCTCTCAATGGATTCAATTTGAAGAATTGGGTCATCTTTGACTACCTCTTTTGTTATCTCCACACTCTGTCCATGCAAGTTCGTTCCCATGCTTTCATTGTCGTAATTCCATTTAAAACTCTCCTCTATCTCTAAATCCTTCAAAATACCAATAGTTTCCCTAAATTCATAGTCATATGTGTGAACACATGCTGCTAGCTATCCTACCTATAAATCAACAATGTTTACACCCGTACTTCACTGCAAAAAATGAAGGTCCGCCTCCTTGGTCACTGCTACAAATTCCTTTGTCTCTCTACCATTTACAAAATCTTTTCTTCTTACCAACATCACCTTACTACAATTGCTATGGTTTTCCTCTAGATTGGTTCTTGCAAAGGAAACAAGGTATGTTTGAGTCTGTCTCTCTCAAAAGTGTAGGTGTTATGTCTCCCATCATGTATGAAATTTTAGTCAAACTGCTAAGGTCTAGCAACTCGCACATGAAAAATGTCCATCGACATGATATCACACCCAATGTTATCCTTATAGCTTCCTATTTGAAATTCAACTAGAAAGCTCACTCATCTATTAACAAATGATGACCCTTTTGTAACCAAGAAAACTTATACAATGTACGATGTGTACTTCTCTGAAGACCTATCTTATCTACCATTTCAATAGCAACAATATTATTAGTACTACCATTATCTATAATAAGTTTGCAACACTTACCTTTAGCTTTTCTCTTCTCTTTGAATAGAGCTTTCCTTTGTATAGGTTCTTAACTCTCCTTTGGTGGTTTCAACAGCACTCTTTTGAACAACAAAGATTCTCCTATTCCAAGCTCCTCCTTTCTTAGAGAAAATGATCTTGCAATCTCCTGATCTACTTACGCAACCTTATTCCTCCTTTTAGGACTTGTGTAACCTTTTTGGAAAGATTCTAGACACTCCCAACTCTTATGATCCGCATATTGATTGCACTTAAAACATTTACCTACAAAACCTTTTCCCCTTCCTTGATAACCATCACTTCCAAATGACCTTTCTACTCTATCATGATAACCTTCTCTTTCTCACTTGACTCACCCTTATGAACTACTTGCTTCTCCATCTTGATGGTGTTGTTTTCCTCTTTCTCCATAGCCTTATCCTCTACCTCGACCTTCCTGATTCTACTTCCTCATCAGCTTCTCTTCTACCTTAATAGAAAATTGGTAAGCTTCCTCAAGAGTTCTTGGTGACAATAAAATTAGCTCATATTGCAAAATGCATTTCAAACTATTTAGGTATCTAGATACCTTTTCGAAATCCTCATCACTATGGCCTAACCAAATCACCAACTTATAAAAATATTTTGTGCATTCTTTTACTGACATATCCTTCTACTTCATATTTTACAATATTCTGAAAAGATTGGTTTGATAGTCTATTGAAATGTACTTCACCTTCAATTTGGCAACCATCTTGTCCTGCAAGGTTATCTTTTCCTTGATTATCTTTCGTATCTCAAACTGTACATAGTCCCACCACATTTTTGTGTGGCCTTTAAGCCTTCTACAAAAATACTTCACTTTTCTTTCTTTCACAACTCCTTCGTACTCAAAGTGCTTATCCAAATCATTGATGTAGTCAATGATCTCTTCCCCATTCAAGCTTCCAGAATATGTGGGAACCTCTATTTTTGGTTTATCTCCTACATTCATCACCACCTTTATCAACCTTTCTTCCACACCTTTGGGTTCTTCTTGGTCTTCATCCTCAATTTGTAGTTGTTATTCTTCCACAACTTCACTCACATCACCAACAATGATTCTCCTTCATTGTGCCTGCTCCAAGGCATCCAACCTTACCAATAAATTTTGTAACATTTCCAAAATCCTATCTTCATGGCCTCTTCGACCACCACCTCGAGCACCTCCTTGTGCATTGCCTCTTGGCATTCTTCTTGATGGATTTTTTTCTCAACTTCCCAAAAGGGTATGTGCAAGATCACGATGGGCCAAAAAGTGGCGATATGATGGGTATGTGTAGTTATGTGGCTGACGACTTTTTTTTACCTAAAATTCATGAAACGAAAAAGGTTTTAAAAGGATATTCTTAGCTTTCCACCAATATAAATTATGCTTACTTTGAATTTAATAAATAATTATTATTCCTTTTCTATTTGAAGTATGACTAAAGTTCTAATTAATAGGTTGGTTGAAAAATATCTATATCTTTCAAACGGTATCACATTTTTTGAATCCAAAATATGCATCACATTCTATGCTTTGCATACTATAAGATTAAAAAATAAAAAATTGAATTTCATGAAGTTTTGACTAAGGTAAGGTGGTCAGACATACAATTTTTTATATTTTTAAAAATTTAAGAAAAATTCATAATTAATTATTTACTTAGAAAAAAATTACAAAAAAATATGTATCACATTGGTACATGAGTCTTCTACTTATATCTAAAATATTATAAATTTTTTTATCATTTTATTGTGGTTAGGGTAGTCAAACAGACACCTACTTCTTATTTTTTCCCTAAAATTTAAGTACTATTGCATTGAAATTTTAAATTTTCACCAAATAGATTTAAACAAAAAAAAAAAAATCTAGTATTTTATAAACTACATTAAACTTTCTATGGATTCTATTCTTACATATTTTTGAAATAATATAGATAACTTATTCAAATTTTTACATCAAGTTGTCTAACTCTTATTTTTCTAAATTTTGTGCCACTTAAGGGCCTGTTTTTTCCATGATGATCTTTCACATAACCAAAACGCAAATTTCTTGTCGGTCTGATACCAAAAATAATGGAAATCATTTGATTTCAAACAACTGCTGGGTGAGGCCACATAAACATTAGCAATTTAATGAATCAATTAAGAAATAGTAACCAAAGAGCTACAACCATTGAGAGGGAAACACCAAGCTTATTGTATTAACCAAAGCTATTACAATCTACAATGCAAGAACATAAAGCTTCGATTATATATCTTAATCGGTGTAAGACTAAGTGAAAAGTTATGAAATAATTGATATATTTTTTTCTCAACCCAAAATGCAACCTCCAATCCAATCTACATTGGTTGTTGATTCAACTTAGCTTCAAACTTTCCAGTCAATCCTTCTATACCAAGATATACTGGCAGGAACAACTTGCAACTAGTGTGGGCTTCTTTGAATTCCAAAAATAAAAGAGACCTTCAACCTCAATCTCTTTTTCCTAGCAATCTACATGGAGGTGAACTATACAGCCTTCTCCCCAACCATTTACTCTTATATCTTGTTGGAGACAACTCGCCCCTCCTTAACTCCAAAATCACCCCCTCGACAAAGAACCGTCCCCTATCTTTTTGTGCGCAAAACAAAGCTCCCAATTGATTGGAGCAATCTCCCACTACAACTAATGTAACTGCCACACCAGAATGTGTAATGAAAAATAAAAAAGACTCCAAATCTCACTACCACCCAGCACTTGCCACATGTCACAAGGAATAACCGTCAACAAAGAAAACAACCAAACACAAATTAAAACAAAAATTGGATTGCAAAGCTACATGATGCCCCTGCATCATGTACACAAGTATCTTTAAAAAATAATATAAATAAAAATATGCATTAAAAATATATATGATACCATTATACAATTGAGAGTATACACAATGAAGATAAATATTATTGAAAGTGTGCATATGTGTAAGATAAAGTATACACCCTTACATAGATTTATATGATAACCAAATCATGCAATCAACTAACACATAATCAACTTAGATGAACTAGGATTGGAATAATTAACTAATAAAATAAAATGTAAAAAATAAATAATTAAATTGAAATATATTTTGAAAGTGGAAACATGATGTAGAAGATATTAGGAATCAATTTTTTACCATGATAGATTTTATGAATTTCTCAAATGACGACATAAAAAATCTATAAATTGACTATGTTTCACTCTTGTTCAAGTCCATGCATGTGGAACTAATCTCTATGAGTGTAAAAATAATTTAGCATGCATGCCTAAACATGTATTCATGTGAATGAACTAGTAGAAATATGAATTTTGTAAATTTATCACCTTGATACTCTTATATTTGAATTTTGGTAAGGACTAATAGTGTTTAGAAACACCTTTATGTAATCTACTCAATTGTAAGGTTTATTTTCTCTTTAGTCAAATGATTAGTTGGTCAAGTTGTATGGCTTTGGAATGAGGATTCAAGAGAACAAGCAAGCATGTGCTATTACAATGGACCTAGGACGATAATGCTAATACAATGCCTTAATTTGATGTTGGTATGATGCTTTTATAAATTCTATATATGATAAATTCTCTTCAATAATTCATTTATTTTCCTCTAGATCAATCCTTGGCAACACTTCTTAAATTAGGGTTAATTTTTAAAAATTCCACTGTCATGAATGATTTGGAATAATTTACACAAATTTAGCACATAATCAACAATTAAAATGCATACAAGGTTTAAATTTTAAAATTTTGGGTTTAGACATATGGGTGTATAAATGATTTAGATTAGTTTTACACTTGTGGATTTGCACCAAGGAAATAATAATAGATTTAGGGATGGGGATTTTTATTTCTAAGTGATCAATTGATTAGGGTAGGATAATGTTATTTTACAACTTCCATGCTCAACATACCAACTTAGATATTAATTAATGTATAAAAGACAACCTAGTCATTATATACCCAAAACATAAGGGAAAATGGAATGCACATGTATGTGGCTTTTGTAATTATATTTCCCTCACTTTAATTGGCATATGACCTTATTTGTAGCACTTGTCAAATCAAATTCAAGAATCCAACAAGAAATTAAATATTTTTCACTTAAAAGGATATTGATCTACGTAACTTATGTAGATGATGGATGCCAATCATGTGTAATTTTATCACCTTGAGTGCTTCATAAATAAATTGAATTTTTTTTATAAAAATATATAATGAATATACCTATTGATCATTTAAAAATGAACATAATCACAACTTTTTAGCTAATAGGATATTTGTTTGAAATTCCAGTAGGGATTTTTGTTAGCCCAGTCATGAATAGGAGTGATTGTGTAGACACATAAAAATGTCCTAAGCCTTCGAGTGTCATTTTTCTTCATCCTCGTCCTTCAATAATAATTTTAGTTATTCAATTATGTTTGATTATATTCCTCTATTAATTAAATATTTTTTAATAATTATTTAATTAATTCACTTTCTAGTATTTATTCTATCCTTGCCGATTAAATAAATTAATCGTGTCACTAATTTCTTCCTCTTCTTCAATAGTTAAATAAATTATTATTTATTTAATTATTTTGTCATCTTTCATCTATAGTTAAATAATTACCATTAATTATTTATCTATTCATGGTCCTTTAATTCTTCCATAGTTAAATATTATTAAAATCATTTAACTATCCCATGCCACCTCTCCTAATTAAATAGTTAATCTAAATTAATTATTTAAGGTCTAATTTCTATCTCTCCATTTAATTAAATTAATAAATTTAATTAAATGCTCCTCTTTTCATTTTTTCAAATAAATAATTTGAATAAATTATTTATTTTCCACTTGTCCATCTCCTCTATTTTGAAATAAATAATTTGAATAAATTATTTATTTTCCACTTGTCCATTTTTTCAAATAAATAATTTGAATAAATTATTTATTTTCCACTTCCATTTCTTCAAATAAATAATTTGAATAAATTATTTATTTTCCAGTTGTCCAGTTCCAAAATTTTTGAATAAATAATTTAAAATAAATTATTTATGCACCACTTGGTAAAAGATGCCCTGTCATAATACCCTGTCATAACATTCATTTCTGTCATAGCCTGCATGTCTTTGCATGTTTCTCATAGCTTGCATGTCCCTGCATGTCTTCCTGTCATGATTCCTCCAAGAATAGCATATTCTTGGTGCATCAATTTTGGACCATCGATCTTGGAATCCTTCTAGAGGATTAATCTCAATCGTCCATTTCAAGGTTTGTCTATAAAAACAAGCTTCCTTATCCATTTTCAGCTTAACAGCTATTCTTCTCAAACTTTCTACTTATCATTTGCAAGTATTTGCACAAGTCACACTACAAATCTAAGGGCATATTTGCAAAAGGAGAAATAGGAGAGCAAAAGAAGTGATTCAAGTTCAAGCATGGGGAGTATTTTAATTTAATGTTTTATTTTCCTTATGCCTACTTTGTTTTCTCTTGTTTGGATGTGGTTTAATAGTTTAGAAGTGTTAGCTGTCACTTTGTCTATTCTATTTGATTCCCTAACCCCATCTTACATTTGGTGAACCCGACGTGAACCTGAAAAATGAAAAGAGGAGCATTTAATTAAATTTATCAAGGTAATGACTTTGACTTATTTTTCTTTGTCACAATGCGACAGGCTACATTATGACAAAGAGGGGCAAAATGTAGACACATAAAAATGTTCTAAGCCTTCGAGTGTCATTTTTCTTCATCCTCGTCCTTTGATAATAATTTTAGTTATTCAATTATGTTTGATTATATTCCTCTATTAATTAAATAATTTTTAATAATTATTTAATTAATTCACTTTCTAATATTTATTCTATCCTGACCGATTAAATAAACTAATCCTATCACTAATTTCTTCCTCTTCTTCAATAGTTAAATAAATTATTATTTATTTAATTATTTTGTCATCTTTCATCTATAGTTAAATAATTACCATTAATTATTTATCTATTCATGGTCCTTTAATTCTTCCATAGTTAAATAATTATTAAAATCATTTAACTATCCCATGCCACCTCTCCTAATTAAATAGTTAATCTAAATTAATTATTTAAGGTCTAATTTCTATCTCTCCATTTAATTAAATTAATAAATTTAATTAAATGCTCCTCTTTTCATTTTTTCAAATAAATAATTTGAATAAATTATCTATTTTCCACTTGTCCATTTCCTCTATTTTTCAAATAAATAATTTGAATAAATTATTTATTTTCCATTTGTCCATTTCCAACATTTTCGAATAAAAAATTTAAAATAAATTATTTATGCACGATTTGGTCAAAGATCCCCTATCATAACATTCATTTCTTGTCATAGCTTGCATGTCCCTGCATGTCCTTGCATGCCTCTCCTAGCCTGCATGTCTATCATGGCCTGCATGTCTTTGCATGTCTTCCTGTCATGATTCCTCCAAGAATAGCATATTCTTGGTGCATCAATTCTGGACCATTGATCTTGGAATCTTTCTAGAAGAATAATCTCAACCGTCCATTCAAATGGTTGTCTATAAAAGAAAGCTTCTTTCTCCATTTTCAGCTTAACAACTATTCTTCTCTAACTTTCTACTTATCATTTGCAGGTATTTGCACAAGTTACACTACAAATCTCAGGGCATATTTGCAAAAGGAGAAATAGGAGAGCAAGAGAAGTGATTCAAGTTCAAGCATGGGGAGTATTTTAATTTAATGTTTTATTTTCGTTATGCTTATTTTGTTTTATCTTGTTTGGATGTGGATTAATAGTTTACAGGTGTTGGCTGTCACTTTATCTATTCCATTTGATTTTCTAACCCCATCTTACATTTGGTGAATGTGACGTCAACCTGATGTTTGTTTTCTTGCAAAGAAATTGGTGATAGAGAATCAAATGTAAGATGGGGATAGAGAATCAAATGTAAGATGGGGATAGAGAAGCAAATAAATCAAATGTAATTCAAGTTCACCAAATGTAACATGGGGTTAGAAATCAAATAGAATAGATAAAGTGACAGCCAACACATCTAAACTATTAAATGACACTTGAAGGCTTAGGACATTTCTAAGCCTTCGATTTTTGACATATTGTAACCCTCCTCATCATTCTTCCTCATCTTATTTTGCATTGGGGCATGACTTTGACTTATTTTTCTTTGTCACAATGCAACAGGTTGCATTATGACAAAGAGGGGCAAAATGTAGACACATAAAAATGTCCTAAGCCTTCGAGTGTCATTTTTCTTCATCCTCGTCCTTTGATAATAATTTTAGTTATTCAATTATGTTTTATTATATTCCTCTGTTAATTAAATAATTTTTAATAATTATTTAATTAATTCACTTTCTAATATTTATTCTATCCTGACTGATTAAATAAACTAATCGTGTCACTAATTTCTTCCTCTTCTTCAATAGTTAAATAAATTATTATTTATTTAATTATTTTGTCATCTTTCATCTATAGTTAAATAATTACCATTAATTATTTATCTATTCATGGTCCTTTAATTCTTCCATAGTTAAATAATTATTAAAATTATTTAACTATCCTGTCCTCCTAATTAAATAGTTAATCTAAATTAATTATTTAAGGTCTAATTCTATCTCTCCATTTAATTAAATTAATAAATTTAATTAAATGCTCCTCTTTTCATTTTTTCAAATAAATAATTTGAATAAAATATTTATTTTCCACTTGTCCATTTCCTCTATTTTCAAATAAATAATTTGCATAAAATATTTATTTTCCACTTGTCCATTTCTTCTATTTTCAAATAAATAATTTGAATAAATAATTTATTTTCTAGTTGTCCATTTCCAACATTTTCGAATAAATAATTTAAAATAAATTATTTATGCACCACTTGGTCTAAGATCCCCTGTCATAACATTCATTTCCTATCATAGCTTGCATGTCCCTGCATGTCCTTGCATGCCTATCCTAGCCTGCATGTCTGTCATGGCCTGCATGTCTTTGCACGTTTTCCTGTCACGATTCCTCCAAGAATAGCATATTCTTGGTGTGGACAATTGATCTTGGAATCTTTCTAGAAGATTAATCTCAACTGTCCATTCGAATGGTTGTCTATAAAAGCAAATTTTTTTCTCCATTTTCAGCTTAACAGCTATTCTTCTCCAACTTTCTACTTATCATTTGTAGGTATTTGCACAAGTTACACTACAAATCTAAGGGCATATTTGCAAAAGGAGAAATAGGAGAGCAAGAGAAATGATTCAAGTTCAAGCATGGGGAGTATTTTAATTTAATGTTTTATTTTCTTTATGCTTGTTTTTTTTTCTCTTGTTTGGATGTGGATTAATAGTTTACAGGTGTTGGCTGTCACTTTATCTATTCTATTTTATTTTCTAACCCCATCTTACATTTGGTGAACGTGACGTGAACCTGACATTTGTTTTTCTTGCAGAGAAATTGGTGATAGAGAATCAAATATAAGATGGGGATAGAGAAACAAATAAATCAAATGTAATTCAGGTTCACCAAATGTAACATGGGGTTAGAAATCAAATAGAATAGATAAAGTGACAGCCAACACCTCTAAACTATTAAATGACACTCGAAGGCTTAGGACATTTCTAAGCCTTCAATTTTGGACATACTGTAACTCTCCTCGTTATTCTTCCTCATCTTAGTTTGCATTGGGGCATGACTTTGACTTATTTTTCTTTGTCACAATGCAACAGGCTGCATTATGACAAAGAGGGGGAAAATGTAGACACCTAAAAATGTTCTAAGCCTTCGAGTGTCAGTTTTCTTCATCCTCATCCTTCGATAATAATTTTAGTTATTCAATTATGTTTGATTATATTCCTCTATTAATTAAATAATTTTTAATAATTATTTAATTAATTCACTTTCTAATATTTATTCTATCCTGACTGATTAAATAAACTAATCATGTCACTAATTTCTTCCTCTTCTTCAATAGTTAAATAAATTATTATTTATTTAATTATTTTGTCATCTTTCATCTATAGTTAAATAATTACCATTAATTATTTATCTATTCATGGTCCTTTAATTCTTCCATAGTTAAATAATTATTAAAATCATTTTAACTATCCCATACCTCTCCTAATTAAATAGTTAATCTAAATTAATTATTTAAGGTCTAACCTTATCTCTCCATTTAATTAAATTAATAAATTTAATTAAATGCTCCTCTTTTCATTTTTTCAAATAAATAATTTGAATAAATTATTTATTTTCCACTTGTCCATTTCCTCTATTTTCAAATAAATTATTTGAATAAATTATTTATTTTCCACTTGTCCATTTCTTCTATTTTCAAATAAATTATTTGAATAAATTATTTATTTTCCAGTTGTCCATTTCCAACATTTTCGAATAAATAATTTAAAATAAATTATTTATGCACCACTTGGTCAAAGATCCCCTATCATAACATTCATTTCTTGTCATAGCTTGCATGTCCCTGCATGTCCTTGCATGCCTATCCTAGCCTGCATGTCTGTTATGGCCTGCACGTCTTTGCATGTCTTCCTGTCATGATTCCTCCAAGAATAGCATATTCTTGGTGCATCAATTCTGGACCATTGATCTTGGATTCTTTCTAGAAGATTAATCTCAACCGTCCATTCAAATGGTTGTCTATAAAAGCAAGCTTTTTTCTCCATTTTTAGCTTAATAGCTATTCTTCTCCAACTTTCTACTTATCATTTGTAGGTATTTGCACAAGTCACACTACAAATCTGAGGGCATATTTGCAAAAGGAGAAATAGGAGAGCAAGAGAAGTGATTCAAGTTCAAGCATGGGGAGTATTTTAATTTAATGTTTTATTTTCCTTATGTAATAAATAATTAATAAATAATTTAAGTAAAGGACCATGAATAGATAAATAATTAATGGTAATTATTTAACTATAGATGAAAGATGACAAAATAATGTTGGAAAAAAGCAAGCTTCATATCATTTTAACTTAATTTACTTTATTTAATTATTTAATTTACTTAATTTAATTATTTAACTATACTTAAGCCCAAGTTCAACAATTTGATAATGTTGGAAATGGACAAGTGGAAAATAAGGAAAAGTGTCAATTATTAGGAATCATGTCAATAATTTTACCATTAGTTAGTGTACTAATCATTATCTAAATTTAATTTATTTATTATTTATTAGTGTCACTATTTTTCCTTATTTAAACTAATAATTTAAATAAACATTTATTTGATTTATTTGTTTTCTTGCAAAGAAATTGGTTTGTTAGTTTTTGCTATTTTGCAGATTACAACCAAGAATTTATGCGAAATCCCATCATCTTCTTTGGAGCACAGAAAAATGCAATATAATCAAACATAATACATTGATAAAAAAGTAATTGCTCAAATCTCTCATTCCTTGTACACTTTAGCTTAAACATTAGTTATGCATGTCACTATTAACAATAATTTGATGACTTTACCATAATACCATTACGGTATGAATAAAATTATATTATTAAAATTATTACTAAGAGGGGGCATAATTTATGAATTTGGGGCATAAATGATTTATTGATTAAACATAATAACTAATCTAATTTTAATAAATTGATTGATGTTTCTTCCTCATCTTATGGTCACATTCATAACTTGGTATTATTTATTTGATAATATACTAATTATTATCAATTTAATAATTTTGAAAATAAATTGTTCATAAAAAATAAAATTATGGTAAAGTATTATTATTAATAGTGAATTAATTAAATAATTATTAAAAATTATTTAATTAATAGAGGAATAACTTATACAATATTAGTGTACAAGGAATAAATAGTGACATGAAAATAAATAAATTATTCAATTAAATGATACTATGAATAATAATACCATAATTAGAGAAACCAACTGATTCACTTTAATAAATAATACGTCACTATTTATTCCTTGTACACTAAATATACAATTATGTCATTCCTTGGGTTATGGTTTTTTCATTTTATGGTAAAGTCATAAAATTATTGTTAATAGTGACATGCATAACTAATTATAATACCGTAATTTACCATTATGGTATGCAATACTGTAACCAAATCATGAAATTGCTAAATATACAATTATTATTATGAAAATAAATTATATAAATAATTATGAAAATAACTGATTCACTTTAATTAATATACAATTATTATTATTTATTATTATATAATAAACCAACTGATTCATTTTAATAAATAATAATGTAAATCAATAATATATAATAAAATTTTAATTATCAATATATAATAATACTTTAGTATAATTATGTCATTCCTTGTTCATTACATTTGATTTATTTGATTCTCTATCCCGTATTGATTAGTGTAATCAATAATTTTATTGAGGAGTGTAATCAATAAATCATTTATGTTGTTTTACATAATAATATGAATGTTAATTAATAATGCGAAATAGTTAATTAGATTAGTTAATAATTTTATTGACTTAATTTATTTGTCTCAATTATCAAATGGATGTGCCTGATGCCTACATATGAGAATCTAGGGAAAAACATGATTGTGCCCCTAGTCAAGCTGAACACCAATTGATAGGTGATGACAACGTTGTTTGACGTGGGAAGGACGTTTCCTAAAACAACATGAGGACAACAACGATAATGTGACGAAAGTATCGAGGTCTACAGCCGGGCCAGGAATGCAGTCAAGTAATGTTTTGGATAATGTGCTTGTATGGATGAAATTCATTGCATTTGGAATGACTTGGTTGGGATGATGGAGTGATGGAGTATCCTTAGACTGTTTGACAAGGGAAAGCCAAGATAGGTGACAAACATGAAAGGGTGAGAGGTGGCCTTGGTAAAGGATGGGAGACATGAGACTAAGGGAATTGTCATATGATTTTCTAGGACTATGTCGTATAGGGATAATGATAGAAATGACAGAATAGTTTGTGACAAAAAGATTGACATGTCAAGAGTTTTTCCCAAAGCATGATTTATGTGTGCCAATTTTATGTCAAGACCAAGGTAGGTGGGAAAATGGGTGAAAATGATATGGATGAAATGGATGGATGCCAATGTTAAGAGAAAAACATGGGAAATGAGACGACTTGCCCCCAAGTGTAAAAGTCCACATAGATAATTTATTTTACACATGACGCCTGTTTGCCAGGTTTTTATCATGGTACTTATCTAGGGCGCCTGTTTTCCAGGTTTTCATCGTTGGACAAAATTTTTCTCTTTACTATTTTCTTGACTTTTATTTTTTCGATGTCACATGGACGCATGTTTGCCAGGTTTTCATCAAGGTGACAATTTTTTTTATTTTTTCAATTCTTTTGTATTTTTGATTTTACGGATAGCCTGGATGCTTTAGATGACCACTGATTGTTCTGATTCCACTAACGGTGTCAATGTAGAGACTAGTGCCATGATATGCCAATAATGACCTTGCTGAAGAAGTTGTCTTGTCAGGATCATAGCACTTGTATACAACTGATCGATGTCATTGTGATCCTTTCTAATACAAGAGTTGGCCTTATTAGAATACACACATCCCGACAAAGTGTCATGAGAATCCTTGTGATAAAGGGTTGCTGCCATGATGCGATGGATTTGTGACATGGGATTTTTGGACTTTAGGGAAGATGTAGGATTATGACAGATGATGGTACACATAGAAAGGTTGTTTGGATGTTTGGATGAATCACTTTTTATTTTCCAAACTTGGTATGCTGGATGATGGATTTTGGAGGGATGGAATTTGGAACCAACACCTTGAAATGCCTTGCTTGATGACCATTTTGAAGGAGGTGGGCATGTGTTATATATGGGAGTCCTCTTGTCTTGTGGCTCCACATTTTGATTAACTTTTTCTTTCGACATATTTTCTTTGCTTGATCCAATTTTATTTGGGATCCATTTTAATTTCATTTGTCCACTTGTCTTTTTTTCTAATTAGATGGCCTTTGACAATTGATTTTTGACTTTGTAAGACTTTTGTTTTTGTTGGTTCCAAAAGGAAGGTTTAACATGTTGAGAATGATGGTTTATGGTGTGGGTGGATGAGGTATTGGCAGCAATCTTATGACAAGGATCACTCATGGACTCTATTTTGATATTTGTATATGTCAAGGTTGGCCACAATATTGAGGAGGTTCCACTGACATCATTTAATTTTCCAACTGAAGAATAGCCAAGACCTTGATATCTATACTTTTCCTGGAGCTCTATTGGTTCTTGAATGCCTTGCTTGTCTATGCCTAGTCCTTTTCCTTGATAATGCATGCTCTAACATATTCTATTTGCAATGGGGTATTTATTGTTTTCAAAGCAAGATGCTAACCCATCATGATGTATGTGGACATTGTCACCTGGAATATTTTCGTCTACAAGAAATCTTACTCTGACAAAGATAGATGACCCTAGTTCATAAAGTGTCTTAGCTTCATTGTCGTGTTGGCCATATTTTTGACTGATATCTTTGGTCTGATCTTTTGACATGTCAGATTCAGATGATTTTATGGTTGCTTCCAAGTCGATGTCGAAACCGTCTTTATGGTCATTGCAATAGATTCTACCAAATTCAGCTATAGCTTGATCATTTGCAAATATGTCCATAGAAGACTCTTGTTTAAGATCATCTGTGTGTCCCATGGAGGCAAGTGTCTCATTTTGGAAAATGGATATTCCCAGAGTTTGGATAGGGTTGTCTCCAAGTGTTTGATCATGAATGGCATAAAGGTCAAGTAGTGGATCATTTTGGATTTCTTGGTCAATGGTAGGGTCTTGGTCAAAGATGGGGTTTTCATGGATTTGGACTTCTTGGTCAATGGTAGGTGTATTTTGGATGTCATGATTGTCTTGAATGACTTCTTGAATGGAATTTAAGATAAGGTCATGGGATGGTCTACCTTGTTCTTGACATGAGGGTGACATTATAAGGTCATGCTTTGGGCTTTCGTTTTGACATGTATCCTCAAGTTTAGACAATGGGATTTGACTTTGGACAATGATAGAATTTTCATGACTAAATGCAGCTTGTGAGGGGGTGACTTGAAAAGGATTAATGGATGAAGGACTAGGATAGGACATGGAGACCTGGACTGGATTAATAAGGTATGATGTGGAGACTTGACATGAGTTGGTAAATGGTTGATAAGGCATGTAGACTTGGATGGGATTGGTAGGTGAAGGACTAGAATATGACGTGGAGACTTGTAATGGACTAGTGGACAATTGGTTTCCCTTGTCAAGGTTAGGATAAGGGTGATAAGTGGATGTTTGTTGTGAATTAATGGTAGGATTTATGTTAAGTGACTATTGATGGTGAGGGTAGACGGATGGAGGTCCCAAAGTATTTATCTCAAAGCCCCATGGTAACTTAGCCCCTTGGTCCAAACGCATGGATAGATACCTTTGAGGGTCACGCAAGACTAATTTTTCTACAAAGGAGGCTATATCAGGATTTTTCATTGCAGCTTTTAAGTCTTCTACATATGCTCATCCATTTTGGTCTCTTTGTATGAATGGTTCAGAAGGATTTTGTGATGAAAATGGCATGTTCATGGAAGATTGCATGTTCATGTTGTGAAATGGGTTAGAAAAAGTGCAATGTTGGTTCGTGTCATAGTTGTAATTATCAATGTTGGGATTGAAATCTTGTCCAAAGTTTTCCATTTGTTTTCTCTATCTTTGAAGCCTAGTCTCAACAATAAAATGGGATTGCTCAATTGAGGATGATAAGAATGACAACTAAATGCAAGGATGACACTAGCCTATGTTTTTGGATTTTTTTGATAAAGGAGGACAATGCAAGGAGATGATAATGCAAGACTATGTTTTTGGATTTTTTAGATAAAGGATGGTAATGCAAGACTATGTTTTTGGATTTTTGACAATAAGGGATGCAATATGAAAATGTTGTCTAAAGAAAATGACTAATGCCAAAGGAAAATGAAGACTAAGATGACAAGTTATGAAACTAATTTTTCTTTTTTTTGTGGCTTTTGGAAGATGTCAATGCAAGGTGATAATGACATTTGCCTAAGGAAAATGACTAATGCAAGGTGATAAATTGTTAAGAAAGGATGTCAAATGCCAAGGTGACAGTGAGGACTAATGTGAAAATGTTGGTTAAGGAAATGACCAATGCAAAGTCTAGATGGAAAATGAGGACTATGATGACAATATTTTGGATTTTAAAGATATGCAAGGTGAGGACTAAAATGATTTGAATGTCTAAGGTATGTAAATGCAAAGGTATAAATTGATTTGGAGGAAGGTTGGCTAACCACCCTATGCTTTATCTATGTCTCAATTTTGGAATATCAAAGGACTTGTTTGAAGGACTAAAGGACAAGGACAAAATGACAAGTGAGTCTTCCTAACTAGACTTTTGAGTCAGAAGGATCTCACAAAAGGACAATGACTAAAGGAAATAATGATGTATAAGTCCAATGATAACCTAATTTTGAAAGTCAAGATTTTGCAAAGTGAGGTAAGGTTGTCCTAATCCAAAATATGCAAAATGAGATGAGGACCTCAGTTTTTGGTTTATGACCGAAAATGCAAATGGTGAAGCATAAGGATGAAGCTAAATATTTGCAAAGATGACCCTATGGTAAGAGTTCGGACATGCAAATTGTGGTTCATTTTAAGACCATCTTAGTGACATGCAATTTGATAATAGAGGAAATAGACAAGTGGAAAATTGGGGTTAAATAAATTAAATAAAGACAAAATAATGACAAGTGACATGATTCCTAATAATTGACACTTTTCCTTATTTTCCACTTGTCCATTTCCAACATTATCAAATTGTTGAACTTGGGCTTAAGTATAGTTAAATAATTAAATTAAGTAAATTATTATTTGAATTACTAATGGTAAAATTAAATTATCGAAAATAGTTAATAATTTATTAGTGACACTATCATTAAAATTGTATTATGACATTATCAAATTGTTGAACTTGGGCTTAAGTATAGTTAAATAATTAAATTAAGTAAATCATTTTTTTCATTTATTTCATCTTTCACTAATTTCTTCCGATTAGTTTAATAATAGTGACATGCATAACTAATGGTAAAATTATTATCGAAAATAGTGACATGCATAACTAATGTTTAAGCTAAAGTGTACAAGGAATGAGAGATTTGAGAAATTTCATGATTTTGTTTTGACATAAGACTTCTAGGCTGAGACTATTGTTTTTAATGTTTTGTTGAAAAGTTTGAGTTGTCTGATGTTGATTGTTTGTGTCTAGATTGTGAATGTTGTGTATATTGTTTGAAAATCCAGCAAGCACTTGACAAGCACAATGTTTTGGTGTATGCAAACACACATGAGATAAGCACAAACCTATGGTTAGGCCAAGACAATATTCACTAGATTCCACGTGGATTTCTCCAACCGCATATCAGTAGCGTGTGACTCCAAAAGCTTGGCTGCACTGGCTCCCCCTTACAGTGCACTCTCTTCTTACACCAACCAAGCTTCCAACCCCCATAAAACTCCCATGACAGATTGATCACCTCTACTACAGACTGCGAAGAAGTGGATTCCTTCACACTGACCGGTGCTGCGCTAGCAAATAGAAGGTTTTTGGCTACTACATAAAGGTGTTTAATTTGGGACCCCCGTTCGAGTGGCCATACATGGGGCGCAAGATTAAGCTCCATTTATGAGGCACTCCAACTTGAAGAGGTTAAGCTCATCAGGGTTTTGGGGAGTACTCCCTGGTCCGTATGACACATCTGCACTCGTAACCCTAGGTTTTCCCTTAGGATTCAAATTTATATACCAGTCGGGGGTAGCTTGGCCAAAAAGCTCTGTTGCCGGTCTAAGTCGCCTTGGGGTGAGTACTTTTTTCCACCAAGGTAGGCCCAGGTTCTAGAGGCAATAACCATTTCTCTTACACCCAGGATCTCATGAATGCACAAGGGGAGAGGATACTTCGATTATTGCATCAAGGTGATAAAATTTGAAGACACTTGTAAATTTTAATTACCAAATGATAATGTGAGGAAGACACACAAGACACTTTGTTCTTTTTAAAAGTTTAACTTAAAATATGAAAAACAAAGTTCATTTTAAACTCATGTCATAAGAATGCAAGTTCATTTTAACCATATGATTTTCAATGCATGTTTGTGTTCATTTTAGCCCAATGACATGAAAATGCAAGTTGTAATTGTAAATTTTAGGCCCAATGAGTGATTCATGCAAATTTTTTGTTCGTTTTAAGTCCCATGAATGAAATATGCAATTTTTTGTTCATTTTAAGACCAAATGAGTGACATGCAAATTGTGGTTCATTTTATCCTCATGAGTGTAAATGCAATTTGTTGTTGTTGAAAGAAAACAAAATTTATTATGCCTAAAGAAATGAAAAAGCTCGATTTTTGTTTCTATAGAAACAATTTTTAGACTCCCTCCAAGCTATGCGACATCCTAAAAAAAAGAGATTAGTAATTCAAAAGAAAAGTTTAATGACAACAGAAAATTAAAATAGTGATAACTTTCTCAAAAATTAACGAAATTTCAAACCGTTTAAAGTTTCAGAAAGTTTAGAATGAGGCCTACAAAACCCAGATAATCATTTTTAAAGATTCCATGTGCCCATTTTTCTATGCTCCAAAGAAAATGACGGGATTTCGCATAAATTCTTGGCTATAATCTGTAAAACAACAAAAACAAACAAACCAATTTCTATGCAAGAAAACAAACGTCAGGTTCACCAAATGTCATAGAATAGCATATCCTTGGGGATAGAGAATCAAATGTAAGATGGGGATAGAGAAGCAAATAAATCAAATGTAATTTGGGTTCACCAAATTGATTCTCTATCGTCATTTCTAAGTGACATGCAAATTGTGGTTCATTTCAAATGTAAAATGGGGTTAGAGAATCAAATAGAATAGACAAAGTGACAGCCAATACTTCTAAACTATTAAACTACATCCAAACAAGAGAAAACAAAGTAAGCATAAGGAAAATAAAACATTAAATTAAAATGCTCCCCATGCTTGAACTTGAATCACTTCTCTTGCTCTACTATTTCTCCTTTTGCAAATATGCCCTCAAATTTGTAGTGTGACTTGTACAAATACCTGCAAATGATAAGTAGAAAGTTGGAGAAGAATAGCTGTTAAGCTGAAAATGGAGAAGGAAGCTTGCTTTTATAGACAACCATTAGAATGGATGGTTGAGATTAATCTTTTAGAAAGATTACAAGATCAATGGTCCATAATTGATGCACGAAGAATATGCTATTCTTGGAGGAATCATGATAGGAAGACATGTAAAGACATGCAGGCCATGACAAACATGCAGGCTAGGATAGGCATACAAGGACATGCAGTGACATGCAAGCTATGACAATAAATGAATGTTATGACAGGGGATCTTTGACTAAGTGGTGCATAAATAATTTATTTTAAATTATTTATTCGAAAATGTTGGAAATGGACAAGTGGAAAATAAATAATTTATTCAAATTAAATTATGACAAGTGAATCTTTCATTTTTATGTGTCTACGATAGAGAATTGGGGTTAGAGAATCAAATGTAAGATGGGGATAGAGAATCAAATGTAAGATGGGGATAGAGAAGCAAATAAATCAAATGTAATTTGGGTTCACCAAATGTAAGATGGGGTTAGAAATCAAATAGAATAGATAAAGTGATAGCCAACACCTCTAAACTATTAATCCACATCCAAACAAGAAAAAACAAAATAAGCATAATGAAAATAAAAAATTAAATTAAAATACTCCCAATGCTTGAACTTGAATCACTTCGCTTGCTCTCCTATTTCTCCTTTTGCAAATATACCCTCAGATTTGTAATGTAACTTGTGCAAATACCTGCAAATGATAAGTAGAAAGTTGGAGAAGAATAGTTGTTAAACTGAAAATGGAGAAGGAAGCTTGCTTTTATAGACAACCATTCGAATGGACGGTTGAGATTAATCTTCTAGAAAGATTCTAAGATCAATGGTCCATAATTTATGCACTAAGAATATGCTATTCTTGGAGGAATCATGACATAAGACATGCAAAGACATGCAGGCCATGATAGACATGCAGGCTAGGATAGGCATGCAAGGACATGCAGGGACATGCAAGCTATGACAGGAAATGAATGTTATGACAGGGGATCTTTGACCAAGTGGTGCATAAATAATTTATTTTAAATTATTTATTCAAAAGTTTGGAAATGGACAAGTGGAAAATAAATAATTTATTCAAATTATTTATTTGAAAATAGAAGAAATAGACAAGTGGAAAATAAATAATTTATTCAAATTATTTATTTGAAAATAGAGGAAATGGACAAGTGGAAAATAAATAATTTATTCAAATTATTTATTTGAAAAAATGAAAAGAGGAGCATTTAATTAAATTTATTAATTTAATTAAATGGAGAGATAGAAATTAGACCTTAAATAATAATTAATTTAGATTAACTATTTAATTAGGAGAGTGGCATGGGATAGTTAAATGATTTTAATAATTATTTAACTATAGAAGAATTAAAGGACCATGAATAGATAAATAATTAATGGTAATTATTTAACTATTAAAGAAGAGGAAAAAATTAGTGGCACGATTAGTTTATTTAATTGTCAGAATAGAATAAATATTAGAAAGTGAATTAATTAAATAATTATTAAAATTATTTAATTAATAGAGGAATATAGTCAAACTTAATCGAATAACTAAAATTATTACCGAAAATAGTGACATGCATAACTTAATGTTGAACTTATCCTGAAATAAATCATTTACTTGACATAAACTAATAATTTAAATAAACTAATTATTAGCGACACTATTTTAACTAATGGTAAAATTATTGATTAGTGTAATCAATAATTTTAATGAGGAATGTATTATTATTGATTTATGACTTTGTTAACTAATCAATAATTTATTTTCAACTTGTCATAAATGATTATTACTTTATTTTATTGATTATGTTTTATTGATTTATGTCATGCTTAATTTGATAATTTATTTATTTTATGGTAAAGTCAAATGTAATGAACAACAAATTACATGTCATTAGTTAACAAAGTATTAGTGTACAAGGAATGACACTATTAATTATTTAATAGTAATACCATATAATCAAACATAATTGAATAATTAAAATAATACATACCTTGTACATGTCACTATTTATTCCTTGTACACTAAATATACAATTATTATTATTTATTATTATTATGACAATATAATAAATATACAATAATAATAAATATACCTTGTACATGCCACTATTTATTCCTTGTACACTAAATATACCTTGTACATAATTTAATAATAATAGATAATTAAATATTCATATATAATATACAATTATATATATAATAAATAATTATGAAAATAACTGATTCACTTTAATAATAATAATTATTTTCATAAGAATAATAATAATTTAATTAGTTAAATAAATAAAGCTAGATGAAATATATATATATATATATATATAATACTATGTCAAAGTCATGCCAAACTAATAATTTAAATAAATTAATGTTGAACTTATCGTGAAATAATTCAATAAAGCTAGATGAAAAAAATATAAATAATAAATATAATAATAAGTCAAAGTCATGCCAAACTAATAATTTTGCCCCTCTTTGTCATAATGCAGCCTGTCGCATTGTGACAAAGAAAAATAAGTCAAAGTCATGCCCTTGATAAATTTAATTAAATGCTCCTCTTTTTATTTTCCACTTCACCAAATGACATGCAATTTGTTGTTCATTCCATTTGATTTATTTGATTCTCTATCTCGTCATGCATAATTATGAACATATAATTATGGAATGTTAATAGTTTCTTCTCAAATGACATTATTGTATTTATCAAATCACTATGAAATATAATTAAATATTCATATATAATAAATAATTATTATATAAATAATTATGAAAATATATAATTAAATAATTAAATATTCATATATAGTATACAATTATTATTATTTATTATTATTTATTGGTTTATTATTTATCTTGAAGGGTTTCTTGAATGGACTTTAATAATAATAAATAATAATAATTGTATATTTGACATTATATACAATTCTTATTATTTATTCCTTGTACAGGACAATATTCACTAGATTCCACGTGGGTTTCCCCAACTGCATATCAGTAGCGTGTGAATCCAGAAGCTTGGTTGCATGGGCTCCCCCTTACAGTGCACTCTCTTCTCAGGCCAACCAAGCTTCCAACCCCCATGAAACTCCCATGACAGATTGATCACCTCTACTACAGACTATGAAGATGTGGATGCCTTCACACCGACCGGTGTTGCGCTAGCAAATAGAAGGTTTTTGACTACTACACAAAGGTGTTTAATTCAGGACTCCCATTCGAGTGGCCATACATGGGGCGTAAGATTAAGCTATGTTTAGGAGGCACTCCAACCTGAAGAGGTTAAGCTCCATAGGGTTTTGGGGAGTACTACTTGGTCCGTATGACACATTTGCACTCGTAACCCTAGGTTTTCCCTTAGGATTCATATTTATATACCGATCGGGGGTAGCTTGGCCAAAAAGCTCTGTTGCCAGTCTGAGTTGCCTTGAGGTGAGTACTTTTTCCCACCAAGGCATGCCCAAATTCTAGAGGCAGTAACCATTTCTCTTCCACCCAAGATCACATGAATGCGTAAGGGGAGAGGATACTTCGATTATTGCATCAAGGTGATAAAATTTGAAGACACTTATAAATTTTAATTACCAAATGATAATGTGAGGAGGACACACAAGACACTTTGTTCTTTTTAAAAGTTTAACTTAAAATATGAAAAACAATGTTCAATTTAAACTCATGTCGTAATAATACAAGTTCATTTTAACCATATGATTTTCAATGCATGTTTGTGTTCATTTTAGCCCAATGACATGAAAATGCAAGTTGTAATTGTAAATTTTAGGCCCAATGAGTGATTCATGCAAATTTGTTGTTCGTTTTAAGCCCCATCAATGAAATATGCAATTTGTTGTTCATTTTAAGACCAAATGAGTGACATGCAAATTGTGGTTTATTTTATCCTCATGAGTGTAAATGCAATTTGTTGTTCATTTTAAGACCAAATGAGTGACATGCAAATTGTGGTTCATTTTATCCTCATGAGTGTAAATGCATTTTGATGTTGTTGAAAGAAAACAAAATTTATTATGCCTAAAAAAATGAAAAAGCTCAATTTTTGTTTCTATAGAAACAATTTTTAGACTCCCTCCAAGCTATGCCACATGCTAAAAACAAGAGATTAGTAATTCAAAATAAAAGTTTAATGACAACAGAAAATTAAAATAGCGATAACTTTCTCAAAACTTAACAAAATTTCAAACCGTTTAAAGTTTCGGAAAGCTGAGAATGAGGCCTACAAAACCCATATAATCATTTGTAAAGATTCCATGTGCCCATTTTTCTGTGCTCCAAAGAAAATGATGGGATTTCACATAAATTCTTAGCTGTAATTTGCAAAATAGCAAAAACAAACAAACCAATTTCTCTGCAAGAAAACAAATAAATCAAATAAATGTTTATTTAAATTATTAGTTTAAATAAGGAAAAATAGTGACACTAAGAAATAATAAATAAATTAAATTTAGTTGACATATTATTAACTATTAAATTATTTATTTTATTATGTAAAACATTCATTAATAAATAATCTAATTTTAATAAAATTAGATTAATTTAATAATGTCATAAAATTATTAGTGTTATCAATAATTTTATTCATACCGTAATGGTATTATTAACAAAGTCATAAATCAATGATAATCCTATACGGTATAGTTTATTTTAATTTTTCATTCCATAATTACGGTATTATTTCCATTATATATTTCTAATTATGTCATTCCTTGTAAACTATTAATCAAATGTATTGAACAAGGAATGAAAATAAATTATGCCATTCCTTGTACACTTTAGCTTAAACATAATGTAATCAATTACACTAATCAATTATTTTATTTTATTTAATAAATTAGTATTTCATTCTCATACCATAACCCTCCTCGTCATTCTTCCTCATCTTATTTAATAATTTGTTCTCGTCATATTATTATGTAAAACATTCATACCGTAATCATCTTATTTTCTTAGTTTATTTCTTATTTGTTCTCTGCAAAAAAACAAATAAATCAAATAAACATTCATACCGTAACCCTCCTCGTCATTCTTCCTCTTAGTATTTGATTTTCATACCGTAACCCTCCTCTTCATTCTTCCTCATCTTATTTTGCATTGGGGCATGACTTTGACTTATTTTTCTTTATCACAATCCAACAAGTTGCATTATGACAAAGAGGGGCAAAATGTAGACACATAAAAATGTCCTAAGCCTTTGAGTGCCATTTTTCTTCATCCTCGTCCTTCGATAATAATTTTAGTTATTCAATTATGTTTGATTATATTCCTCTATTAATTAAATAATTTTTAATAATTATTTAATTAATTCACTTTCTAATATTTATTTTATCCTGACCGATTAAATAAACTAATCGTGTCACTAATTTCTTCCTCTTCTTCAATAGTTAAATAAATTATTATTTATTTAATTATTTTGTCATCTTTCATCTATAGTTAAATAATTACTATTAATTATTTATCTATTCATGGTCCTTTAATTCTTCCATAGTTAAATAATTATTAAAATCATTTAACTATCCCATGCCACCTCTCCTAATTAAATAGTTAATCTAAATTAATTATTTAAGGTATAATTTCTATCTCTCCATTTAATTAAATTAATAAACTTAATTAAATGCTCCTCTTTTCATTTTTTCAAATAAATAATTTGAATAAATTTTTTATTTTCCACTTGTCCATTTCCTCTATTTTCAAATAAATAATTTGAATAAATAATTTATTTTCCACTTGTCCATTTCTTCTATTTTCAAATAAATTATTTGAATAAATTATTTATTTTCCACTTGTCCATTTCCAACATTTTCGAATAAATAATTTAAAATAAATTATTTATGTACCACTTAGTCAAAGATCCCCTGTCATTACATTCATTTCCTGTCATAGCTTGCATGTCCCTGCATGTTCTTGCATGCCTATCCTAGCCTGCATGTCTGTCATGGCCTGCATGTCTTCTTGTCATGATTCCTCCAAGAATAGCATATTCTTGGTGCATCAATTCTGGACCATTGATCTTGGAATCTTTCTAGAAGATTAATCTCAACCGTCCATTTGAATGGTTGTCTATAAAAGCAAGCTTCCTTCTCCATTTTCAGTTTAACAGCTATTCTTCTCCAACTTTCTACTTATCATTTGCAGGTATTTGCACAAGTCACACTACAAATCTGAGGGCATATTTGCAAAAGGAGAAATAGGAGAGCAAGAGAAGTGATTCAAGTTCAAGCATGAGAGTATTTTAATTTAATGTTTTATTTTACTTATGCTTATTTTTTTTCTCTTGTTTGGATGTGGTTTAATAGTTTAGAAGTGTTGGCTATCACTTTGTCTATTCTATTTGATTTTCTGACCCTATCTTACATTTGGTGAACCCGACATTTTTTTTCTTGCAGAGAAATTGGTTTGTTTGCTTTTGTTGTTTTGCAGATTATAGCCAAGAATTTATGCAAAATCCCGTCATCTTCTTTGGAGCATAGAAAAATGGGTGCATGAAATCTTTAAAAATGATTATCTGGGTTTTGTAGGCCTCGTTCTCAGCTTTCCAAAACTTTAAACGGTTTGAAATTTTGTTAAGTTTTGAGAAAGTTATCGCTATTTTAATTTTCTGTTGTCATTAAACTTTTCTTTTGAATTACTAATCTCCTGTTTTTAGCATGTGGCATAGCTTGGAGGGAGTCTAAAAATTGTTTCTATAGAAACAAAAATTGAGCTTTTTCATTTCTTTAGGCATAATAAATTTTTTTTTCTATCAACAACAACAAATTGCATTTACACTCATGAGGATAAAATGAACCACAATTTGCATGTCACTCATTTGGTCTTAAAATGAACAACAAATTGTATTTACACTCATGAGGATAAAATGAACCACAATTTGCATGTCACTCATTTGGTCTTAAAATGAATAACAAATTGCATATTTCATTCATGGGGCTTAAAACGAACAACAAATTTGCATGAATCACTCATTGGGCCTAAAATTTACAATTACAACTTGCATTTTCATGTCATTGGGCTAAAATGAACACAAATATGCATTGAAATCATATGGTTAAAATAAACTTGCATTCTTACGACATGAGTTTAAAATGAACTTTGTTTTTCATATTTTAAGTTAAACTTTCAAAAAGAACAAAGAGTCTTGTGTGTCCTCCTCACATTATCATTTGATAATTAAAATTTATGAGTGTCTTCAAATTTTGTCAGCTTCATGCAATAATCGAAGTATCCTCTCCCCTTGTGCATTCATGCGATTCTGGGTGTAAGAGAAATGGTTATTGCCTCTAGAACTTGTGCCTGCCTTGGTGGGAAAAAGTACTCACCCCAAGGCAACTCAGACCGGCAACGGAGCTTTTTGGCCAAGCTACCCCCGACCGGTATATAAATGTGAATCCTAAAGGAAAACTCAGGGTTACGATTGTGGATGTGTCATATGGACCAAGTAATACTCCCCAAAACCCTGATGAGCTTAACCTCTTCAAGCTGGAGTGCCTCCTAAACGGAGCTTAATCTTGTGCCCCATGTAGGGCCACTCAAACGGGGGTCCTGAATTAAACACCTTTGTGTAGTAGCCAAAAACCTTCTATTTGCTAGTGCAACACTGGTCGGTGTGAAGGCATCCACATCTTCACAGTCTGTAGTAGACGTGATCAATCTACCATGGGAGTTTCATGGGGGTTGGAAGCTTGGTTGGCCTGAGAAGAGAGTGCACTGTAAGGGGAGCCCGTGCAACCAAGCTTCTGAATTCACACGCTACTGATATGCGGTTGGGAAAACCCACGTGGAATCTAGTGAATATTGTTCTGGCGTAACCATAGGTTTGTGCTTGTCTCATGTGTGTTTGCATACACTAAAACATTGTGCTTGTCAAGTGCTTGCTGGATTTTGAAACAATATACACAACATTCACAATCTAGACACAAACAATCAACATCAGACAACTCAAACTTTTCAACAAAACATCCAAAAGAACATTCTTAGCCTAGAATTCTTGTCAAAACCAAATCATGAAATTGCTCAAATCTCTCATTCCTTGTACACTTTAGCTTGCATCTTACCATAGGGTCATCTTTGAAAATATTTAGCTTCATTCTTAGGCTTCACCATTTGCATTTTCGGTCATAAACCAAAATCTTAGGTCCTCATCTCATTTTGCATATTTTGGATTAGGACAACCTTACCTCACTTTGCAAAATCTTGACTTTCAAAATTAGGTTATCATTGGACTTATATATCATTCTTTCCTTTAGTCATTGTCCTTTTGTGAGATCCTTCTGACTCAAAAGTCTAGTTAGGAAGACTCACTTGTCATTTTGTCCTTGTCCTTTAGTCCTTCAAACAAGTCCTTTGATATTCCAAAATTGAGACATAGAGAAAGCATAGGGTGGTTAGGCAACCTTCCTCCAAATCATTTTATACCTTTGCATTTGCATACCTTAGACATTCAAATCATTTTAGTCCTCACCTTGCATATCTTTAAAATTCAAAATATTGTCATCATAGTCCTCATTTGGCATCTAGTCTTTGCATTGGTCATTTCCTTAACCACCATTTTCACATTAGTCCTCACTATCACCTTGGCATTTGACATCCTTTCTTAACAATTTATCACCTTGCATTAGTCATTTTCCTTAGGCAAACGTCATTATCACCTTGCATTGACATCTTCCAAAAGCACAAAAAAATAAAAAAAAAATAGTGTCATAACTTGTCATCTTAGTCTTCATTGTCCTTTGGCATTAGTCAATTTCTTTAGACAACATTTTCATATTGCATCCCTTATTGTCAAAAATCCAAAAACATAGTCTTGCATTACCATCCTTTATCTAAAAAATCCAAAAACATAGTCTTGCATTATCATCTCCTTGCATTGTCCTCCTTTATTGAAAAAATCCAAAAACATAGGCTAGTGTCATCCTTGCATTTAGTTGTCATTCTTATCATCCTCAATTGAGCAATCCCATTTTATGGTTGAGACTAGGCTTCAAAGACAGAGAAAACAAATGGAAAACTTTGGACAAGATTTCAATCCCAACATTGATAATTACACCTATGACACGAACCAACATTGGTCTTTTTCCAACCCATTTCACAACATGAACATGCAATCTTCCATGAACATGCCATTTTCATCACAAAATCCTTCTGAGCCATTCATACAAAGAGACCAACATGGACAAGCATATATAGAAGACTTAAAAGCTGCAATGAGAAATCCTGATATAGCCTCCTTTATAGAGAAATTACTCTTGTGTGACCCTCAAAGGTATCTATCCATGCTTTTGGACCAAGGGGCTAAGTTACCATGGGGCTTTGAGATAAATACTTTGGGACCTCCATCCGTCTACCCGCACCATCAACAGTCACTTAACATAAATCCTGCCATTAATTCACAACAAACATCCACTTATCACCCTTATCCTAACCTTGACAAGGGAAACCAATTTTCCACTAGTCCATTACGAGTCTCCACGTCATACTCTAGTCCTTCACCTACCAATCCCATCCAAGTCTACATTCTGTATCAACCATCTACCAACTCATGTCAAGTCTCCACATCATACCTTATTAATCCAGTCCAAGTCTCCATGTCCTATCCTAGTCCTTCATCCATTAATCCTTTTCAAGTCACCCCCTCACAAGCCGCATTTAGTCATGAAAATTCTATCATTGTCCAAAGTCAAATCCCATTGTCTAAACTTGAGGATACATTTCAAAATGAAAGCCCAAAGCATGACCTTATAATGTCACCGTCATGTCAAGAACAAGGTAGACCATCCCATGACCTTATCTTAAATTCCATTCAAGAAGTCATTCAAGACAATTATGACATCCAAAATACACCTACCATTGATCAAGAAGTCCAAATCCATGAAAACCCCATCTTTGACCAAGACCCTACCATTGACCAAGAAATCCAAAATGATCCACTACTTGACCTTTATGCCATTCATGATCAAACACTTGAAGACGACCCTATCCAAACTCCGGGCATATCCATTTTCCAAAATGAGACACTTGCCTCCATGGGACACATAGATGATCTTACTCCGAAACAAGAGTCTTCTATGGACATATTTGCAAATGATCAAGCTATAGCTGAATCAGGTAGAATCTATGACAATGACCATAAAGATGGTTTCGAAATCGACTTGGAAGCAACCATAGAATCATCTGAATCTGACATGTCAAAAGATCAGACCAATGATATCAGTCAAAAATATGGCCAAGACGACAATGAAGCTAAGACAGTTTATGAACTAGGGTCATCTATCTTTGTCAAAGTAGGATTTCTTGTAGACGAAAATATTCCAGGTGACAATGTCCACATACATCATGATGGGTTAGCATCTTGCTTTCAAAACAATAAATACCCCATTGCAAATAGAATATGTCAGAGCATGCATTATCAAGGAAAAGGACTAGGCATACACGAGCAAGGCATTGAAGAACCAATACAGCTCCAGGAAAATTATAGACATTAAGGTCTTGGCTATTCTTCAGTTGGAAAATTAAATGATGTCAATGGAACCTCCTCGATACTGGGGGCAACCTTGTCAAATACAAACATCAAAATAGAGTCTATGAGTGATCCTTGTCATAAGATTTCTGCCAACACCTCGTCCACCCACACCATAAACCATCATTCTCAACATCTTAAACCTTCCTTTTGGAACCAACAAAAACAAAAGTCTTACAAAGTCAAAAATCAACTGTGAAAGGCCATCGAATTAGAAAAAAAGACAAGTGGACAAATGAAATTAAAATGGATCCCAAAGAAAAATGGATCAAGCAAAGAAAATATGACAAAAGAAAAAGTTAATCAAAATATGGAGCCACAAGACAAAAGTACTCCCACATATAACAAATGTCCACCTCCTTCAAAATGGTCATCAAACAAGGCATCTAAGAGTGTTGGTTCCAAACGTCATCCCAATCAAAATTTCAAAATTTGTCATCCACCATACCAAGTTTGGAGAATAAAAAGTGATTCATCCAAACATCCAAACAACCTTTCCACGTCTACCATCATCTGTCGTAATCCTACATCTCGCCTAAAGTCCAAAAATCCCACGTCACAAATCCATCACATCATGGCAGCAATTCTTTATCACAAGAACTCTCATGGCACTCTATTGCGGTGTGCATATTTTGATAAGGCCAACTCTAGTATCAAAAAGGATCGCAATGACATCGATCAGTTGTATACAAGTGCTATGATCTTGACAAGACAACTTCTTCAGCAAGGTCATTATTGGAATATCATGGCACCAGTCTCTACATTGACACCGTCAGTGGAATCAGAAAAGTCAGTGGTCATCTAAAGTATCCAGGCTATCCGCAAAATCAAAAATACAAAAGAATTGAAAAAATCAAAAAAATCGTCACCTTGATGAAAACCTGGCAAACAAGTGTCCATGTGACATCAAAAAAATAAAAGTCAAGAAAATAGTAAAGACAAAAATTTCCTTGGACAATGGTGAAAACCTAGCAAACAGGCGCCTTGGATAAGTACCATGATGAAAACCTGGAAAACAGGCGTCATGTGTAAAATAAATCATCTATGTGGACTTTTACACTTAGGGGCAAGTCGTCTCATTTTCCCATGCTTTCCTCATGACATTTACACCCATCCATTTCATCCATATCATTCCCCCGCCCATTTTCCCAGCTACCTTGGTCTTGACATAAAATATGAAAACATAAATCATGCTTTGGGGAAAAATCTTGACATGTCAATCCTTTGGTCACAAACTATGCATGCAACATCATGTCATTGTCGTCATAACCTCATTATCCCTATGTGACATAGTCCTTGGAGATCATATGCCAATTCCTCTAGTCGCAATTCTCCTACCAAGGCCACCAATCAGTCTTTCATGTCTATCACGTCTTTCATGTCTATCACTTATCTTGATTTTCCCTTGTCAATTGTCTAAGGATACTCCATCACTCCATCGTCCCAACCAAGTCATTCCAAATGCAATGAGTCTAATCCATACAAGCACATTATCCAAAACATTACTTGAATTTGTTCTTGGCCCAATTGTAGACCTCGATACTTTCATCACATTATCGTCATCTTCACGTTGTTTTGGGATGCGTCATTCCCACGTCAAACAACATTGTCATCACCTATCAATTGGTATTCAGCTTGACTAGGGGCACAATCATGTTTGTCCTTGGATTCTCATGTTTAGGAATCAGTCACATGCATTTGTAGTGATCCTCTTAAACCATTCAAAAAGACCTAAAAACTAGAAAATGTCCTAAAAAAAGACCTAAAAACTAGAAAATGTCCTGAAAAAAGACCTAAAAATCAAAAAATGTCTTGAAAAAAGACCTAAAAATCAGAAAATGTCCTGAAAAAGACCTAAAAATAAGAAAATGTCCTTTTAAAATAGGCTTAAAATAATCTACTATCCTTTGAAAAATAAATTAGAAAAATATTATAGAGTTTCTTCACAATAATTCTCTCCAACATTTTCAATCCCCTTACAAACTAAAAATGATTTTACATTATATAATACCCCTTTTAGTGTCATAAATTGTCACCCTTGATAATTTCAAACTATGTTTTGCTCCTTCCTTAGTGCATGTGCATAATTATGCTTATTATTTATCTATTTTATTGTCATTTTTGGGAAATTGTATTAAATCAGGGAATAAAATTAAATATTTATTTAATAAAGACCTAAAACTCAAAATAGGGCTAGCCTAGGGTTCCCTTGCCCTTGTCCCCCGTAATCAACCCTAAATCTCAAAATTCATTGTTGGCCTTAATATGTTTATGAATCCAAAATTATTTGTCATCTTGTAATAAAGGTTAACGTGAAATAGTGTGAAACTTATAAATATAAATATTTCCCTCTATTTTGAATATCTAAGTTTTCCTAATAAAATTTTGATCTCTCAAGCAAAATCCAAAAAGGAAATTAAAAAATTTCAAGAGAAGAATAAGCATGATATCTACAGCAGTCTGTTAGCCAAATTCATGTCTACAACACATCAAAAAAAAATTATGTTTATTCATAGTAAGGTGTTTCATATTTATTATTTTTATGAGCACTAAAACTTGTAGGATCTTCAAACAACCTTCAATTTCTCTTTGTATGTGATGAGAAAACTAACTTTAGCCCAACAAGGAATGCAAATCTGAGTGGCAAGTTAAAACATTTTTATTTATCATTAATTTTTATCCATTTTCCTTTTCTATCCATAGAGCACATGATTTATATCATTTCCATCATAGCCATTTGTAGAGGTGGAAACACCAAAATGGGTTTTGATTGAGGAAAGCCCCTATACAATAGAACCCTTCAACTCTTGTCCTTCTTGCAGGTTTTAAGTATAAAGTGGATTCAATTGTATTGGAGATATCAACATTTGAAAACCATAATACAAGCATTCAAATATCTTCTCTCATCAAATTAGAGCAAGTTGATTATTTGCAAATTGTCAAACTTCGGAACTTGATCTTAGTAGGAAAAGAACTACAAACATTGAAAACTTCATCAATACTCAGCTTGAGCATAGTGATGTTCTCATCTTCAAATTATATTCAAATTAAGTTCTATATGTTTGCAAGTTTCGCTCTTTAACTTTTTCATCACCTTCATAGATTGTTCTCAATCTATCCCATATAACTTTTGATGTTCTACACTGCATTAATTTCACAAATTCTGAATTAGTGAATCCACATAAAATAACATTCCTTGCCTTAGCATTGAGTTCACAAGCCCTCTTTAGGGACTGATCCCTAGGAGGGTTTATAGGAGGCTCATATCCTTCCAAAATTGACATCCAAATGTCCATTCCTAAGGCCATCAAATAGGAATCCATCCTAACTCTCTAAAATGTAAAATTTGATGTATAAAAAAATGGTGCTTTATTCCAAAGTTTCCTTCATGTTCCATCCCCAATCTACCTTAATATGTTAAGCTTCTACAAAGGAAATTAACTTTGATACCAATTGAAGGGAACACAATCTACTCAGAGGAGGGTGAATAAGTAGATTTACTTGATTCAAAATTCTCAACTTCAACACTACTTACTGGATCATGCAACTTGAACTTTTGCTACTATTATATAGTGTTCAACATGAAGAGCACATAATCACTTAAGAAATTAATCATAACACAACACAAGATAGTACTAGATATACATGGAAACCCAAGATGGGAAAAACCATGATGAGAATAGTTGCTTGGATCTACTGCCCAAATTCATCCTCACAATGCAAAAATATAATTGTATAAGAGTGAATTTGCACCCTATATACAATTCCCCTTTTTTTCTTTATCCACCTTAAAAAACCAAAGTTGGAGGATTAATTCCACTTAAGCCTGTTGATAGCAATCCACTAGGCACCTATTTTGTGTGTCAGTGGGGCCATTTCTACCTGGGACGCCTGTGCAGTTGAGCTAGCAAAGGCGTTACACTTCTCATTGGTAGTGAAGTTGTAACGCCTCCTTCGTCCAACCAACTCGGATATGGCCATTTTCTTCCTTCTTCAAATTTAATACTTCAACTCACATTTCAACTCTTCAATAGATTAAGCTTCCATACTCATACTCTCACATCACTCCACAAGCTCATTCCATCACTCACTTCAAGTATTTTTCAAGCATCCCATTGTAGTAGCATCATACTCTATCAACACAATAGAGCATGTTTGGGACCACACCATTGTAGTAGAGGCTTGAGTTCTTCTCATTTCTCCCCCAAGTAGCCTTGAGTGCTCTTGGTGGAGGCGGTAAGCTTTCCTCTCCTCTCCTCTATCATTTGGTTGAGTAGCATAGTATTGTTTTTTAGTGCTTGTATTCTCTTTACTTTATTACTTCTTTATCTCTTTTCCTTTGATTTCCATGGAAGTGGAAATACCTAAATGGGGATCTAACTGAGGCAGGCCCCTATACAGCCACCCAACATTTTCCCTCTTGCTGTGTGTAGGTGTGTGTTGTGAGAAAGATCAACTAGTGAGTGAAGTCTTTGGTGAGATCCTTCCTACTCTCACATTTTCTTTCCTACTTTATAATATTAGAGAATACATTGTATATCCACTTGTTACATTCTAGACTTTTAGTAGAGTAGCTATGTTGTTATTCATTTTGGGAGAGTTTGAGCTTGTCTCTACTATTGTCTAATCATACAAACTACAGCGTTCTTTTTTGACGCTAGCATGGCGCACTCTCATCTAGAGACCGCATTGACATCCTTGAACACAAAGCTCCCTGAGGCGCAAAGTTTAACCCAAAAATCAACTCGTCTAGCCTAGCCTTGCAACACAATATTTTAGAGTGATTGTAGGACCTCATAATCCTCATCATTCTCATCCTCATACCCTCATACGTTACACTTAGTTGAGGTAAGTTAGGGAAGCCTCTCGCATCTTGACCCTCTGTGACCTAGGGTCTTGCATGTAGTGGTCCCCCTCTCTTACATTTTTGGTGAACCCTATGTGAACCATTTTTGTTCTATCCTCATGATACTGACAGCTCCTTTCCACGTACTCTAGGAGTGTTGTAGGTGTGAGTGTTGTTAGTTTTTCACCTTGCAACCTGACCTGCGACCCCTAGTTGGCATAGTTGGAAGGTTCCAAAGGTATTGCATGACGAAACCTTAATTGGGTCACCGTCTTATCCATTTAACTTTGGTAATTTTGTGAAAGTGTTGTCTAGTGTGCATAATTGCCTCCTTCCTGCATCAACCCATCCCCTTTGTACAACCTATGGATAGTAGTGTTGGCATAACCTTTACCTCACAGGAACTACCAATGGGCTTTAACAAGGAACCATATCCTCCTTACATTCTTGCACGGATCAATGGGAACATCGTAATTGGTGTTTTCATTGACCTGACATCATGAGTGAACATAATGACAAAGGAGATTATGCTAATAAAAAATTTACATAAGGATGGATACGATGCTCCTTGTTGGCTATTTTTCTTGTTTAGGAAAAAACTAACCAGCAAGTCTGAGCAAGCACCTATGAGCTTGCCACACTCAATGCTTGTATGCTTGCTAGACAAGTGGCCAACTAATGAGATGCAATACCTAGTTGTTGCATTCTCCTTCACTTCGGGCTCTGCAAGACCCAGGAGGGTGTTCCTTAAGCACACTATGAGATTTCTTGTAAGCAACCGGTGCATACTCTTATAAGACTTCCAATAAAACTTAGCAGATGCATTCTCGGGCATGGTTAAAGTGTACACACTCATCCAAGAGATGGAAAATTGTTGGATAAGAAAGACAAATTAACAGAGAATGAAACTCAACACAAATATATCATTCATGGGACTAGAAACATTAATTTGGATGATTGTTCTCAAGCAAGATAACTAAAACCCTAAAGACAAATAGCATATATCAGATTAGTGCCATTATTCTTGGGCTAGGAGTCAATACAATCTGCAAACAGAAGGAATGATTACTTGGACAAATAAAGCATTTGCAAGATTAACCTTATTAATCCTACAACTAGTGATCAGACTCTTGAGACTGCTTATCAAATCCTTCGACCATGCAGAGAGACCTCTGAAATGATAAAAAGCAATTTAACATGCTCCTTGAACATGAGCTACTATCAAGACAGGCAATGTAACAAAGTATTAGACAAGTTGATAAAATGATCCTTGATCAATTTCATTAACAATCTCCCTGCACAATACAAAGGAGACTGAAAAATCTAAACAAACACATTCATATTCTGGTGTGTCCAAGACCTTACAATTTATAAGCTGAAAACCCTAGACCTTGAATTCTGATAAAAATCTAATTCTATGACTAATGCTCTTTCTTCATTCTGATTTCAATATCTGGCCAAAGACCTCCACAAATAATTCAAAAAGTCCTTTTAATAGTCTAGGGATCACCATCCAGCTCAGACCCACATCAACACACCACGTCAGACCCTAACTGCACTGTGACAGATCAAAACTCTTGCTACGACCTTCAACAACTTCCTTGGGCTCATAAATGCCACTAGTCGGGTTGCCGCAAGAAAGACATTCCCGCACGAATGAAGCTAGGCAATCAATGTCAAGTCCGCCGCTAAATACGGACGCCCATACTCAAGCCATACTGTCCTTGTCCCAGGGTCGTCGCCATGAATGTTGGTTTAGTGGATCCAACGACCCTCTCACTGTCACCATGAACGCTCCAGGCCTTCGCGCGCGAACATAACAGAAACCCCAAAACACGTGAAATTGAATTTGGGCTGTCGATTGTCCATGATCAGACGGTCGCCTTTTAAATCTCCATTAGCCTTTGAGGCAGGAAACCACTGTCAGCAAGACAAAGCAGTGTCGGGAAGACCACAGGCCGAGAATCTTATGTTACATCGAGTGCTCATCATAGTCGGCAAGAGGCAACCGGGTCGGTGAAACATCCCAGTGAAGTCAGCAAAGGATACCGAGTGCACCAAAGAGTCAGGGAGAGATGGCCGGGTCAGCCCAACATCATGGCAAAGATCTATGTGTTTGATCGAGCAGTCAAGTCAGCGAGACCGGGCGCACATCGACATGAGATTTCAACTTAGAATAATGCCCCATCGGTGAGAGAAAACTCACTCGACAGGAGGTCATGGCGACACCTGAACAGACAAACTATCGACAAGAGAAGATGGACTCAGGAAGACATCATACAAAGTCAAAATGCTTCATTGAAATGTATTTCCTTTATGTACTATCCATTCACCAAGACAAGGGCATATCCCTCACCGAAGCAATCCTTTCACTTTGTTCATAGTCTGTATAGTCACCTACCATCGGTGAGACACTATAGAGATTTCACCAAGCTTCATCAAAGACATCATTTCAAGTCACTGTGACTTATAACATCTCTCGCCGATGAATTCACTTGCCAAATATATGTCGCTGTAGCACGCAATCCTCGGTGAGAGGTTATGTAGACATTACATTGTTATACCAAGAAGACCTTTATACACTTGTTCGCAGAGAAAATTTAGGACTTTCATCGAAAGCCACATATTGAACCGCTGTCGGCAAGACCCGACCCCATCGCCATGACCACCCACTAAAATAAAAGTCTCACTGAAGAATTAAATCCTCCATCACCGGTTGGTGTATCAAGATGACATTGCCAAGACCTTTCAACGAAAGGTATAACTCACGTCGAAGACTTCCATATGCTCATGTCGATGAGACCAAGAGGAGTTCACCGAGAGATCACCCCGAACGGATGCCAACATACCAAAGGGAAAAGTCAATCGGTGAGACATGAAGGGGTCGGGGAGACATCTCCCCAACACAACTAACACCGACCAAGAAAAAAAGACCTTGGGGAGACAAATAAGAGTCACTGAGACATCAAAAACTTGGCAAGAAGCTAGCTCGATAGCCAGAAGATATGCTGATAAGCATTCCCGCCATCACCACAACCAGAGGAATGTCTCTCCGACAACCTGCAACAAAGAATAGTGGAACATACACAGGTCGGGGAGACAATTGGGTACCTATGCCGACATGAACTAGAATGAAAAATATGCATGACACAATGGATTCAAATGGATCACATGACAGAATATGAGCGAGGAAATATGAGGAAGGGACAATATGCCAATGACAAGGGCCCAATTTGAACACTCATGGATGCAATTGACTATGAAAATTTGCAAAATTTTACAGTTCTAACATAACCAGAGGGAGAAACACCCACTAGAAGTGAATTCAAACACGTTGAGCTCAACCTTTGTGGGAGCCCACTTGTCCCACGTGCCAAAATGAGAAACACCCCATAGCTAGAGTTTTATCATGAAAAACTAGAGTACACAACTAGACAATGAGAAAACCAGAAATGGCACTAACATAGGCTCCAATTGGGGGATGTATGCCCTTGGCAGGCATAGCAAGAATTCAGATCACTGGGAGAGTAGACCAGATAGAATAGACCAAAACCAACCAAGAACCGGCCCGGATAGAACCAGTAGACACAAACAAAAAAACAAAATGAAAAGCAAACCCTAAGCTACTGTTCATGGAAAAGAGATACCTCAAGAGAAGTACAACTTCAAGAACTGTCCACGAACTGGCAGTTCAAGAATCTCACCTGTTAGAGCCCAAACAACATATGAATATTCTCCCCATTTATCACTAATCACGAATGGGCCTAACCAAATGGCATCAAACTTCCCATGCTTCCCTTTGTCTTCTAATCTGGCATTCCAAAATAAGACTAAATCTCCCTTCTCAAAGTTCCTTGCTGATGTCCTTTTATCATATAGGTTCTTTACCTGCATTTGCAACTTGGCATTTCTCCTTTGAGCATCCCTTCTAGTCTCATCCAGCTCTGTGAGAACATCCATTCTCAATTGCATCTCATTGTCAACTTCATCGTCATATACCTGGATAAACTTGTACATCTCTATCAGGTTGTTTTGGGGCAACCTTGCATTTATGCCATAGACCAAGTCAAATGGGGCACAACCGATTGCCTTCTTCACAATCACCCTATCTGCCCAGACAGCCAATTTCAACTTAGAATCCCATGCTCTCTTGTTCTGGTCCAGGATTCTTTTGATGATCTTCATCAAGCTCTTGTTGCTTGACTCAACTTGTCCATTTCCTTGTGGGTGATATGGTGATGAATAAGAAATTTGGATACCATATTTTTCACAAACTCAGTATATTCTTCAGACCTGAAACACATAGCGTTGTCTAATATAATTCTTTCTAGGCATCCAAACCTTGCCAGTATATTGTTTATCAAGAAATCAATCACCACCTTGCTAGTTGCTTTCTTTATTGGGATTGCTTCCACCCACTTAGTAAAATAATCAATGGCTACTAATATCCAGGAGTGGCCTCCACTAGATTTGCATGTTATTTCCCCTATAAAATCAATGCCCCAAATCTGAAATGGAGATTGCACTGCAATTGGTCTAAGAGGAAGGTTACCAGATAATTTTAACTTACCAAAAAAATGTTGACAAGCATCACATGTCTTCACAAACTGATGTGCATCTTTAAATATAGTAGGCCACCAAAAACCGGCCCTCATCACCTTGTGTGCAATTGTCTTGGCCATGTAATGTCCACCACAGACTCCACCATGCATCTCCCTTAGAAGCTCTAATGCCTGATTTTGATCAATGCATTTCAGCATGACTCCTTCTCTACTTCTCCACCACAAATTTCCTTGTATGATAACATATTTGATAGGATGTAACTTCAATGTCCTCTTCTAATTTTCATTCAGGTCATCAGGGCACTTTATCCTCTGCAGATAATAGATCACATTCTTATACCACTCAGAGTGTTCCATATAAGATATGTTCGATATGTTTTCTTCTTCCAATGAGTTTATTTGATTTGCTTCCAAATTGGTCCGGGCCATAAGCTTGGCCAATCCTTTTCCACTCACCAACTTAGTGATTTGGACCTCAATGTTAAACTCTTGAATTCTATTAATCCATCTGCATCTCCTTCCTGACACTTCCTGCTGTGTGAAAATGTCTTTGATAGCTGCACTAGGCACATACACAATTATGACAACTCCCATTAAGTAAGGATTGAAAGCTTTGACAGCCTTGACTAGTGCATATGCTTGTTTCTCATTTACATGTCATATTTAAGTTTTGTAGCTTGTAAAGACTTACTGAAGAAGGCTATGGGCTACTCGAAACCATCATCATTCTTTTGTAACAACACCCTTGCTACAGTGTGAAAAGAGGCAAATGTGAATAACTAGAAAGGCTTTGAATAGTCAGGTGTCTTCAACACAGAAGCATGTTTTATTGCTTCTTTAATGGCTTGAAAAGCTGTTAAGGGCTCTTCTGACCAGACTATCCTCTCATTCTTCTTCAGCATCTTGGAGATAGGTCTGCTGATTTCTGCAAAGTTAGTGACAAACCTTCTAAAGAAGTTTATTTGACCAAAGAAAGATTGTACTCCCTTAACATTCTTTGGTGGTTGGATCTTATCAATGGCTGCTATCCTTTCTGTATCAATTCTGATGCCATCTTTTGAGACAATTTTCCCCAATAACTTGCCCTCCTTAACCCAAAGGCACATTTCTTGGGATTAAGGGAAATACCATATTCCAATGCTCTCACAAATATTTTCTCTAAGTGAGAGCAATGGTCCTCTTCTTTCTTGTTGTGAGTAGTCAAATCATCTTGGTAGACAGCAAGGAAAAGGTCTAGAAAATCTGCAAAGGCCACATCCATGGCTCTTTGAAAAGTGGCACCAGCATTAATTAGGCCAAAAGGCATTCTTACATAGACATAGGTTCCCCATGGAGTGGTGAACATTGTCTTATACTGCTCTGATTCCTTAACCATGGCTTGGTTATAGCCTGAGAATCCATCCATAATGGACATCAATTCACACCTAGTCACCTTCTGCAGCATAGCCTCCATGTTTGGGAGTTCATAATTGTCCTTCAATGATGCAATATTTAAGTTTCTGAAATCCACACACAACCTGAGATCACCATTATTTTTTCTAACAGGAACCAAGTTTGACACCCATGATGAGTGCCTTATGGGCTTAATGATCCCCGCATCACTCAATTTTGCTAGTTCTTCCTACATCTTGGATCTCAAGGTTGGATTGATGGGCCTCTATTTTTTCCTGAATGGTCTTACATCAGGTTTCAGGGGAATTTCATGCTGGAACAAGTCTTCCCTATAAGCCTTCAAGTCATCATAAGACCAGGCAAACACATGCCTATATTTTCTCAATAGGGTAATCAGCATATTCCTTACATGGGGCTTCATCTTTTTGCCTATGTAGATCTTCTTGGGTGCACTATCAGTCCCTAGATTAATTTCTTCTAAGTCTTCCTTATGGGTAGCTGCTTATTTTGTGTTGGACTTATCTGGTCCTTCAAAGATTCTCTCCAACGCTACCAACCCTTTTGGGATTTTGTTGCTCTTTAGTTGAATTAATTCATTCCCAAACAAGGTCTCTCTACCATTTTCTTCTACCACATATGAGCCAAAATCAATCTCCTAATGTTCATATTGGTCAACACAGTGCAGGAATCTCAAGATATCATTGTCATCTTGAAACACCTGCCAATTGTAGATATTATCAGGAACTGCAGGCCTAGTTTGTACCTGAATGCTAGAAATACCATTAAAGATCACTTCATCCAGTTTGACAGCAATATTGTCCAACAAGTCAGCCTTGGCATTTTTCCCTCTTTCTACCCAATCTATTCCGAAGGCAAAAAATGCCTCAATTGTATCCCAAACTTCATTCCTATATTGCCTCAAACGTTTGTCTTTAGTGACAAATCTAGACCTGACTTGAGAGACTACTAATTCTGAGTCACCAAATACCCTTAGTGATTTTATACCATGTTTAGAGGCAATTTTCAGGCCAAGCAACAAGGCTTCATATTCAGCTATATTGTTTGTACATGCAAATTGGAGTAGAAAGGAATACTTAAGAGTCTTACCTTGTGGTGATACCAGCAAGACACCAGCACCTGGGCCATCCTTGGAGCAAGCTTCGTCAATGTACATAGTCCAAACTGACTCTTCTAAGGTAGTCTACATGACTTCTTTGACTATTGGCACTGACTTGGTCTTTCCATCTTCTTGTTCTACTTCCTCAACTTGAAAGGTATCCATATTAGTATCAACAAAGTTGATAAGTGGAGGTTCTTCTGTTTTACCAGCAGATTCAATCATATGCTTGCACCTTGACTCCCGGGCAATCTTAACATCCTTCTGATTGATAGAAAAGGTAGCAAAGGATAAGTCACATTGTATACTTCCTCCCATAGAAGCATACCATTTCCTTGACAGTAGCATTCCATATGCCAGAGGGATGTCAGCTACTATGACACTCATGACAAGTTCCTTCTCAAGGCAAGCTGCCAATCTATATGACACTTCATTTATGATTCCAATCACATGGATCTCCCTTGAGTCCATAGCATAGCATTTTCCATAAGTGATATCCACCTTTAAGCCCATTTCCTCCATGATTTTAATAGGCATCACATTATTTGAGGCACCTGAATCAATCTTACAAATTTTTAGCAAGTTTCCATTTATAATCAGGCTCAGAAAGAAGGGGTTGAGCAGATCCGGGTTAGCAGTGACTATAGTTCCTAGATAGACTTCAAGATTCTCATCTGCGTTCAGTCCAGCTACATCATCCTTCACCTGGCCTACACTGGTTTCAAGTATTTTAGTTTCCATTTTTGGTTGATTGTTCCTAGCAATTCTCTTGATGATCACCATTGTTTTATGCTTATGGTCATCAATCCTCATCATCTCAAGAAGCGGGACTGTGACCCTTATCTGAGATAGGACCTGAAACATGTCAACTGGTGCATAACTTGGAATCTCTAGGAATATAACTTCATGAGAAGTTAGTGCATCTATTTTCTTACCATTACTTTGATTTGTGGGCCTCAATTCTTTCATCTTTGTATCTGATGAAGTAGCTTCATTGGTTATCTTAGCTTTTTCATTCTTTTTAGCCCAAATTCTTGGCTCTTTGACTTCCTTAGCTTTGGTACTCACCTTTATTTTTTCAGCTTTAGCATCTTTAGGATCAGTATCATTTTCTTTGATGAATATTCCGCCTTGGTGACCTGGATTAGCCTTTACCACCCTATTTCTAAGGTGAATATCATTTCTAGCCTGAGCTCTGGCAGCCAATGCAACTACATACCTTTCTATCTCTTCATTAGAAGGTCTCCTCAAAGAAATGCCACAGGTTTCAAGGTTGTAAGCAGTAAACTGATCATCTCCTTCTCCATTAGAAAATACTTGCTGCTGATGAAGAAGACCTTCTTGTCTTTGCATATCTGTCTTATTTGTATCAACACCACAGTCAGAGGAATATTCCTCAGACTCCAAATCTAACTTGGTCATTAAAACATTCAAAGTCTCATTAGGGTTACCAAGATAATCACCTTCCTCATAACTACCTTGCTTTTCTTCCACTACCTTGGCCACAACAGCACACTAATGTGAGGAGTGTGGCATTTTAGAGGCATCACACCATGGCAAATCATCTACCATGTTTGAGGTATTCTTATGTAATGGATCAGGCACTCCATGGAGGTTCCTTTGATTATTTGGAACAGGCTTCCCATTATTCCAATTGGTGTGGTATGGGTAATCTTGTAGCATTGGGGGCCTTTCATTTCTTTGAAATTGAGTCTTTTCAACCTTTGCTTGTTTCTACAACAAACTCAAAACTTGATCCCATTTGTCATCTGGTGTTGCATCCTTGACCCATTTCTCATTTGAAGGCTTTGCAGTTTTGGTAAGCCTGGGATCATCTCTCCTATCCCTCTTACTAGATGCTCTTCTATTATTTTCAATGTTTACATCCATCTTGTAAGCCTCTTGCAGGGATTGTGGGTCTTTGTCTCTAAGCAAGTAGCACATCTTGTTATCATAGGCATTATAGTAAGTAAACAGACATGATCTTTCATTAGGTCGGAGAGAAATAGGGATCTTAGCCATTGCTTTCTTGAATCTTGCATTAAATTCAGTAGCCATTTCATTATGTCCCTTTGTGATATTATTGAAATCATGCAGCCTAAACCTTGGGTCAGTTTGGTCACCATACTGCTCTCTAAAAATTTTGAAGAAAGAATTCTTAGAATCAATGCTTAAATCGGGCAGACTTATGTACCAGTCTCTTGCATTCTCTGTCAGAGATTGCATGAAGTATTTCATGGCTACATCCTCATCCCATAGCTCAAAGTCTTCCAAAAACCTTTGAAAAGATTTAAGGTGATCCTCACCACTGATAGCATTATTGCTTGCAAACTTTGGCACATGTTTTCTAGCATTATCAGGTAATGGATTTGGGTAACCAGGGATATTATCAAAACATAACTACCTGTATCTGTCAGTATGAGTCACTCTTCCTCCCATAGGTCTTCTTTCTTCACCTTGAGTATCACTGTCTCTTTGTCTTTCATTTTGATGACCTGACTACTAACCTTGAGGCTCATGTAGATCAACAAAATGGACAACTTTTTCATGACCTCTAGGGGGTGGAAGGGAGCTGGAAGGATTATCTTTGGGTGAGCTTCTATCACCCTGGTTAGGGTTTGAAGAAATAGAACAACCACATGTGTTATGAGCATCAGGGACAGGATCCTTCAAATTAGATTCAAGGAAACTAAGCTCCCTTTTCATCTCTTTGTTTGCTGCAAGCAACTCCATCTCCCTTGTTTTTCTCTCCAACTCCTCATTTTCTCTCATTAGCTTATCAAAAAGTGAGACAGTGTTATTTTGATCTGTGTTCTTCTCAACACCTCCTTCATTTATCCTTACTCCTTCATTTCCTTTCTTTTCCTGCATAGGACGCTTACCTTTGTCCACATTTTGAGGCTGTTTATTGGTATTCCTAGGAAGAGGAACATGTTCCTCAACCCTATGACTTTGAGGTTTATTTGTGATCTTATTAACTAGGGGGTCAGAGAGGATCCTTCCTGAAGTTCCTGGCAATACCAGGGCATCCTCCTCATTTTGTTGGGCTGCCAATCTATCCATGGCTTCCATCTCTGTAACTCTTCTACATAGCTCATCCCTCTGATCCATAGCATCTCTTATCTTTTTCTCTTTTGCTGCTTCTCTTTGTTTCCTATTCTCATTTAGTGCAACAATTTGTTGATTAAGTCTTTGTATAGCATCAGAGATCTCATCCACATCAGGTAATGTAGACTCTCTATCAGAAGTTGTACTGGCAGTTTGGTATAGGTGTGGGTTGTGGGAATAGTCATCCCCAGTGGATGAATCATTTGGGACAAAGGTAGCCCTAAGAGGTGTGGGAGTGGGGCATTCTATAGTTCTAGCATGTTGGGTATTCCTATTATTCCTTTGGAATCTACCCCTTCCCCTTTGTTGTATGGCATTTTGGCCATGATCTGATGAATATTCATTTACAATATTTTTCATATGCACTTCCCCTCTCTCATTAGATACATTATCATCTAAATCTATCAAATCTCTTTCACTTTGTGAACCGAAATGAGAAGAAAGTTGATGTTCAGGGGTGGGATGCAGTGTAGGCATACCTTTTTGTGTTGGTTTTTCCTTCACCCATTTGTCTTTGTTTCTAGGCAACTCTTCTTCCAGCTCCTTCTCTATATGGTTTCTGAAATAACCTCGTGTTCTCCTCATTTGAACTGGGATTCCTTCAACCTTCTTGACTCTCTTTTAATTTATGCTCCGAACTTCTTCTATATCTTTAAATATTGGTTTGCACTGGTACAAAGACTTCAGAGTCACCACCCAAGCTTCTTGGGATAGATTATTAAACAACACAACTTTCAGAGCTTGGTAACTATAACTTGACAAGAATAAGACTAAGAATCACTTAGGAATATAAACACAAAGGTAGGGGCAGAAGCTATACTCAACCAAGGTTCTCAAATGACCGACTTTATGAACAAACTATGGGATAAAACACCTTGAAGATTCTATTCAATATGAAACATAGGTCCCCAGCAGAGTCGCCATCTTGTTTGTTGTTTTTCTTGTTTAGGAAACAACTAACCAGCAGGTCTGAGCAAGCACCTATGAGCTTGCCACACTCAATGCTTGTATGCTTGCTAGACAGGTGGCCAACTAACGAGATGCAATACCTAATTGTTGCATTCTCCTTCACTTCGGGCTGTGCAAGACCCAGGAGGGTGTTCCTTAAGCACACTATGAGATTTCTTGTAAGCAACTAGTGCATACTCTTACAAGACTTCCAATAAAACTAAGCAGATGCATTCTCGGGCATGGTTGAAGTGTACACACTCATCCAAGAGATGGAAAATTGTTGGATAAGAAAGACAAATTAACAGAGAATGAAACTCAACACAAATATATCATTCATGGGACTAGAAACATTAATTTGGATGATTGTTCTCAAGCAAGAAAACTGAAACCCTAAAGAAAAATAGCATATATCAAATTAGTGCCATTATTCTTGGGCTAGAAGTCAGGACAATCTGTAAACAAAAGGAATGATTACTTGGACAAATAAAGCCTTTGCAAGATTAACCTTATTAATCCTACAACTAGTGATTAGACTCTTGAGACTGCTTATCAAATCCTTTGACCATGCAAAGAGACCTCTGAAATGATAAAAAGCAATTTAACATGCTCCTTGAACATCAGCTACTATCAAGACAGACAATGTAACAAAGTATTACACAAGTTGATAAAATGATCCTTGATCAATTCCATTAACAATCTACCTACACAATACAAAGGAGAGACTGAAAAATATAAACAAACACATTCATATTCTAGTGTGTCCAAGACCTTACAATTTACAAGCTGAAAACCCTAGACCTTAAATTCTAATAAAAATCTGATTCTGCGACTAATGCTCTTTCTTCGTTCTGATTTCAATATCTGGCTGAAGACCTCCATAAATGATTCAGAAAGTCCTTTTAACAATCCAGGGATCGCCATCCAACTCAGAGCCACATCAACACTCCGCGTCAGACCCTAACTACACCGTGACCAATCAAAACTCTCGCTGTGACCTTCAACAACTTCCCTGGTCTCATAAATTCCATTGGTCAGGTTGCCACAGGAAATACATTCCCGCATGAATGAAGCCAGGCAATCAATGTCAAATCCGTCGCTGAATCCGGGCACCCATACTCAAGCCATACCATCCTTGTCCCATGGCCGTTGCCATGAATGTTGGTTCAGTGGATCCAGCAGCCCTCTCACTGTCGCCATGAATGCTCCAGGCCTTCCCACATGAACATAACAGAAACACAAAAACACATGAAATTGAATCTGGGTCGTTGATCGTCCATGATCAGACGGCCACCTTTTAAATCTCCATCAGCTGTTGAGGCAGGCAACCACCGTCGGCAAAACAAAGTGTTGTTGGGAAGACCACAGGCCAAGAATCTTATGTTACATCGAGCGCTCATCATAGTCAGCAAGAGGCAACTGGGTCGGCGAAACATCCCAGCGAAGTCCACAAAGGATACCGAGTGCACCATAGAGTCGGGGAGAGATGGCCGGGTTGGCCCAACATCATGGCGAAGATCTATGTGTTTGATCAAGCAGTCAAGTCGGCGAGACCAGGCGGACATCGGCATGAGATTTCAACTTAGAATAACGCCCCATCGGTGAGAGAAAGCTCACTTGACAAGAGGTCATGGCGACACCTGAACAGACACACTATCGGCAAGAGAAGATGGACTCGGGAAGACATCATCCAAAGTCAAAATGCTTCATCGAAATGAATTTCCTTTATGTACTATCCATTCACCAAGAAAAGGGCATATCCCTCACCAAAGCAATCCTTTCACTTTGTTCACAGTCGCTATAGTCACCTACCATCAGCGAGAAACTATAGAGATTTCACCAAGCCTCATCGAAGACATCATTTCAAGTTGTGACTTATAACATCTCCCACCGATGAATTCACTTGCCAAATGTATGTCGCTGTAGCACGCAATCCTTGGTGAGAGGTTATGTAGACATTACATTGTTATACCGAGAAGACCTTTATACACCTGTTTGCCGAGAATTTAGGACTTTCATCGAAAGCCACATATTGAACTGCTGTCGGCAAGACCCGACCCCATCGCCATGACCACACACCAAAATAAAAGTCTCACCGAAGCATTAAATCCTCCATCACCAGTTGGCGTAACAAGATGACATTGCCGAGACCTTTCAATGAAAGGTATAACTCATGCCAAAGACTTCCATATGCTCATGTCGGTGAGACCAAGAGGAGTTCACCGAGAGATCACCCCGAATGGATGCCAACATACCGAAGGGAAAATTTAGTCGGTGAGACACGAAGGGGTCGGGGAGACATCTTCCCGACGCAACTAACACTGGCTGAGAAAAGAAGACCTTGGGGAGACAGATAAGAGTCACCAAGACATCAAAAACTTGGCAAGAGGCTAGCCTGATAGCTAGAAGATATGCTGATAAGGGTTCCCGCCATCGCCACAATAAGAGGAATGTCTCTCCGACAACCTACAACAAAGAATAGTGGAACATACACAGGTCGGGGAGACAATTGGGTACCTATGCCAACATGAACTAGAATGAAAAATATGCATGACACAATGGATTCAAATGGATCACACAACAGAATATGAGCGAGGCAATATGAGGAAGGGACAATATGCCAATGACAAGGGCCCAATTTGAAAACTCATGGATGCAATTGACTATGAAAATTTGCAAAATTTTATAGTTCTAATAGAACCATAGGGAGAAACACCCACTAGAAGTGAATTTGAACACGCTGAGCTCAACCCTTGTGGGAGCCCACTTGTCCCATGTGCCAAAATGAGAAACACCCCATAGCTAAAGTTTTATCATGAAAAACCAGAGTACACAACTAGACAACGAGAAAACCAGAAATGGCACTAACACTCCTATGAGCTTCATCTACACACATGGCGAGCTTTCCATACACCCTTTGGGTAGTATTGTCCTATTGGTCTTAGTTGGACCTAAGTCCGTGAATCTCTTTTTTGATATCATTCCTAGATTTGAACTCTTCAGAGTGAAATTGGGTATCCCTTGGTTGGTGGTGATGAATGCAGTACCCTCCATCGTGCATGGATGTTTAAAATTTATCCATGGAGGTTTCGTGCACGTGATCCATGACATCGGTTATCAACCACTAGTTGCGTATGGTAGCAAATCCTTGGATCACCCATGGCCTGCATCCATGGGTCCCCTTCTACCTAGGACAAACCTTTTGCATAAAGCATATCAAAACTATAAGAAAGGGAATCTGAGGCCAAAGGTAAGGTACCCTCCCTCACCTTATGCTATCTCACATAGGGCTTGTTTGAAGGCTAACAATGATGCTGCTAAGGCTCAAAAGAGGAAAGAAGAGAAGCATTCTTGTGATCCTCCTTCTTCCTCTTTCACTGCCCAATATATTGCTTCCTCTCACTCAGTTGTGGTACCATCAGGTTCTACTCTCTGTTTACAAGAGAACCCTTTAATGCCCACTTAGCAGAAACCTAAACATCTCACATTCGAGCTTCCTGTCTTGCTGAAAAAGCCTAGACCCATTCGGTATGATAGGAAGAAGATATTACAAGGAGAGTCCTCCTTGTCCCAACCTTTTTGGCTTCCTACTGCTCCTACTCCCAAGGCAGTGAATGGAAAGAGGCTCATTGTCAAGGCTCTTGAGTCAACTCCTCTAGTCGCTTCTCAGCCTACTCCTCCTCCTCCCATACAAGAACCACCTAAAATGGTCATAGTGTATATTCCTATGGTTTAGCAAGAACCTCCTATCCCTTCACAAGCTCTCGCTTCTAACTCCAAGAGCCATAGAAACTTCCTTGCACGTGGGCGCAAGCACCAGTGAAAGAATCTCCTAGCCAAATAGGCCACATAACAACAAAAGGAGGAAGGAATGACCGCTCATATTCCAAGACTTCTTGCAGCATCTTCTTCCTCCCTTTTGTTTCTCTTCAATCTAATCTACTTTTGAATTCTATTGCAAGATTGAATGCACCTAACCCTGAACAAGTACAGGTTTTTATCGCTCCTTCGACGAAGCTACCTTTTCCAATGTTTGTTCTGGCTATTTGACCCTTCCCAAAGCCTGTGGACATGGTCAATACTTTGATCGTATCCACCATAGTTATTTCTTCCTCTTGCTCTACACCCCTAGCTTTGTCTGTGAGGAGTTCATCTCCTCCCATGAAGAAACAAGCGGAGACTGGTCCTTCTAGCAATGAAGGGCATAAGAGGAGTCCACCTTCTCGCAAGGTGGTCCTATGATGACTTCTTTTGTCCTTGTGATAGAACTAGTCTTAGCTTCCCCTAAGTTTGTCACCACTCCTAAGTCATTCGACGAAATTAGCGGTGGACCTCAGGCACAACCTACCTCATCCAATGAGAATAGGCATGATGCTCCTATGGGATGCATGTTTCATTATGTGGATGAAGTCCCAGCCCTATTGGCGATCTTCACAAAATCATTGAATTTAACTCCATAAGAGCTCGGTGGAGAGGACCTTGAGGGGCCCTCTTCCTTAGCCCTTATCGTGGGAGGGTCAAATGCTCCTCCTCTTAACATTCCACCCTTGCAATCTCATCCTCCTTCCCCTTATGAGGATTTAGATTGGGAAGCGGATGACCTCTTGGCTAATCAATGTCAAGAGGAGGCCCTTTTCTTGATCTTGTGTGTGTGTATTGTGATGTGTTCCCCCGTACTCATGCTATGTGTGCTTGGATGACCCTCATCACCCCTCTTGGTGCTTGGATACAAGCATGGTTTTTGTGTTGTGAACCTTCTTCTATTTTTATCCTCTTTCTTCCATGTTTGTAATTGATTTTGGATAAATTGGGGATGATGCAAAGCGTTGGGGGCATTTAGGCTTCCCTTCCATGTTCACTCAATTTTTTATTTTTTATTTTTTTACTTTTTTTTTCATGCATTCTTCTTTATCTGGTTGGGGATTGATGATATTTCACCTTGCATTGTGGTTACCTATTATTATATGAGCTTGGACAGATTTGACCTAGCTAAACCAGATCCCCCTTGTGCCATTTTTTTGTATTTTTCTTTTCTCTTTTTCTTTCCCTTTATCTCTCTCTCTTCCTTTCTTGAGTTGTCCCTTCTATGTGTCACAATGCTCTTTTTTAACACTTCAATTTTTAGAAAATGAATTCATTTCCAACAAATCTTTTCTCAAAATTCTTCATAATTTTTTCCTTAGAATCACATTCTCAACTTGAAACCCTAATGGAACATGTTTCCTTCATCACATGTTTGTAAAGAAAGGACTCGAAGACCTTCCTCTGAAGTGGGAACAACTTTAACTTCCCATCGCATGGGGGCATATCCTTCCTTTTTAATTCCTTGATGAGGTGAACATCTTTCAAAAGGATTCGTTGATGACAAATCGCTCTAAGAAGAATGACTGCTTTTGGATTTTGTGTCCCTTACATGGACCCCCCTTCTGCTTCACAGTAGGTTCATAAGGTACCCTTCTTTCAAATCCTTTACGAATAATGGATTCTTTCACATCTAGCCTAGGGGAAACCCCACTAGGCTCATTCCATTCACCCTTTCGCATCTACCTTAGGGGCAGCCTGACTAGACCTTACCTTTCAAGCAGTGCACCCCTTGAGTGGACCCCTCTCATTTTGAAGGGTTCTCAAGGGACCCCTTCGAAATTTTTACTTATTGACGGTTTGTGTGACCAACTACTTTTGACATGTTCTATCTGCAAGTAGATGTGTCATCACTTTTGACATGTTCTAGATGCGGGTAGACGTGTCACCGCTTTTGACATGTTCTATCTATGGGTAGATGTGTCACCACTTTTGGCATGTTCTATCTACGGGTAGACATGTCACCACTTCCTGACTCTATGGAGTCCACTTTCTCAAGTTTCTCCATGACAGAGATCTTGGGGGATACCTCCCTGTAAGACCAAGAACTTGTAGGGTGCTTTCCTTTCAGCTTCCTCCATGTGAGAGATCTTGGAGGTGGCTCCCCTGCAGGACCAAGAACCTATAGTGTGCTTCTTCAGGTGATCTTCATACTTGATTTTGTGGAGAATACCCTCCCTGCAGGATCGAGAAGATGTAGGGTGCTTCTTTAAGTATTCTTCATGCTTGAGTTCATGGAGAATACCTTCCCTATGGGATTGAGAGCCTATAGGACGCTTCCTTGGGGCTTCCTTCATGCAAGAGATCTTGGTGGTTTCCTCCTTGCAGGTCTATGGGCCTATAACTATGGAGTCATTCACTTTTCCTACACCTTCAGGTACACCAGACCAAGTACTGCTTCCTTGATGGTTTGGGTATACTTTTCTAACCCTACTCTCTTCTTGATCTACTTTACCAAGCACTCATTAGTACTCGTACTCCCTAAAGTGCGGGAAAAATTTATAAGAGTGAATTTGCAACCTATGTAGAATTTCCCTTTTTTCCTTTATCCACCTTAGAAAACCAAAGTCAAAGGCTTAATTCCACTTAAGCTCATTGATGGCAGTCCACTTGGTGCCTGTTTTGTGTGTCGATGTAGGAATTTTTGTTGGGGATGCCCACGCGATGCACAAATGTCTGCATGGTGCACTTAAGTCCCTTGAAGATTCATGCAGCTAAGCTAGCAGATGCATTACACTTCTCATTTGAAGTGAAGTTGTAATGCCTCCAATTGATCAACGCAAATATGGTCATTTTCTTCCTTCTTCATATTCAGTCTTTCAACTTGCATTTCGACTCTTCAATAGATTAAGCTTCCATACTCACACTCTCAAATCACTCCAAAAGCTCATTCCATTGCTCACTTCAAGCATTTTTCAAGCATCCCATTGCATCAAAATCATACTTTGTCAACTTGGTAGAGCACGTTTGGGACCATGCCTTTGTAGTAGAGGCTTGAGTTCATCTTATTTCTCCCCCAAGCAGCCTTGAGTGCTCTTGGTGGAGGTGGTAAACTTCCCTCTCCTTTCCTCTATCATTTTCTTGAGTAGCATAGTACTATTTTGTAGTGCTTGTATTCTCTTTACTTTTTTGCTTCTTTATCTCATTTCCTTAGTTGTTTGTGGTGGAAACACCTAAATGGGGGTATGACTGAGGCAGGCCCCTATACAGCCACCCAATAGTTTCCCTCTTGTTGTTTCTAGGTGTGCATGTTGTGAGAAATATCAACTAGCAAGCAAATTCTTTGGTGAGATCTTTCTTACTCTCCTCACATTCGCTTTCCTAATTTATAATATTAGAGAATACATTGTATATCTACTTGTTTCATTTTGTCCTTTTAGTTCAGTAGCTAGGCTATTAGTTGTTTTGGGATAGTTCGACCTTGTCTCTATTGTTGTCTGACCGTATGGACTATAGCATGCTTTCGAGATGCCAACACACTACTCTGTCATCCAAAGACTATGTTGATGTCCTCAAGCAGAGAGCTCCCTAAGGTGTAGAGTTGAACCCAAAAATTGACTCGCCTAGCCCCACCTTACAACTCAGGATTGTAGAGTGATTGTAGGACCTCATAATCCTCGTCATTCTCATCCTCATACCCTCATACATTGCACTTAGCTGAGGTAAGTTAGGGAATCCTTTCACATCTTGACCCTCCATGACCTGGGGTCTTGCATGTGGTGGTCCCCCTCTCTTACAATAATAAGTGAGATTGCAATGTTAAGTAGCCACCAACTTACTAGAGACACCAATTCCCTATAGAATCTGTAGGGACCAACCTACTAGAGACAACAATCCACATAGAAAAGAGACACCAATCCCTACTGGAACAATACAATATGTAGAACACCAGTCCTACCAAAATATGGAGATAAAGCTGGTGGATCTAAAATTTAACTGTAATAAGTACTAGAGTCACAATTGACACTCTTCCACATTGATAATGATCTTGTGATACTGGCACTCCCTCTTTTCTTTATATTTCTTTACTCCAAATCACTTAAATTCATCACAACCAATACAATTGATAAATCTTGCAATCCATAAATCTTACATAATGCATCTAAAAATTTGAAATATATAGATTACATTACATTAAACTCTTCCATGTTAACTAGGGATATTCAAATAGCTAGGATGACATAAGATGGACCTAAATTCAATTTACATGAAACATGTAATACAACAGTCCAAACATAAATTTCTTACCACCACAGAAACCTTAAGCAGGTCCTATCCTCACTCCACACGCAAGATTTGAATTCCACACACTACTAGTCATTAGTGCACATTCCTTGAACTTCAAACATGGATAGAGAAACTTCTAACATTTCAAACTTCTTGCACACTGAATATATCCTCCAAAAACTTAGGAACATGATAGAATAAGTGTAGTAAAACTCTCCTTCCAAACCATAGAGAAAACATGCATTTTTGAAGGAAATTCCAACCATATTTAGAAATCTCTCTACCCAAAATATATCCTTGAAATGACTTTTAGACCACCACACTCATACCCAATGCATACTAAACATGGTGTAATAAACACACCAATTATTTGAAGGAAGTCATGTTTGAATGAAAATTAATGTATGTTACTTGATATAAGAGATCTCATTGATAAGACTTCTTCATGATTATTACTTTTGGATACATAGCACTTTAAGTCAAGGGAATATAATATCAATTCAATTACTACAATTTCTTTCATCTTTGACAATGTTCATATTTGACATCCTTGAAACCTTTTGAAAATAATTGAAAATAGCCTTGAAAATACTTTGACATCAATGAAAACTTATATTCAACACATTTAACCTATAATTGGAACCTATGCCAAAACTATAGTAGGCCTGGAAATTATTTCCCCGAATATGTTATCTTGGATTTATATCACTCCATCTCATTTACTTTACATAGGTGAACCCTCTAGAAAATTGTTTTCATTAATTTTCAACAAATATGAAATATACACATATCACTAATTTTTCATTATATCCATCTTTATATGACTATGTCTATGAAACATCAACCTCAAATATATGGACATGACCACACAAACTTCTACCTTGAATATAATATCAAGAATGATATAAAGAATATTTTTTTGGATAAAATCACCACATTCGAAAACCATTACCATGTGTAGTATTTTCAATCATTTACATTACATAAATACTAATGAGAAACACCATGTATGATTCCTCTAGACAAATGCAATTTTTTTGTTTACATTTCCATGTACACTTCCATCATAAACTTTTATTGTTAAAATGTGTTAAAAAACAAGGTGAAGGAAAGCTACAATATCACATTATGCAACTGAATTTAGATCTGAAAATCAAATTACCAAATCAGAAATAAACATGTGATTGCAACATACATCACAATATTTAAAAATAAGCAAACAAAATGTGACACCAGATTTACATGGAGAAACCCTTTCAGGAAAAAAAAATTGACTCAAGAAAAGAGGACAAGTATATTATTAATCTTGCAATGAGAGTACACAATAATACACTCCACTACTAATCTATGATCAACCCAACATCACCTTGTTACCTACAAGAAAATATGAAACTACAATCCCATGAATCCAGTTTGTAGAAATTATGGGAGGTAAAACCATAAATGATAAATCAAAAAAAGTGGTACAAAACCACCTACAAAAACCCATTCCCCTCTTCATGGACATCCAAAAGAGATAATAAAATATTAATTGTAAATTCAAGACTCTCACATGGGTGCCTAACCATGCATCTAATTCATACATGTAAGAGTGAGTGTGATTGAAGAACAAACTAACCATGCATTTAGTAGAGTTGATGGCAAAGGATAAATGGTATGTGTGCAATGAGACAACCAATGAAAGTTATACTAAAAATATTTCCCTACCCACCAACATTCCATTACCCTTAAACAAACTATACATATACATATACATATGTACATACATATACATAAAAATATGTACATATATATACATACACAATATACATATACATATACATATACATATATATGATTATGTGTACAATGAAACAAGCAATGCAAGGATGTTTTTTATATGTCCTATACCCACAATTGACTCCTCTCCCTTATACTGACTGTATTGAAAATAAAAAATATAACAAAGTGAAACATCATACTCGAACATGTCAATGTAATTGAAGAACAAACAAATCATACATATGATTATTGTTAATTTTATCTCTATGCAACAATTATTTAGGGAAAATTGATATTTCAAACACCCTTCTAATGGAAATTTAGGTTGCATCTGTCCACAATTCCCAATCAATTGTGAATTGCAACATAGATTACCATGAAATTCCTTCTGAAAAACAAAACCCCTAAATGGATATCCCCGATTCTAACTCATACAAATAAAAGAATGATACAAACTAAAACAACAAATTCATACATATAAGATTGGAAGTAATTCAAGAAAAAACTAACCATGCATCTAATAGAGTTGACTGAAAATGATCAAGCGTATGTGTGCAATAAACAAAAAAAATGCATGTTATACTATCACATCCCCAATTCTAACTCATACAAATAAAAGAATGATACAAAATGAAACAAAAATTCATACATGTAAGATTCAGAGTAATCAAATAAAAAACTAACCATGCATCTAATTGAGTTGATTGCAACATGATCAATGGTATGTGTGCATTGAAACAAGGAATGCATGTTATACTATCACATCCCCAATTCTAACTCACACAAATGAAAGAATGATACAAACTAAAACAACAAATTCATACATATAAGATTGAGAGTAATTGAAGAACAAACTAACCATGCATCTAATTAAGTTGATTGCAAATGATCAAGGGTATGTGTGCAATGAAACAAGCAATGCATGTTATACTACCACATCCCTAATTCTAACTCTTACAAATAAAATAATGATACAAACTGAAACAACAAATTCATACATGTAAGATTGACATTAATTGAATAAAAAATTAACCATGCATCTAATTGAGTTGATTGCAAATGATCAATGGTATGTGTGCAATGAAACAAGCAATGTATGTTATACTATCACATCCCCAATTATAACTCACAAAAATGAAAGAATGATACAAACTCAAACAACAAATTCATACATGTAAGATTGAGAGTAATTGAATAACAAACTAACCATGCATCTAATTGAGTTTATTGCAAATGATGAAGGGTATGTGTACAATGAAACAAGAAATGCATGTTATACTGTCACATCCCCAATTCTAACTCACAAAAATAAAATAATGATACAAACTAAAACAAAAAATTCATACATGTAAGATTGAGAGTAATTGAATAACAAACTAACCATGCATCTAATTTAGTTGATTGAAAATGGTCAAGGGTATGTGTGCAATGAAACAAGCAATGCATTTTCCCCAATTCTAACTCATACAAATAAAGAATGATAAAAAATGAAACAGAAAAATTCATATATGTAAGATTGAGAGTAATTGAAGAACAAACTAACCATGCATCTAATTGAGTTGATTACAAATGATCAAGTGTGTGTGTGCAATGAAACAAGAAATTCATGTTATTTTATCACATCCATAATTATAACTCATGCACATAAAATAATGATACAAAATGAAACAAAAAATTCATACATGTTAGATTGAGAGTAATTGAATAACAAACTAACCATGCTTCTAATTGAGTTGACTACAAATTGATGCAAGAGGATCTAGAAGACCTAAAAAATTCACAGTCTCAAAATCTAGTATCTAACCATCACCATGTTGAAGTGCTCAGAAAATTGGACCAACACAACTTGAATGGGTGAAAAAGGAGCTCGTATGCCAAAGTTATGGTCAATCAAAGTTGGGGTCAAACTAGGTATAGAGGCCAATCAAAAAGGTGAAAATTTTGATCATTCCAAAAATGGTCAAAGGTGAAATCACATCAAAGAGCCTATTGCCATGATTCCAATGCTGCTCGTTTTGTTGAAAATGGAGCTCATATAGTGAAGATATGACCAGTCAAAGTTGAAGGTTGATTGGAGGCTAACGTGGTAGTTGACTAGATATTGATGTGGCATAGGTGATGTGGCAAAAATGTGGATCCCCCTCTCTAAATTCACATACCACTACTATACCATGCTTTATTTTTGAGAAATAAAGTGGTGGAGGTTTATTTTATTTCACAAAATCCATTTTATGGGATTCCAAGTGGATTTTGTGGGACTTAAAGGTAACGGATTAAAACCAAATCATCTAAAAATTAAAAAATTAAACCCTTTAAAACAATAATGAATAAGCCTTTAAATCTCCTAAGTTTAAATAATTTAACCCCCAAATAAAAGTAGAAAATCCAAAATTAAAATACTAACCCCTATAAATAAGGGCCTAATCCTTTATAATATTAAAGCCCATTTACATAGTATAATTAAAGGGCTTAGATAATATTTTAAATGATTTATGAGATTTTCCTATTGGAAATGGGGGATTTTTCAAAGATATTTACTTGTAAAAATGGTATATATGAAATATTTGTAAATCTTATGGTTTTTAACCATAATGGGAAAAAATTTATGTATAAAAGGGCGTATAGGCTTGAGAGAATTAATCAATTCTTTTGGGAGGAAATTAGGCAAAGTAATTTTTGGAGATTGATGTAACACAAAGAATTTGTATTTTGTATTCCTTCAAGTATAGGAGAATGTGAAAGAGTCTTAGGTGTTGAGAGAGATTGTGAAGAAGCTGTAATGCAGGTTTGGAGCTTGGATGATGTAAAAAGGCATGTTAAAGCTTTGCATCATTAATAAAGCAGTTCCTCATTGAGAAGCAGACCTGGAGACATAGCTCATGATGAGTGAACTTTGTTATCAAGCTCTTGATCTCTCTTCTTCTCTTCTATCTTATATTTTTTTCTTATTAATTCCAATTCTTCTTTGATTCCTTCTTTGAGATATTAATTATGACATTTAAGTAATTAGTTAAGTTGTGTAAAGGAATAAGTGAACTCAATTTTATAATTTTAATGGTTAAAATACATAACCACACAATTTTGTTTGTGATTGGGATAAATATGTAATTAGGAGTAAAGTGAAAATTATTTGTAGCCCTTTAATTATAGATCAAAAATGATCAATGGTATGTGTGCAATGAAACAAGAAATTCATGTTATATTATCACATCCCCAATTATGACTCAACAAATAAACGGATCATACAAACTAAAAAAACAAATTTATACATGTAAGATTGAGAGTAACTAGCGAACAAACTAACCATGCATCTAATTGAGTTGATTGAAAATGATCAAGGGTATGTGTGTAATGAAACAAGAAATGCATGTTATACTATCACATCCCCAATTCTAACTCTTACAAATATAAGAATGATACAAACTAAAACAAAAAATTCATACATGTAAGATTTAGAGTAATTGAATAACAAACTAACCATGCATCTAATTGATTTAGAAAATGATGAAGGGTATGTGTGCAATGAAACAAGAAATGCATGTTATACTATCACATCCCCAATTCTAACTCACATAAATAAAAGAATGATATTAACTGAAATAAAAAATTCATAAATGTAAGATTGAGAGTAATTGAATAAAAAACTAACCATCTATCTAATTAAGTTGATTGAAAATGATCAAGGGTATATGTCCAATGAAACAAGGAATGCATGTTATACTACACATCCCCAATTATAACTCACACAAATAAAAGAATGATACAAACTAAAACAACAAATTCATACATGTAAGATTTAGAATAATTGAATAACAGACTAACCATGCATCTAATTGAGTTTATTGCAAATGGTCAAGGGTATGTGTGCAATGCAACAAGCAATGCATGTTATGCTATCACATGCCCAATTCTAAATCATACAAATAAAATAATGATACAAAATGAACCAAAAAATTCACACATGTAAGATTGATAGTAATTGAAGAGAAAACTAACCATGCATCTAATTGAGTTGATTGCAAATGATCAAGGGTATGTTTTCAATGAAACAAGAAATCCATATGTATATACTATCACGCCCCCAATTATAGCTCATAAAAATAAAAGAATGATACAAATTGAAACAAAAAATTCATATGTGTAATATTGAGAGTAATTTAATAACAAACTAACCATGCATTTAATTGAGTTGATTGCAAATGATCAAGGGTATAAAACTTCAACCAGCATTTTGATACATCATGATTTTTAAGAATAACTCGAAATAGCCAACTGATCATTATGATACTTATATACAGGTTCAACCAATATTTTGATATGAAGTGAAAGTAATTGAATATAAATGTAAAGCATACATCAAAATCATATAAATGTAAATAAACAAGGCTATATGGAACATCAATTTCTATATCTCTGCCATATATAATTGTAATTTTGCAAGGTGCATATTTATATTGATAGTATTGGAACATTATCATGCACTCCATAGTTGAGGGTGCCATACACCTATCTTTTGGCCGAGTATGTATGTATGTATGATTGGTTTCCATACACACATACATAGATCATAGTAAAAGTATGTATGTATGTTACATATGAATTTCATATGTATGGGTACCTGAATGACCTACATACATACATACATATTACCATAGTATGTATGTATGTGTGTATACATACATATGGCAGTTCATATGTATGTATGTGTGTCTATAATACATACATACACACATACATATGGTAATTCATATGTATGTATGTATGTGTATTTATTGTATACACACACATACATACATACATAATAAATTATGTATGTGTGTATACAATACATACATCATATTATAATTTTTATTATAATATTATATTAGTAATATTAAAATTTTATGTCAATTAAAAACTAAAATGATTACCAAATTTAGATAAGTGAAATGATTACCAAGTTGACTATGAAAATCCTATAAATGCATATGAACTATTCACAAAAATTTTACCATTCTAGCAGAGATGATTCTTCTATGGATAGGGCTTAGAGGATGATGGGGGTTAGGAATTGTTCAGCGAGGGATTCATGGAAGTGGTGGAAAGAGTTAGCCAAAAAATAGGTGCATGAAACCCTTAACAATTGAGTTGTTGAAACCCATCAATGGTATGTATATGTATACACATAGTCAGCAGAAAGATAGGTACATGAAAACCTTAACAAACAATGCAGTATGGAAAGAGTGTTATTATTTTGACTGAATGTGTGTATATCTATATACACACACACACACATATATATACATATATATACACATATATATACATATATATACACATATATATGGGTGAAATCACCATATTGTGTCTCACTTTTTTCCCAAGATGGACATTTATTGATGTAAATGTGGCAGTTTTTGTGTAGATTCTAAATATATTTTTTTTCAATTTTTTTTGAAATAAATAAAGAATCTTTCAACATATCCTTTAATAATTGGTTTAAAACAAAAAACAACATTTTTAGAAAGTAAAATTTGTGTCATACAACAACTTTTTTTCTATAAAGGATTAAATTCTAATTTTTGAAATGTAGATTCTCAACATTACTATCTAAGGAAAGGATATTTTTTCATAATTTTTTGTTGAATATTTTATTTTAAATTAATTTTTGAAGTCACTGTAACTATAATTTGGACATACATGTGTGTCGTACAACCTAACTTGTTGTGTATATATCAAAATCTAATTTTTCTTTTTGGGGTCAAACAAGGAAATCAATACCTAGGGAATGTGTATTTTTTGAAAGTTTTTTACAATGGTTTACTATTTTTCCACCTCTACACAACAAATAGCTTGACGTTCGAAAAAAAAACTATGTTTAGTAAAAATTAAAAATTGAATACATGATAAAATGAAAATATATCAAAAATATACTTGTTGGAAATCTCGTTTTGAGGGCTACAATCTTGAAAAATATAAATTTTAAATGATGATATTTAATCCCTCTAAAAGTAAAGAAAAAGTGGTTTTTTTTCTAGCATTTTGACAGGTGTGAAGGAGACTCCATTGTGGGTATGCTTTAATACTAGAGGGGTTCTATCCAAGGGGGTTTGATCTAAGAGGGTATTATATATCTCTTTTTAATTAAAACCCTTTATATGGATCCTCTCAAGACTTAAATCATTAGTTTTTTCTAAAAATAATGATTTCAAGAAAAAATCAGCACGTCCCGAAAGTGAGACACACTATTGTGGCAACACCCATATGTATGCATCTGTATGTGGGATTTTGTATATATACACAGTCGACCATATTTTACTTGTAAGAAAATCTTACCAGTGAAGTGTATAATAAATTTGAATACTACCACTATACATATACAAATTGTAGAGGAACAAAAACAAAACTAAAGGGTTGTATTATGGTCTATTGTGTGTATATGTATGTATACAAAAATATATATGAATATATATACATATATATGCATATATATTCAAGTCTATACAAACATATACACATAATTGGCCATATATATCCATATATATATACTCACATATACATAAAGTCGGCCAAAATATAGGTGCAATATTGTTGGAAAATAACATTTGTTCATTGTTTTTGTGTGTATATATATGTATATAGATATGTATTTATATATACATAAATATCTATATACATATGTATACACAGACTTGTGGCCATGAGAAAGCTGCAATAAAGCTTCATTAAATGAGCATATCATTACTTCTACAATGAAGCTATTTACACAAAAAAAGATTGCAAGAGAATATGAAAAAAATATTGCAATGCGTAGTTATTTCCTGTGTGAGGTTGGAACACAACCTCACCTGCATAACTAGAAGGTAAATGGTTTCCTTATGCCATATGTGGTGTTGATAAATACAAAAAATTTGAGAAATGCATCACTAGTATTTTCCCATGGCCTCACCATTGTTCGCATCCATCTGGACCAGGATTGGTTGCCAATGCAACTGCTCAAAGTGAAAAATATTCCCATGAATGGAGTTTTCATGAAGCTAAAGAAACACTAAGAAAATGGTGTGCATTCTGAGGTGGTAGGATTTAAGACTGACAACAGTATAATATTGGGCAGTTAATACACATTAACTAGTAGTAAACATATCCAGTAAGTTAGCATGGCACCAACCCACAAAGAGTAATACATATGGTGTGCATTCCAAGGTGGTAGTATTTAAGACTGACAATAGTATAATATTGGGCGGTTAATACAGATTAACTAGTAGTAAACATATCCAGTAAGTTAGCATGGAACCAACCCACAAAGAGTAATACAGATGTTCAATATCAGTGGATGACACATTTTACAGTTTTTTTGGTTGTTTTTGAAAAATGTCTCAAAAACATTTGTAAATGTTCTTAATTTTCACTAGAAAAAAAATGGGGGGTGCCAACTTGATGATCAAGGGATGTGGAAAAAAAATAATTTGACTCAAACATTGTTGATGTGGACTACCCACCATTGATCCATCTCTCTTAATCTAGATTTTGAGATTACTTAATAGAAATAACTTTATAACTACAATATTTAATAAGGTCTCTAAGAATTTTCTTTACCACTTTTGGTTCTTTGACTTTTCCTCCAAGAGATCTAAGGGAGATCACCACTTCATCTACCCCTTGCATATAGCTTCAAGTAATTTTTTCATCTTTATACATCCGCAAGTTCTCAAATATGGTTTTCAAATTCAGCATCTTAGTTTGTTTGACCATATCATCTCCTTCATAAATACTTTCCAACTTATCCCAAATTTCTTTAGCAATTTTTAGATCCATAACTTTCACTAACTCAGAGTTGGTAAGACGACTCAAGAGAGCATACTTAGCTTTACTATTGTTTTCATGGGCCTTCAGTTCAGCTTTAGTGCTTGGACCATTTACAGGCATAATATATCTAGTCTTAATTGATTTCTAAACATCATATCCTAGATTTTCTAAAAATCCTTCCATCCTTGTCTTCTAGAATGCATAATCTATTCCATCAAATATAGGGATCTCGTTCTTGTGTTCCAGCCTAGATCTACCTTAAGCAGTTAAGCTTTTCTCCAAGGAACCGTACTTTGATACAAATTTTTGAATGCACAAGACAACTAAGAGGGGGGTGAATCAGTTGTACCTTAAAACTGCAAAACCCTCATTAACATTTAGATCCACATTCATTCATTAAACCCTTAAATATGTTATGATGAATTAGCATGAAAATAAAATAACAAAAACTTAAATAACTCAACACCATACATAAGAGAACACCAAATTTACATGGAAAACCCAAGAAAGGAAAAACCTCAGTGATGATTAACTCACAATATAAGTAAATATCAACACTGAATGCAAGAGGGCTCATTTCCAAAAGGGCTCATTTCCCAAAGAAGAAAGGCACACTTCTTGAATAGAAAATAAGATAGAGAAGGAATGTTACATAGTGAAAAGTATCTAAATGCAACAAGCAATCCACCAAAATGACATCAACACCATTGCATTTTGATTAAAGACCCTTAGCCACCTTCTGCTCACTTCATCTAGTGAACTAACACTTGAAAGCTTGCAAATTACACTTCTCAATTTCACACTCTACAACTTTATATTTTATATCATTCCAATCACACACCCATCTTTCATCTATCTCATCATCCTTCAATAAATTAACTCATACTTATATCGTCCTCAACCTTGAAACCCTCTCCAAGGTCGGTTATGCACCTCAAATGTGAAAATTCAAATTAGGTCGACACCAAAACACTCCCGTGGTGGATATAAGTGAATGTGGACCACATCAAAACTTAATTATGACCCAAATCAACAACACCACCCAACCACACACTACCATGAACAATATGTATTCTTTGCATGTAGTGTAAACACTAGGTCGACCATTACCCATGCAAACACCATTAAAATTTTAAGTACATGCTTCCATAAACCCAAGGACAACTTGCAAACCACACACCACACTTGAACATGATCCAAAATATTCCTCAAACACCTTGAAATCCAACAAAATCCTGCACAATAACTTCCACCTAAAGAATGTACAGATGTGTACACTAAAACAACTCTAAAATATACATTGTTACTTTAAAACCCATCTTCTAAAGAACCTCTTGATTGAAATAAACTACCATCAACACACCTTTAGAATTACAAGAACTAAAACACAACTATGGAGAAACGCGTTGCAGAAACATTTCTCCAAGACACTTCTGCAATGCACAATCACATACTGGTGAACACAACTTCTTTAAGTACCATGATCCACCATACCATCTCTTGAATACTCCTCTAAACACCTCTCACCAATGTATTTAAATTGCACAGGTAGATCTTCAACCTAGAAGAAATGTGGAGGAAAACTAGAACACAACTCTATCACTCAGAATACCACTACAACACATTGTTTCCTCTTTTATCATATTTTATCAAAAGCACTTGGAAACCAAGAACCAAAGACACATCAACATCATCTTTAGCACTTCCAAAACCATAGATAGAATATTATCAAAGAAACACTATAGGTTGACACCATTAGCTTTACTAATGAGAACATAATGCAACTAATCAATGCATCAACTACTCACACTCTTGCAACAAATTCAATAGACATCAATGATAACACAGACTTGTTGAAATCAATGACAACACCAACTGCTCATACTTGCAACACCTTTCATATTCTATCTTGGATGCCTATGAAAGATTCCTTATCTATATTTGATGTGTAACCTCCACCAAAATTAAATCCTCTCTTTAAAATATAATTACAGCATTGCCAAATTTAATATTTTTCTCTTATGTCCCCTAGAACACATTCCAAAGAATGTGGAGACATACAAAATACATAGGATTACACTTGGTTAATGTCACCTTATCCCAAAAAAATGGATCTCATTAAATATTGAGCTAACTACATGGTATATATCACCCTTGAGATATATATTCTTGACTTTTAAATGGGGCACTTAAGTTACCCACTAAGTACTCTTTATTAGGCCATTATGAATAAGATACAATTTTATTACTATATTTTTTATTTCTTCTGAATATTAAGAATACACCTCCATATGTTCACATGAGTTTACACTTACCTACTTTTCAATTTGTAAGAGAGGGGGACCAACCACGTCAACACTCCAAGTCATGGAGAGCTGAGAGTGGAGGGTTGTCCTAACTTACCTCACTCTAAAAGGGTGTTTCAGATAGAGGTTGAGAATGATGAGGACTATAAAGTACTTCAATCACTCTTCAAACCCAAAATCCAAGTTTAGGCTTGGGGATCTTGTTTTCAGAGTTAATACTATACCTCAAACAACTCTTTGTCTAAGGATGAAAGCACAATTTTGGGATGATAGCATGACACACTAGCATCTCTCAAATGCGCTAGTGTTTCTATGACCAAAGGATAGGAAGGACAATAGAAAATACAAGAAAATGAACTAATGGCCTAGCTAACTATTCTTGAATGACAAAAATAGAATAATAAAGTTTGAAAATTACAAACAAAGATGAGAAAGTAGATAGATGAAGGCTAAAGTATTGAAAATGATCTCACCAAGGTGCTAGTTTACCAGCTAGCTCCAAATGCACATGCACCTACACACAAGAAAGAGAGGGAAATTGTTGGGGCTTTATAGGGGTCTACCTCAGTTAGACTCTTGTTTTAATGTTTCCACCTCCACGGATAGCCAAAAAGAAATGAAGTAGAAATATGCAATAAAGAAGTAAAGAAAGTAAAGATTGCAATAAACACTGCAAAATAGTAAAGTGCTACTCAACCAAATCACAAAGGAGATGAGTGAAATGTTACCACCTCCACCAAAAATCTCACTAGACAATGGAGGAGAAAGTAGACTTGGAAAGGTCACAACAGCCTCAACTGTGATGGAAGGAGGTATCGCAAGACTCCAAACCCACACTATTATGGCTTGCTTCACACTTGCTTTGCGGAGATCATGGAGTGTTGTTGCTACAATGGAGTGTTGAAGTACTACTTGAGAGTGGAGAGAATGTTGAAAATGATAAGATATGGCTTGAGAAATTGCAAGAGCTTGTGGAGAGATTCCTAAAGGATCAAATGAGATGAAGATGGATGAATTTGAAAGAGAAGTGGGAATAATCTGCCATTTTCAAGGTCAATTGGTCGAAGAGGGACGTCACAAATCAACCCCAATCGAAAGTGTAATGCCTCTACCAAATTCAAACATAGAAACTCATTAGGGATGGTAGCATGCCACATGGATTTCTTGCATCGTGCACGCATACTCAAAAAATATTCTCTCACCAACACAAGAGATAAACGCCAAGTGGAAGGAACGTTGTTGGGTGATGTGGAATTTCGCCTTTAGATTTTATTTTCTAAGGTGAAGGTGTGTGCAAGGGGAATTTGCATAAGGAGTGAAAATTTTCTCCTATACATTTTTCCCTCACTTTAGCGAGCATGAGTACTAATGAGTGCTTTGGTAAAGTAGATCAAAGAATTAGTAGGGTCAGAGATGTATACCTAAATCATCGAGGAAGTAGACCACAATCTGGCAAGCTCAAAAGCATAGGTTGGAAAAAAAGACTCCATAGCCCCGTAGAACTATGAAGCTATACAAGGTACAATGAATGCCCTCAAACCAAGGATGGAAAAATCCCACAAGATGAAAGCATCTTCCAAGCCTGCAAACCTACAAGGAGGTAGCCTCGAAGATCTCTCACATGAAAGAAGCCTCGTGAAGTATGCACCTTATAGGCCCGCAAACTTGCAAGGAGGTATCCCCCAAGATAGCTCACATGAAGGAAACCTAGATGAAAGTGCCTTACAAGACTATAGACCTACAAGGAGGCATCCCCTAAGATCTCTTTCATGGAGGAAACTCAAAGGAGGAGACTTTGTAGAGTCAAATTGGAAAGCAACATGTTTACCCACAGATAAAGCACGTCCAAAAAAGTGGCCACACAAGAAATAAAGTGGATAGTCACACAGACCATCAATAAGTTAGAATGCTTTCAAAGGGGTCCCTTAGGAACCCAACGTGAAAAGAGGGTCCACTCAAGGGATGCACTATTTGAAAGTACAAAAGAGTCATTTTTTCTCAAATTGATTCATCATCAAGGAATCCTTTTGAAAGATGTTCACTTCATCAAGGAATTTGAAAGGAAGAAAATTCTCCCTTGCGAGGGGAAGGCCAAAGCTACTTCCACCTTGGAGGAAATTTTTCAAGTTCTTTTTTTGTGAACCTATGATGAAGGAAACACGTTCCATTAGAGGTCCAAATCATCAATTCAGTTTTGAAAGAGAAATGTTCACGAGGATTTTCGAGAAAAGATTTGTTGGCAATGAATGTGTTTTTTCAAAATAATAGCATCATAGAAATAGTGTTATCACACATAAAAGGGAAAACTCAAGCAAAGAAGAGAAAAAGATAAGAAAAGAGTGAAAGATAAACTAACATGAACAAAGGGTACAAGGGTGATCTAATATTTCAGGGTTAGAACTGCTCATAAATATATATAAGTATAATAATAGTATATAGATGAACTGTCATCAACCCCCTACTATATTAGACCATGTGAAGAATGCACAAGAAGGAAAAGTAAAAATAAAAAATTGGGTTAGCATGGAAGGGAAGCCTAAATGCCTCGAACACTTTACATTGTCCCCATTTTTCCAAAAATCAAACACAAACATGGAAGAATGATGATAGAGATAAAAGAAGGTTTACGACAAAAAAATCACTCCTATATCCAAGCATCAACAGGAGTGACAAGATTCATCCAGGAACACATAACATGAGTATGGGTAAACAAATCACAACACACAGTGATCCCACAATAGTGGTTTACAATTTTTGGCCAAACTAGACATTGAAATAATTTTTTCTAACTAAATCTTCACTTTCGGGCACCTATAGCGGCTAAACCATGAGGAATTTGAAGATGATGCAAACTAGAGTTTTGTGAAATATTTTCTATAGATTCTAAATATATATGTTTTTAAAAATTTTTGGAATCTAATTGTACCTCTTTTTCCATCTCCCTTGAAAACTATTTTTTACAAAAAACAACATTTTTAAGGAGTGACGCTCACTGTATAACGCATAATTTTTTTCCATCAAGGATAAAATTCTAATTCTTTTGATTTTATATTTTTAACTCCGATATCTAGTGCTTCCACTTGGTTAGATATTTTTTATTGAATATTTTTTCTTTAATCAAGTTTTGAAGTCAAACCAATTACAATTCAAATATAGGTGGACCGTATAATGCATAACTTTTTTTCTATGTATTGAAATTCAATTTTTATTTTTTTGTTGGATCAAGGACTTCAATATCTAGTGAACTCATATTTTTCTAAAAAAATTTTGCTAATCTTCTATTTTTCCACATGTGTATAACAAAGAGCTTGATTTTTGGTGAAAAACCTACATTCACAAGAAATAAAAAATAAATATAATGATAAAATTAAATTTATTTAAAATTATAATTTTTGGGAAGCTTATAATAAGGACTACATACTTACTAAAAATAAATTTTAAATGAATTCATTTAATCCCCCAAAAGGTAAATCAAAATTGGTTTTTTATGAACATTATGATAGGTATAAAGCAGACTATGTTATAGGTATGGTTTAAAACTAGTAGGGTTCTATCCAAGGGGGTTTGATATAAGGTAGTTTGAACAAACCCTCTTCAATTGGAATTCTTTAAATGGAAATTTTTAAGGCTTTAATCATTATATTTTCTAAAAATATTTGATTTCACAAAAATCCAAATCTTCCAGAAATTGTAAACTAGCTTTGTGAGATCACCCCACACACACATCTACTATAAAGATAAAGAAGAGGCATCCCCCTAACACTCATTGAATAAGACATCATCTAATTCCCAATATAGATCATCATAAGGGGAAGGAGGATGAGCCTGCAATGGTGGAATATTAAGGGGAGGAGCTTCTAACCCTTCCACAACAAGGGATAAGGAAGAAGGCCTCACAAGGTCTTCTCTGCTAGGCTCTTGTGGAGCTATGGCTAGAAACTTTGCAAAGATCATTTAAAAGGACATAACTTCATCTAAATAATTTAACATGAACTTTACTTGAGTTCCATGTTGTACCTTAATGGATGGAGAGGCTTACTCCCAAGATCCACTGCTAGGCTCACCAAGTGAATTGAGAGCAGTAACAAACTCAGGGGAAGCCAGGACTGGTTCCATCACTAGGACAAAACAAGTCAGCGTAGGACTACCCTTCAGATAAAGTGGGCTCCTCTTATACCCTCCATTTTTGGAAGGGCCATCCTCCACCTTTTTTTTCATGGGGAGCTGTGAACTCCCCACAAATGAGGCAAGAGGCGTAGAGGAAGAGGAGGAGGAGAAAATCGTGGAAGATACCACCGAAGTATTCAGCAGCTCCATGGGTTTTGGGAAAGGCATGATGTTTGAAAGGTACATCAACAAGGGAAGCTCAACCAAAGGAGCGATAAACACTTGCATCTTTTTTGGGATAGACACACTCACAATAGGAGCTGGAAGTAATAAAAACCTTGGTTGAACTAAAGTAGAGGGGAGGAGAGAGGAGGATGCAATAGGAGGCCCTGAAGCAAGGGTGGTCATATCCCCTTCCTTCTTTTGCATGGTGGCTTGCTTAGTCATGAGATCCTTTAGCCAAAACTTGAGCTCATGCATAAGGCAATTTTTGCTACTCTTTGAGCTAGAGATCGAAGGTTGTGAAGGAGTGGAAGACTCCTGCTCAGCCATGGGAGTGTCCACCACAACTATTTCCAATGGAGGGATAGGCTCTTAGACGGAAGCAAGAGAAGAAAGTTGAGAAACAATGGGGGGAGTTGGATCTAGTGCCTCAGTAGTAGGCCTCTTCCTATTTACTACTTTTGGAGTAGGAGCGGTAGGAGGACATGAAGACCAAGACATAAAGGATTCCCCACGGTGACCCTTTCTTCTACCATATTGAATAGGCCTAGGCTTCATGGGTAGAATATGGACCTCGAATGTGGGATGCTTAGGCTTTCACCAAGTGAGAACAATAGGATTCTTTTGCAAATGTGAAACAAGATTTGTTGGTACCATGGTAGGGTGAGAGGGAGTGCCATGTTGAACAGTGGAAGAGGAAGAGGATCTTGAGAGCACTTCTCTTCTTCCCTTCTATGTGCCTTGGCAACATCACTGTCAAAATTTAATAAGCCCTATGTGAAATAGCATAAGGAAAAGGAGGGTATCTCACTCTCAGTGTTAAGTGCCCTTTCTTGTACTTTTGATAAGTCTGGTACAAGAGGTCCTTCCTAGGTGGAAAAGGACCAATGGGTGTACACCAAAAGTAATCTAAACAGTAACTAACATGCTCAACTGGTGGTCTATAGCCAGTGTCACGGATCACATGTACGAAAATCTCATGAATGAATTTCAAACATTTGTGCACAACTAAGGGAACTATGTTCATAGCTACTAACCAAGGGATATCGAGCTTCAATTTGAAGAGTTTAGACCTCGAGACTATATTAAACAAAAGATTTATGGATTTAGGTCCAATGAGAACTTATAAAACAATACAACCAAGAGGGGGTGCATAAAGTCTATTGTATGTGTGTGGATGGTGCTCATAGATGCATCATACCCATCTTTATGCAAAAATTTAATTAGCGTGATCTACTTAGTTATGATATTCACTTGAGATGTTAGATCAACAAGAACACCTAGTATAGTGTTTCCATTGATTTGCACAGGGATGCAGAGATGAGATGGTTCCCTATTAAAGCCCATTGATAGATCCTTCAAAGTGAAGGTTATACCTATACCACTACTCATAGGCTACATAGAGGGGATAGGTTGATCCAAAAAAGAGGCCATTGTATGTACTGAACGATACTCTCACAAAGTCTCCCAAAGGTTATATAATAGGATAGTGACCCAATCAAGGTTTTGTTGTGAAACACTTACAAAACCTTCCAACAACACCTACTAGGGGTCGTAGGTTGTGTTGCGAGGTGAAAATCCCCACAATGCTCACACCTACAATGCTCCTAGAACACAAGGAAAGGAGCTTTTAGTACTACAAGATGAAACCAAAATGGTTCACATTGGGTTCACAAAAATGTAAGAGAGGGGGACTAACCACGTGAAGGCTCCAAGAGTGGAGGGCTGCCCTAACTTACCTCAATCTAAAGGGGTTTTTCAAATAGAGGTCAAGAATAATGAGGACTATAAAGAACTTCAATCACTCATCAAACCTAAAATCTAAGTTTAGGCTAGGCGAGTTGGTTTTTAGAGTTAATATTGTACCTTAGACAACTCTCTGTTCAAGGATGGAAGTACAATTCTAGGATGACGGTGCGATGTGCTAGAGTCTTTCAGGTGTGTTGGCATCCATATGGCCAAAGGATAGGAAGTAAAATAGAAACCACCAGAAAACAAACTAATAGCCTAGCTAATTATTCTTGAATGAGCAAAACAAAACAATAAATTATGAAAAGTACAAACAAAGAAAATAAAGTAGATAGATGAAGGCTAAAGTAATGAAAATGATCTCACCAAGGCACTAGCTCACCAGCTAGCTCCAAATGTACGTCCAACTACACAAAAGAAAGAGGGGGAAATTGTTAGAGTTTTATAGGGATTTGTTGAGTAGTTAGACCCCCATTTTGGTGTTTCCACCTCCACGGATAGCCAAAAAGCAACGAAGTAGAAATATGTGATAAAGAAGTAATGAAAGTAAAGATTGCAATAAACACTACAAAAAAATAAAGTGCTACTCAAAAAAATCACAAAGGAGAGGTGTGAAATGTTACCACCTCCACTCAAAAGCCCACTAGCCAATGGAGGAGAAAGTGGACTTGGGAAGGTCACAACCTCAACTATGATTGAAGGAGGTCTCGAAAGACTCCAAACCCATGTTGTTATGGCTTGCTTCACACTTGCTTTGTGGAGCTGATGGAGTGTTGAAGTGTTGCTTGAGAGTGAAGAGAATGTTGAAAATGCTAAGAGATGGCTTGAGAAGTTACAAGAGCTTGTGAAGAGATTTTTATAGGATCAAATCAAATGAAGATGGATGAATTTGAAGGAGAACTGGGAAGAATCTTCCATTTTTAGGGTCAATTGGTCACAGAGGGATGTTACAAATCAACCCTAATTGAAAGTGTAATGCCTCTACCAACTTTAGATGCAAAAATCTATCTAGGATGGTAGTGCACTGCACGGATGTCTATGTGTTGTACGTGTGTCCCCCAAAAATATTGTCTCACCAACACAAGAGACAAACGCCAAGTGGAAGGAAATTCAGTGATGTGAAATTTCACCTTCGGATTTGATTTTCTAAGGTGAAGATGTGTGAAAGGGGAATTTGTGTAAAGGGTGCAAATTTTCTCCTATACACAGCTATTAATAATTTCACATTTCCAGTACCTAGTTTCCTTAATGCTATGAACAAGAACCTTATCACTACATCCATCTACGATAGATTTCCAAAATTGATTTGGATCTTATTAAAATAATTGGGAGCCTACCTTTCACCAAAAAAATACAATACTCTAGTCCTATAATGGTTGATAATCGGTCACTACACAAAAATAATCACATAAGTTGTTTCAATTAGTAGTAAAAAATACCATATATATATATATAGAAGGATTGAATAAGGTTTTGGATATTGAACTAGGCCTTTATTAGAGAAATTGTGAGACTTGTCACAATATAGGGGTTAGAGAAATAACAAAAGAGTAAGAATATAGACACAAGAGAATGAATGTTTAGATTGACATAAATGTGAAATATTATTCAAATTAGGATTTTTTGTAGTTGCTTATTATTGTCAGAGAACCAAAACACCAAAGGGAGCTAGAAATAGGGAAATGCAAGATTTACCATCAACACATTCAAATCTTTGATTCAATTAAATAGAAGATAAATATATGGGTTGTTCATCTATATTGAAAGCATCAAACAATAAAATAAAATTACTATAAATAGAGAATGCATGTGCATTTGGGTTTTACATTTGAAATAAAATACAAAATATGAAGAAAATCATATTTTAAAATTACTAATGGGGATATGTTCCAAACCATAAAATAATCAAGAAGACTTATGGGTGAAGATTATGACACTATTTAAGCCCAAAACTAATGCAGGAGTATCCAGGGTGTAAGAGCAATCTTGCATCACCCAAAAAAAAATGTTGTTTCTTTTTAATAAGGGCTAAATTTGGTAGGGTTACTATTTTTGTAAGTTTGCATTTATGCACAATTGGACACAAAATCTTACACAAACCTCCAAAATGGTAAATTGAAGCCAATGGCGAAGAAATCACTTCAATACCATTTGTCATTTGAGAGATATTTAAAATTTAATTTTCAAAAATCCTAGTAAAATATCGAGGTAAATTTTGAGGCACTTAGAGGCTCCAGATGGGCTTGAAAATTGGTGGAACATGAAAGTAGTTGGCCTTTAAGACCTACTTTTCAGCACAAAATTTCTCAAGACCTTTCTTAAAAGGTATTATAATAGAAAATCTAATAGTTGGATCAAAAGTTATGACCCTGCGAAGTTGTAATTTACCAAAATTAAAAAAAATTAAAAATATGTTCCTGAGGAAGTTACACTTTCTAAAACATTCTAGGGCAGTTACACTTTCCAAAAGATTCTAGGGAAGCTACATCTTTCAAATAAAGGATGTAAAGGGGTACTATAGAGGGGAGGAAAGAGCAGAGTAGATGGTGGCTTTGATTTACATATTTACAGATTTATATAATTAGAAAGCCCATGTGATGGAAAATATAATATTGTAATTTCATTTTCATTTTAGTGATAATATAAAATATTTGCTTTCCTTCTTGCATTTTGTTTGTACCATTATATGTTGTTTTTCTAAGTTTTATATTGTAAGGGGATTACCCTTCATCAAGTGGTATCAAAGTAGGTTTTCTTGAGTGTGTAAATAGATCGCAGAACATGAGGTAGTTTACACCAAAACTTGTGGTTGTGGGTCTGTAAGAAAAGATGCCTTCACGAAGAAACCGTGGTGGGAGAAATGTTGGGGTAATAGAAGAGGGTTTTAGAGCCCTCTAGAGACAAGTTTAAGCACTGCAAGAGGAGCTACATAGGGGAGCTGATGTCAGAAGAAGAGATGAAAGTGAGGATGAGGTAGGAGATGAGGAGCCATTCAAAGAGGAAGCATAGGATGTAATGGATCTTGGACAAGTCAGACTGATTAGGGACATTTCCAAGATTGGAAAGAGGCCAAAGATAGAAGTTTCTAATTTTTATGGAAACCTAAATCCAGAGGAGTTGATCGATTGGATCAATGACATCGAAGAGTATTTTGAGTATTAGGAAATAGAAGACCTAGATAGGGTCAAATTTGGAAAGGCCAAATTGAAAGGCCATGCTATCATATGGTGGAAAGAAGTCCAGTTGGAAAGAAATAGAAGAGGAAAAGAGAACATAACAAGATGGGATCGGATGGTCAAAATATTGAAAAGACAGTTCATTCCTGGGGACTGTGAGTTGGATTTTTTGAAGAAGATGCAAGGGTTGAAACAAGCAGGAAAATTTGTTAAGGAGTATATAGAAGAATTCTACCGAATCCTAATCAGAATAGGTCATTCTAAGGCCAACAAGGAGAAATTTTCTTATTACATAAATGGGTTGAAGCCAAGCATTCAAGAAGAGCTGAGTCTGGTAAGAATTTCTACCATTGAAGATGCATATTAGTTTTCTTTGAAGGTAGAAGAGAAGTTTAATAAGAGATTTGAAAGTAAGCAAAGAGGTGGAGGTCGCGGTGGAAGGACTAGTGAACGGTCATATGGAGGTCAAAATGAAGACCAAAAGAAGGCTGAAGGATCTAGTAGCAGTTAGAACCAAAAAGGAGATAACACCTATCATCCTCATAATGGAGACCAAAGAGGAAGAGGAAGATCTAGGCGAGGAACAGGGAGAGGAGGTTTTCATGGAATGTGTTCCCAATGTGGAGAAGAAGGGAATAGGGCATATGAGTGTCCTCAACTTCAAGGAAGGACAAATAGAAGACCTAAGGGTAATCCATGAGTTGCACATGTAGACAGAGATGTTGAGTTTTCACATTTTGAGGATGCAGAAAGATGAGAGGCTCTTGTTACTAGAAGAGCCTTGATGAATAAGGAGAAAGAGCCAACTCAAAGGAATAATTTTTTTCACACTAGATATAAGTGTGAAGGTAAAGTTTGCAATGTTATTATTGATGGAGGTGGTACTGATAACCTTGTTTTAGAAGAAATGGTTAGTAAGTTGTAGTTGGAGAGAAGAAGGAATCCAAATCCATACCAAATTTCTTGGTTGTAGAAGGACCATAAGGATTCGGTAAATGAACAATGTTTGGTAAAGTTCAAGATTGGAAACTACAATGATGGTGGGTATGTGCAAGATCATCATGGAAAAAACAAGCCCTTATGTGGCAAAAAAATTAGAAAAATCAAAGTTAGGCAACTTGACATAAATATTTGAATAAGTTATTTATATTATTTCGAAGGTATGTAAGAATAGAATCTGTAGTAAATTGAATGTAGTTTCTAAAATACTAGGTTTATTTTAAAAATAAATAAATCTATTTGGTGAAAATTTGAAATTTCAATGCAGTAGTACTTAAATTTTAGGAAAAAAATAAGAAATAGGTGTCTGTCTGACCACCCTAACCATAACAAAATCATAATATTTTTTTATAATATTTTAGATATAAGTAGAGGACTCGTGTCCCGATGTGATGCATATTTTTTTGTATTTTTTCTAAGTAAATAATTAATTATGAATTTTTTATTACAACTTTTAAAAAAAATAAAAACTCATATGTCTAACCACCTTAACTTGGTCAAAACTTCATGAAATTCAATTTATTTTTTAATCCTATAGTATGCGAAGCATAGAATGTGGCGCATGTTTTGGATTCAAAGAATGTGATATCGTTTGAAATCTATAGATTTTTTTAGTCAGCCTATCAATCAAGACTTTAGTCATAATTCAAATAGAAAATGAATAATAATTATTTACTAAATTCAAATTAAAGCATAATTTATATTGGTGGAAAGATAAGAATCTCCTTTAAAAACCCTTTTCGTTTCATCAATTTTGGGTAAAAAAAAGTTGTCAACCACATGGGCCATCATATCACTTACATATCGCCACTTTTTGGCCCATCATGATCTTGCACATACCCTGAGGTATTGTGTGATATTATGTCTATGGATGTTTGTCATATGTTGTTAGGTAGACCATGGTAGTTTGAAAAAGGATGGAGTTTGTCATAAGTTGAAGCCCTTGAAAGAGGTAGAGGAAAAGGTATGTAGTAATGGAAGAATTTGTTTGGTTGATGGAAGAAAGTTCCTAGAAGGTATGAAGCATGAGCATATGTGTTTTGCATTGATCCTTAGAGTTGATAAAGAAGATACTATTGAGGTACTTATAGAAGTTTTAGATTTGTTGAATGAGTTTCAAGCTATTATCTATGATAACGTACTAGAAGGTTTGTCTCTGATAAGAAAGATTAGTCATCAGATGGCCCTAATTCCTAGAGCCAATTTATCAAATAAGGTAGCTCATCGTATGACTCTAGTGGAGAACGAAGAGTTGAATAGACAAGTGCAAGAGTTGTTGCAGAAGGGATTGATTTGAGAGAGTTTGAGTCCATGTGCAGTACCTATAGTACTAGCACCAAAAAAGGATGGGGAATGGCAGATGTGTATAGATTCTAGACCCATCAACAAGATCACCATCAAGTACAAATTTCCCTTGCCAAGGATGGATGATATTATGGATTGTTTGAGTGGAGCTGAGTGCTTCACAAAGATAGATTTGAAGAGTAGATATCACTAGATCTGTATTAGAGAAGGATATGAATGGAAGATAGCCTTTAAAACCAAGGATGGATTGTGCGAGTGGTTAGTCATGCCTTTTGGGCTAACCAATGCACTAAGCACATTTATGCAACTTATGAATGAGGTATTAAAATATTTTTTTGGAAAATGTGTTATTGTTTATTTGGGTGATATTCTAATTTTCAATAAGACATTGGAGGAGCACTTGATGCATATCCAAGAAGTTTTTGAAAAGCTAAGGGTGGAGAAGTTGTTGATTAATTTGAAGAAATGTAGTTTTGTAAAAAGGGAGTTGGTGTATCTGAGATTTTTTGTCTCAGTAGAGGGTCTTAAAATGGATCTAGAGAAGGTGAGAGCTATCATTGAATGGCCTATCCTAAGGAGTGTTATAGAGGTGAGATCATTTCATGGTCCAACAAGTTTTTACAAAAAATTATTAAGATTTTCAGTAGTATTTGTGCACCTCTAACTGAAGCAATGAGAGGGGATAGAAAAGAGTTTAAATGGACTATAGGAGCAGAAAAATGTTTTGATATGTTGAAGAAAAAAGTTATAGAGAAACCTATTTTGGCACTTCCAAATTTCAATAAGGCCTTTCAGGTAGATTGTGATGCTAGTGGCACTACCATTGGAGTTGTTTTGAGTCAAGAAGGTACAATCATGTTGCCTATTTTAGTGAGAAGTTAAATGATGCTAAGAAAAAATATTTTTTCTATGATCAAGAGTTCTATGCTATAGTTCAGGATTTGAAGAAATGGAGACACTATTTGTTTCCAAAATAATTTGTTTTATATACTAATCACCAGGCTTTGCAGTATCCCAATAGTTAAGGAAAGTTGAATCAAAGGAACTTAAAATGGGTTGAGTTTTTGCAGAGTTATACTTTTATTTTAAGCACAGGAGTGGAAGATCAAACAAAGTTCCAGATGCCTTAAGTAGAAGGAAAAATTTGTTGATAGAGATGAATATAGAGGTTGTTGGGTCCAATGAACTCAAGATTTTGTATCTAGAAGATCCAAACTTTGTAGAAGCTTGGAAAGCTTGTTTGGAACCTGTTATAATGGATAGGACAAGATGGTTAGATTTATTAATCCACTTGATGGAATGTTGTTTAGAGGAAGCCAATTGTGCATTCCAAGGAGTTCTATGAGAGAGAATCTAATAAAGGAGAAGCATAGTGGAGGATTGGCTAGGCATTTCAGTTGAGATAAGAACATTGCTCTTGTTAGTGAGAATTATTACTAGCCATAGTTACAATAGGATGTGAAGAAGTTTGTACAAAGTTGTAGAGTATGTCAGATGGTGAAAGGAACAAGTCAGAATATTGGATTGTATCAGCCATTACCTATACCTAAGAGGCCATGGGAGGACATTAGTATGGATTTTTTCCTTTGATTACTGAGGACACAGAGAAGGTGTGATTCCATATTTGTGGTGGTGGATATATTTTTGAAGATGGCATATTTCATACTATGTCATAAGACTAGTGATGTTCATATTGCAGAGTTGTTTTTCAGATAGGTGGTGAGACTACATGGTCTACCAAAGAGTATAGTTTCAGATAGAGATACCAAATTTGTTGGTTATTTTTGGAGAACATTATGGAAGAAGTTGAAGATATATTTGAAGTTAATTTCTCCTCACCATCCAAAGACTAATGGAAAAATGGAGGTGTTCAATAGGAGTTTGGGTAACCTACTAAGATGCTTAGTAGGTGATAAACCAAAGGGATGGAATTTGATTTTACCACAGGTAGAATTTACTTATAACAACTTTTCAATAGGAGCACTGGTAAATCACCATTCCAAATTGTATATGGGAGTAGTATGAGGAATGCTTCTGAACTGAGAAAGATGGATAAAGGAGAGAAGAGTAGTGTTGAGGCTAAAGATTTTGTTGAGCACCTAAAGAATTTTCATGATGAGGTGAAGAAGCATATCAATAAGATGAATTCTCAGTATAAGGCTAAGGAAGATCAAAAAAGTAGGTATAAGGAGTTCTAGGTAGGAGATGAAGTCATGGTTCATTTGTGAAAGGAAAGGTTTCTAATTGGTACATACAACAATTTGAAGATGAAGAAGTTTGGACCATGCAAGATCCTGGAGAAGCATGATTTGGGAAATCATAAGAGGTAGAGTTTCCTGATGGAATTCATATTTCACCTATGTTTAATATCTCAGATTTTAAAAAATATCATGACGAAGGCATTGATGAAGAAATAATAGAGGCACAATGGAACATAGATAGCACCTACTTCAGAAAAGGAGGAGATAAAAGACATTTTGGTTAGCCATGTGGGAAGAAGCACAAGAAACATGCAATATGCAGAGTACTTGGTGAAATGGAGAGGAAGGCCTATTGAAGATTCATCATGGTTATCTAAGTCGAAGGTTAAACTTCTTGGTTTCCCTCTAACTCTTGAGAAGTGATAGTCACTTTTCAAATTACCTCGAGTTTCTGATGCAAGAGCATCTAGGGTGTAAGAGCAATCTTGCATCACCCAAAAAAAATGTTGTTTCTTTTCAATAAGGGTTAAATTTGGTAGGGTTACTATTTTTGTAAGTTTGCATTTATGCATAGTTGGACACAAAATCTTACACAGACCTCCAGAATGGTAAATTAAAGCTAATGGAAAAAAAACCACTTCAATAGGTCATTTTTCATTTGAGAGATTAAAATTTTAATTTTCAAAAATCCTAGTAAAATCTTTAGGGTCAATTTTGAGGCACTTAGACGCTCTAGATGGGCCTGAAAATTGGTGGAAGATGAAAGTAGTTGTCCTTTAAGATCTAATTTTTGGTGCAAGATCTCTCGAGACCTTTTTGAAAAGGTATTGTAATAGAAAATTAGACGGTTGGATAAAAATTTATGACCCTGCGAAGTTGTAATACCAAAATAAAATTTCAAAATATGTTCCTGAGGAAGTCACACTTTCTAGAAGATTCTAGGGCGGTTTCACTTTCCAAAATATTCTAGGGTGGCTACACCTTCCAAATAAATGATGTAAAGGGGGACTATAGATGGGAGGCAAGAGCAGAGTATATGGTGAATCTGATTTGTAGATTTGTAGATTTATGTAATCAAAAAGCCCATGTGATGGCAAATATAATGTTGTAATTTCATTTTCATTTCAATGATAATAGACAATATTTTCTTTCCTTCTTGCATTTTGTTTGAGCCATTATCTATTGTTTTTTTGAGTTTTAGATTGTAAGGCGAGTACCCTTCATCAAAAGCCTACATGGTAATTAAGTAGAAGAAACATTGTTGGTTGGGTGTATTATACTCGAACTAAAATAGAAAAAAATATAAGTATTATATTGGATGTTAGGAAAAAATATAAGTATTATATTAGATGTTAGGAAAATATAGGTATAAACTCTAAGGAAAAACTCTAAGGGGTTGAGGATATTTTTGCTTAACCAAATATAAGAGAGAAAGTAAACACTAAGAGATGAAATGGTTGTTCTCCTTTAATATTATTCTATTCAATATGATATTTTAATTACTATAAATTATAACTAAATCAATATATAGTTGAAGCACTCACATGACATGTAAAAATGTAATCCTTAAGAGAAGGAAAGAGAGGTCGCACCTTGATTTTGTGATGAGTTTAATAATCTGCTAACATATACATTTGAATGTGTAATTGGATTAGAGGTTATAAATGTGTATAAATGACTATGGTGAATTGATATAGCTATTTTAAGTTTCTAGATTGCATTAGTTGTGCAATCTTGGTCAATTTATATGACTACATTATTTTTTTTCTCATTCACATATAGACCTAAAGATTTTTTTTTTCGTCACCTCTTAGTTTATTTGGAATAGTAATCTATTGAGGATCACCTTTGAAGGATTTCTATATAAATGTTGAAGTGTGATAACTCATTTCACCTTAGTCAAGCCTCATGGTTTTTTATTTTCATAATGATCAAAAGAAAACATGAAATATCCTTTTGAATGTGATTCAAGTTGGGATGATTCCCTTGTATTTTTTCCATGTAAGAAAAATGATGTTTTAATCATTTCTCTTTGTTTCTTTATGATGCCATGCTGATTTATTATAATAATGACCTAGCATGTGTCTTTAAATATGAAAGTTTTAATGTTATTATAAATAACTTAGCATGATATGTGATGGCCAATTATCATATTTTTGAATAGGGTCAACTTGCTAAATTAGTGAGAAGTGAATTTGAACTTTGGGGATGAGATTGTCTAGTGATCCTATATATAGGAACATGATCATAATATTGAACATTTATAGGAAGTGAAGATGGATGATAAATGAAGTGTACAATGAATGAGATTTAAAATTTATAGATGGATTGACAATTAAAGGTTTTATCAAATTTTGGGTATATAACCAAATCAAGTGCTTTGTAAATATAACTAAAGACATAACTATTATCACTAAAAACCTAAAGGATAGAAGTACAAAATATTCAATTTTTTGTATTGTGCACTAATATTCTAGATATAAGATACAAATTCTTATTATTTAATATAAAATTAGGTATTGTAATTCAAGGGGTCACTAGATAGGAAATATCATAGCATATTAGTTCATAATGTCTAGATTATTTAGTATTAAAAATGGATACACACATATTACTAGGGAATAGGCCTAGAGACAACAATTACATCAATATTTTTCTTAAGTATTAGAGGTAAGAGAGTGGAAGGAATTGGAATTTTTCTCCAAGGAATAGGAATTTGCATAAACTAATGTAAACACAATCTTATCTATTTACTTTTGGCTTTCATTAATTAATAAAGAGGAATTGGTTATGCTCTTTATGTAGAGATTATAGACATATTTCATTAGTTCTAAGTGGGTGAAATGATAGTGTCTATACACCATAGAAGAGGTATACAAAATTGATTCAAAAAGAGGGATTTAAACTATGTACACAAGACTATAGCACATTAGCATTTCACTTGAAAATGATAAAGAGATTAAATCACTTTTTAAAACTATTTCAAAAAATATGTTATATAGATTTTAATAAATAAGGGATTGCAACATGGCAATAATAAAGAAGATTTTACACATATCGATAGATATAAAATAGACTAACAATATTATTTATGGTTTACCCAATATATTGGTATTTTATTCTCATTTAAAGCATATATTGAAACTAAAAATGACTATGTATTCACATTGAATAAGTATCCTTAGTATTTGTTAATTATAATTTTCATTAAAACTAAATATTTTATTATTTTTAATATAAAAATATTTTATATATATTTGATTTTATGATCTGGGTATGTGTAGGATCATCACTGAAAAAATAGGCCCGTAAGTGGCGAAAAATTTAGAAAAAAATAGAGTTAGGCAACTTGACATAAAAATTTGAATAAGTTACCTATATTATTTCAAAAATATGTAAGAATAGAATATGTAGCATATTGAATGTAGTTTCTAAACTACTAGGTTTATTTAAAAATATATATATCTATTCAAGGTGAAAATTTGAAATTTCAATGCAGTAGTATTTAAATTTCGGGGAAAAAATAAGAAGTAGGTGTTTGTCTAACCACCCTAACCACAATAAAATGATAATATTTTTTTATAATATTTTAGATATAAGTAGAGGACTCATGTCCTAATGTGATGCATATTTTTTTGTAATTTTTTTCATGTAAATAATCAATTATGAATTTTTTATTACAAATTTTAAAAATATAAAAAACTCATATGTTTGACCACCTTAACTTGGTCAAAATTTCATGAAATTATTATTTTTAACCCTATTGTATGCGAAGCGTAGAATGTGATGCATGTTTCGGATTCAAAAAATGTGAATTTTTTTGAAAGCTAGAGATGTTTTCCAATCAGCTTATCAATCACAACTTTAGTCATAATTAAAATAGAAAATGAATAAGAGTATGTGTAGGATCATCATGGAAAAAACAAGCCCTTAAGTGGCGAAAATTTTAGAAAAATTAGACTTAGGAAACTTGACATAAAAATTTGAATAAGTTATATATATTACTTCAAAAATATGTAAGAATAGAATTTGTAGAAAATTGAATCTAGTTTCTAAACTACTAGGATATTTTTTAAAAATAAAAAATCTATTTAGTGAAAATTTGAAATTTCAATATAGTAGCACTTAAATTTCAGTGAAAAAATAAGTAGGTGTTTGTCTGACCACCCTAACCACAATAAAATTATAATATTTTTTTTATAATATTTTAGATATAAGTAGAGGACTCATGTCCCAATGTGATGCATATTTTTTTATAATTTTTTCCAAGTAAATAATTAATTATGAATTTTTATTACAACTTTTAAAATATAAAAATATGTCGACCACCTTAACTTGGTCAAAACTTCATGAAATTTTTTTTTTTTTTGTAATCCTATATTATGTGAAGCATAGAATGTGACGCATGTTTTAGATTCAAAAAATGTGATACCATTTGAAAGCTATAGATTTTTTTCATTCAGCCTACCAATCAGGACTTTAGTTGTAATTAAAATAGAAAATGAATAATAATTATTTATTAAATTTAAAGGAAAGCATAATTTATATTGGTGGAAAGGTGAATATTTCCTTTAAAAACCTTTTTCATTTCATCAATTTTGGGTTAAAAAAAAAAAATCGTGAACCATATACCCTACACATACCCATCATATTTGATGAGGGCGCAACCCGAGACTTAGAAAATAACCCACAAACAAGAGAATAATTTTATTATTCAAAAAATGGAGCTTCTTACATGCAAATGATCTCAAATCCCCAAGTTCTACAACACATGCAAGTTACAGAAAGCTACATAATCACCCTTTCGCAATATGCAAGCTCATCCCCAAAAGTTACCCAAAAAATTAGAAACCCGCCAATAAATAGAGCTCCTCTTTAGTTTGGAGCCAAAATAAAATTCAAATTTGAGTTTAGGTAGTTTAGCGCCAAAAAAATTACAACTTGAAGTTCAAATTTCAAAAGAACATTTGCAATTGTATCTTCTAGAAAATGTGTCAACTTCCCGGGGCCATAACTTTTGATCTGGGACTCTGATTTGTGAACCGTTTGAACTGTTGGAAAGGTCTCGAAGTCAAGAACGCACTCAAAATTTGTTGCGCTAATTTCGGAAAGTTTTGGGGTCGATCTGGGAACTCTAAGTGCCTCAAATCTAACTCGGAAGATTTTCAAGTGTAAATCTGGGAAACTAAAACTGCAATATCTTTCAACCCAGGAATAGAAAATGAAAACCATAAATTGGGAATTTCATTATAACAAAAAGGGTATCCAAAAATGTAAAAACATCTAAAAAATGAGAAACTTGAAATTTAACTATTTTTGGGTGATGCAAGATTGCCCTTACACCACTGGATGCTCTTGCATCAATATTGCCACTTTTTGGCCCATCATGATCTTGCACATACCCATAATAATTATTTATTAAATTAATAGTAAAACATAATTTACATTGGTGGAAAACTGAGAATATCCTTTAAAAACCCTTTTTGTTTCATCAATTTTGGGTAAAAAAAGTCATCAGCCACATACTCATCATATCGCCACCTTATAGCCCATCATGCTCCTGTACATACCCATCTACTAAACTTTATTTAAAAATTTTCATTTGGAATTAAGTATAATAGTTCTAAAAGTTATAAAATGTTTAATTAAATATTTGAGGTATATAAAGGTATCTGCAGGATCATGATGGGCCAAAAAGTGGGGATATAATGGGTATGTGGCTGACGACTTCTTTTTTACCCAAAATTGATGAAACAAAAAGGGTTTTTAAAGGAGAATCATATTTCCACCAATATAAATTATTTATTTAATTTAATAAATAATTATATTCATTTTCTATTTGAATTATGACTAAAGTCCTAATTGATAGGTTGATTGAAAAATATCTATAGTTTTCAAACAATATCACATTTTTGAATCCAAAACATGTGTCACATTCTATGCTTCCCATACTATAGGATGAAAAAATAAATTGAATTTCATGAAGTTTTGACCAAGTTAAGGTGGTCAGACATACGACTTTTTTATATTTTTAAAAGTTGTAATAAAAAATTCATAATTAATTATTTACTTAGAAAAAAAATTACAAAAAGATATGCATCGCATCGATACATGATTCCTCTACTTATATCTAAAATCTTATAAAAAAATATTATCATTTTATTGTGGTTAGGGTGATCAGACAAACACCTACTTCTTATTCTTTCCCTAAATTTTAAGTACTACTACATTGAAATTTTAAATTTTCACCAAATAGATTTTTTTTTTAAATAAACTTAGTAGCTTAGAAACTAAATTCAATTTTCTAGAGATTCTATTCTTACATATTTTTGAAATAATATAAATAACTTATTCAAATTTTTATGTCAAGTTGCCAATCTCTAATTTTTCTAAATTTTTCACCATTTAAGGGCCTACTTTTTCCATGATGATCCTACACATAACCATAAATAAATAAAGATATAAAATATGTTAAAAATTAGGTACCTAAAATATTTAATAAAAAGATAAAACATTTTAACAAGAATTATGTACTTAAAATGTTATTTATTGAATAGTTGTGAACTAGTTTATTAAGGATCAAGTCTTATTAAGTGCAACGCCTCAACATCGTAAAAGATGAGGCTGAGATCATTGCTCGGCCTACTTTAACGGATCATATGCTCCTCATTTCTTCATTCTCAATTGAAGAGATTTGAACCAAAAACTCGTACTCACATCTTAAATAACTAAAATAATTATATGAATTTGATATAAAAGCCTCTGTATATAATAATTTAAATTTATCATTTATTTTAAAGTCTTATTAATTGTAAAATCCACCTATGCTCTAACCACAATATTTTTTTCTTGTTTATATATCATTATGAGGTTATATTCTAATCACAAGGTTGTTTCTTTATTCTTGTCAAAGAATATTTTACTTTAACTGGTTATCCACATGGTGGTGTCTTTTCCTGAACATGAGTGAGTTAACAGAAGATTGGTAAAAGTATTTCTTAAAGATAAAAGAATGATCCTCCAATTCCATCTCTTTACTTACATCAAACATCACATCTCTTTTTGGATTGATTCCTTTCCTGAAAATTAGTTAAGGAGAACTAACATCAACTTTCCATCTTACTTGGGATGTCAATATTGCTTTCTCTTTCAATTTGGCGAGCTAAAAATTCATGGTGGAGGAAAAAATCAACTCCATTAAAGTAGTGGGATAACACTTAAAACTAGTCAGTGAATTTATCCAAGGAATAACTTTAATGTAAGATTTATGCTTTCACTAGTCTTTCTATAAACACCAAATATTTTAGTTAAGCATACACTTTCATGATCTTGTATCAATATTGAGTAATTTTTTATGTTACTTGTGGTTGTATTAAGTATGTGAGAATGTCCATAAATGGTAGATTAATAATATGGGAAAGATCTTAGATCATGTCATTTGTTTATATATAAATATATCAATATTTCTTTTCTTTTCTTTTTTTTCTTTATATTGTGGAATGATTTGAACTCAACATCATATAGGTGCTTACAACATAGTTGCTTCATTTAACCAAGCGCCCTTCAGCATCAATATGTTCTTTTAAAATAATTATAAAATAAATAAATAAAGGTACATGGTTACAAAAATTTCAACATTACATTTTGTTTTCACGTTAGGTTATATGTAAATTTTAAAATGTGAATGCATCTTAAAGTATGTAACACTTATAAACATGTGTTTAAATTAAATATTTAAGCATGAAACAACATCAAATGGGGGCATATGTAAAGCAATTGACCTTATATGATGTCATCATGTAAATGTGTCTTTTAGTATGCTCTCTATGTGAACCTACAAAATAGAAGGGTAAATATGAAATGAGTAGCTTATACCTCACAAGTAAAATTAGGCACAAAATAGGAGAGTTTAGATAGCTACCTATAAAATACAAAAAAATAAATAATTAAGTAAAGTTTATAAATTCTACCTATATTTAAAAAATGATGATGTTGTGTTTGGCTTAGTGTTTGTGGGATGAAAAAACATGCAGGTTTGTGACATGCCATGTGATGATGACTTTTCTAGTCATGGTGATGAGTCAAATAGCACCTATCACTCCATTAAGGCTCAACATAGGTTTGTTGGTAACAATATATGCCCCCACATTAATTTTATGTTCCAAGGCTTGATATAAGAAATTTTAGGAGAGGAAAAACTATACATGCAAGTAAATGTAATATAAAAATAGGAATGTAATCACTTAATATAAGGGTATGTGCAGGATCATGATGGGCCAAAAAGTGGCGATATGATGGGTATGTGTAGGGTATGTGGCTGATAACTATTTTTTTACCCAAAATTGATGAAAATAAAAGGGTTTTTAAAGGAGATTCTTAGCTTTCCACCAATATAAATTATGCTTTATTTTGAATTTAATAAATAATTATTATTTGATGTAGGAGCATCCAGTGGTGTGAGGGCAATCTTGCATCACCCAAAAAGATTTTTTCCATTTATGTTCCTACTGTTTGCTTTTTGTAGATGTTTTTGCATTTTTGGATACCCTTTTTGTCGAATAAGAGTTTCCAACTTTCAAAACTATTTTTTTGCTTTTTCTACTCAACTGCTATTTTTAGCAGGATTGAATTTGAAGGTGTGGGAAGACAGAAATTTATGGGAAGGTTCGGGATGGAAAAATACATAGTTTAGTGAAAGAATCAAGTCAAGATCATTCACGGTCTGAAAGTTATTCAAGTTCTAGTTTCTGCTTTTTGCCCTGAAAAACCTTCCGAGCTCAGTTTGAGGCACTAAACAGTCCCAGATGGGCTTGAAAATTTGCAGAAAAACCAAAGTAGATGTCGTAGGCCCTACTTTGCAGAGAATCATCTTCTCAAGAGCTTTTTGAAAAGGTATTATCATTGAAGATCCAACAATCGGATTAAAAGTTATGGCTTCCGGAAGTTGGTGCATATTTTAGAAATGTGCTAATTTTTGACTGTGAATTTAAACTTGAATTTCTAATTGTAATTTTGGTGCCAAACCACCAAAAATCTTATCTCGAAGGTTGTTTTTGGTTCTAAACTGAAATGGGTCTATTTATGGGCTTGTTTCTGATTTTTGAGTAACTTTTTGGGGAAAGAGTTCACATGCTGCGAAAAGGGGTTCTTCTGTAATTTCCTGTAACTCCTGTAATTTTTGTAATTTGCATGTATTGCAGAGCTTGAGGATTTGTGATCCTCTACATGTAAGAAACTCCATTCTCAATAAGAATAAAATTTCTCTAGTTGTTTGTATCATTTTCTGTGTCTCGGGTTTGCTCCCTCGTCATTATTAATTTTCTATTTGAATTACAACTAAAGTCTTGATTGATAGGCTAATTGAAAAACATCTATAGCTTTCAAACAATATCACATTTTTTCAATCTAAAACATGTGTCACATTCTATGCTTCACATACTATAGGATTAAAAAAAAAATGCATTTCATGAAGTTTTGACCAAGTTAAGGTGGTCAGACATACGAGTTTTTATATTTTTGAAAAAGTTGTAATAAAAAATTCATAATTAATTATTTACTTGGAAACAAATTAAAAAAAAATATGTATCACATCGGGACATGAGTCTTCTACTTATATATATAATATTATAAAAAAATATTGTCATTTTATTGTCATTAGGGTGGTCAGACAGACACCTACTTCTTATTTTTCCCTAAAATTTAAGTCGCATTTAAATTTCAAATTTTCACCAAATAGTTTTTTTTTTTTTTTAAATAAACCTAGTAGTTTAGAAACTACATTCAATTTTTCACAGATTCTATTCTTACATATTTTTGAAATAATATCGATAACTTATTCCAATTTTTATGTCAAGTTGCCTAACTCTGATTTTTCTAAATTTTTTGCCACTTAAGGGCCTATTTTTTCCATGATGATCCTACACATGCCCATAATAGAAATAATGAATATATCATGTGATAAACATATAAGCATCTAGAATGGTATTAACATGGTAAGCACATGTGGACTAGAGATATGATCAAGTTATATGGTTTCTCCTAGCATGGGCATGTGAGTAATGTTGATGTGCCCTCGAATGGACAAGAACACTCATTAAATTACATAGAGAACTAGAATAGGAATATCTCCCCTATTTGGCATCCAACGCATGAATACACAATGGTGGAAGTAAAATAGTATGTCCTTAATTATAATATAGTTCAAAGTAGAAAAGAGTGATGTGTTGGCAAATATATAATTCCCACAATGTACAAGGAAGGAAACACATATTTTCCATAATATAAAAGGTATAGAAAATTTATGCAAAGAGGAAGGAATGATGTCCCTATTTTTGGTATAAATAAATAATGTATGGTATCATGATCACATAATAGTGTGGAAAAATACTTCTCCTAGTGTAAGGCTATAGCAATAAAGGTGTAATGCATAGAAGGGGAGCCCACTAGCACATAAGGGAGGTAGAAACATCATTCCCCAAGTTGTAATGTACAATAGTGAATGTGTAATGTATAGAAGTGGATGGGCTCCTTGATGCCAAAAAAATAGATATAAACACCAAGGATATGACAAGTGAATTATAAAAAATGTATCTAGTATGCTCTAGAACTAGGATATATAACAATGTAGGCTCAATAAGAAACTCTAAAAATGTGATGTACAAATGAAGGCTCAATGTGTAATCAAGAGATATAAGAATATAATATCAAAAGTGAATAGGCAAAGGTAAAATATGGGAAAAACATGGGCATAATAATAGAATATTAAACAAGAAATGAAGATGGGAAAGCAATATAAAAGAGGGAAAGTTAATAAAAGAATAAGAAATAAGAGATATAGGGTAAATCAAGAAAAGAAAAGGCAAGTGAGAAACCCAAGTGAGACATAAAAGAAAAGGAAAAGGTAAATAAATCATAGGCATAAATAAGATATAAATAGAAAATAAAATTTACCCCTTATGTAGGGAAAAATAAGTATGGAATCATATATGAAAGGAACATTGGATGTGAAAAAGATAACAAACAAGATGTAATAAAAAGCCTAAGTATAAAAATAAAAATTTAATTTAAAAAAGGTGAAGGTAAAGAAAGTATATAAAAAAAAAAAATTCAAAATCAAAATCCCCCAACTAGAGGAAAAGAATTGTGAAAAGAATAATGTACAAGATGAAATGAGAGGAGGTACAACAATATACCATAAATAAAGGGCCAAAAAATGAGAAAGAAAAACATCAATGTAAAAATGAAAACTTAGAAGCTATCTAGGCACACGCACACATATGTGCACATGCACATGCACATGCACACACACACACACATGCACACATACACACGCACGCGCGCACATGCACATGCACATGCACATAGACACACACATGCACACACACATGCACACACACATGCACAAACACATGAACACACACACATGCACACACACATACAAACACACACACACACACACACACACACACACACACATATACTAGTAACACTCTTATATCATATAGCAAATATAGGAAATTTATTCTTTTCTTGAAATGATCAATGGTTATTTTGAACAATGTTAAAAATGTGTTGTATACTTTTCGTGTGATTTATATTCATTTGGACTTTTGGGTCCTTTTATGGATTATATGCATAGTCCTCAGTTTTGATGGCAATTGATGAAGATTGGGTATCCTTGGTTCTAATAAGAATATTTTAGTGTGAGACACGCTAATAATGTAAAGACAAGATTGTGTGGGATGAAACTACCAAGTCAATCTCCAGGATTAGAAGGCTAAATCTTTATTTATCCCAAGTTAATCCTTTGCTAATTTAATTCAAGGAAAATGGAAGATGTCACATAAATAAAATAAAGCATAAAAAATGTTTGTGCCCAAATAACACATTATGAGAACTAGAGTAGATATTAATATCTTACTATTCAATAATCAACATAGAGACGCACACATATAAAATTTAATTATGAACATGTCAATAAATTCTTAGAATAACTAAGATAATATATTTCTTTTTATTATTTTCATCAACTACTTATAAATTACAAGAGTACAACTCCTCCAAAAATATGTACATAGAGAATTCCCTATATGAATTGAAGCAATTCAAATCTAAGATCAAGCATTAGGATCAAAATCAAAATATCAGCTATTAGTCACTCAACTTGAGAATTAAATATTACATGAAGAATAATGGCCTAGCTATAGAAATAATCAGCTAACCTAAGAATAGGCATCCAAGCTTATATTTATAGAGAATTTTGTGCTCATAATTATACACTTTCCCCAAAAAAGAAAATTGTAAATATGTGGGCTAGTTGAGAAGGATGTGACCTACATATAAGTTCAAGACTATTACTTCTTCTATCAGTGGTTAGAATCTTGTTTGTAAATTTTTTGGCACTTAATTTAGATCTATTAGACAAGACTATATCATGTACTATTGGGTGGGTGGTATTTCCATCATCATGTGACATGTAGGATAGAAATCACTTGTCATGAAATTTGGATTAAGTACTAAAGATGTAGAAGACCTAGACAAGAGGTTGACCAATATAGGAATAGTGTATTCATACAATAGAGAAGCCATGAATAGAAGACTCTGTAGTTTTAGGCTATTGATGTGGAGCTTTGTATAATAAACGACACACGTCTTTTAATCCATTGGATGGACTCATGTTGGAAAATCAAAGGAAACATTAGAGTTTGGAGAAGATCAAATTTCTTTCTATTTGCAAAACCTTAGGAGTGTACCACATGCTACACAATAGTACATAACTTAATCAACACTATGCACCTTTATAGAAGTTGTGGCCCACCATATACTATAACTCTTCCATAAATAAAAGGGGATCCTCCATTGTTGATATGGACCAATGGTGGGAGATTACATATAAATTTTCTATAGAATCATTGAGAAACCATGTGAATCACTAGATAAATATGAATAGGAAATATCAAAAAATCACATGATTTGATGCTTTAATTCTTCACTAGGTGCCTAAGAGCATCAAAATTACAAAAGGAAGTGATGAAGGCCATCCCACAATGTTGTATGACATTGTTATTAATAGTGATCAAGGTAGGAGGGATTATACAACTTGAAGTGAAAAATTCACTATAGTTTTGGAAACTCTCAGTGTCCTTTCACATGTTTAAATAATATGAAGCATCTAAAATATCCATTAGATACATAATCCATCAAAAAACTAAATCTTCAAAAGAATTGGAGGCAATACTGACCCTACAATTGGATAATGGAGGCTATGTATATTGTTGACTCTTAATTCCTTGGTAGATTAATCCTTTGTATAAAACATTATTGTTGCTCCACCTTAGTAATTTTATCATAAGATATTTCTTGATCTTAAGCAATCATTGTATTTGACAACATCCTTGCTGCATCTATTGACTTTAATAGTAGCCAATATATCATATATGTTGGATGTAGGGGATAGTGTGTTTTGACTTGCATTCATTTTTTATTTTCTTCCCTCCTGTAAGAGAGGGGGACCAACCATGTCAAGGCCCCAGGTCATGGAGAGTCAAGAGCAGAAGGCTTCCCTAACTTACCTCACTCTAAAGGGGTGTTTGATGCTAGGGATGAGAATTATGAGGACTATAAAGTCCTTCAATCACTCTGCAAACCTGAACTATAGTCTAGACTAGGCAAGTTGGCTCTTTGGAGTCGGTTCTATGCCTTAGACAACTCTCTATCTGATGCAAAAGCATCTAGTGGTGTGAGGGATGCTTTCCATTTATGTTCCTATTGTTTTCTTTTTGTAGATGTTTTTGCATTTCTAGATACCCTTTTCATCAAATACGAGTTTCCAACTTTCAGAATTGCTTTTCTAATTTTTCTGCTCAACTGCTATTTTTAGCAAGTGTCAATTTTAAGGCGTGAGAAGAAAAAAAATTATGGGAAGATTCCTGATAAAAAAGTAAGCACTTTGGCGAAAGAATCAGGTCAAGATCATTCACGGTTTGAAAGTTATTAAAGTTCTAGTTTCTGCTTTTTGCCCTGAAAAACCTTCTGAGTCTAGTTTGAGGCACTAAACGGTCCCGTATGGGCCCAAAAATAATAAAAATTGGTAGAGTGGGTTCTTAATGCGTTCTTCACTCCGAGACCTTTCCGGCAGTGCAAACAGTTCAAAAAACAGAGTCTCAGATCAAAAGTTATGGCTTCCAGAAGTTGGCCGATTTTTGGAAAATTGCCAATTTTTGAATTAGGGCTTAGTTATTGATTTTCAAATTGTAACTTTTGGCAGCGCCAAATCGCCAAAAATCTTATCTCAAATTTTTTTTATGGTTCCAAATTGAAAGGGGTCTATTTATGGGCTAGTTTCTGATTTTTGAGTAACTTTTGGGGAAAAGAGTTCACATGCTGCGAAAGGGGAATCTCGGTAATTTTCTGTAAGTCTGTAATTTGCATGTAATACAGAGCTCAGGGATTTGAGATCCTCTGCATGTTAAGAGTTCCATATTTTTGAATAAAATATTATTCTCTATTTTGTGAGTGTTATTATGTGTCTCGGGTTTGCTCCCTCGTCACTATCTAAGGATGACAATGTAGTTTCAGGATGTCAACATGACATGCTAGAATCTCTTGAGTGCACTGGCATTTGTACAGCTAGAAAATGATGGACACAAAGAAACTACAAAAAAGGCCTACTAATAGCCTAGCTAGTACAATCTATATGGTAAGAATAAAATGAGAAAGTATGTAAAGTAAATACTAAAATGATAAAGTAAATAAACTAGAACCAAGGTGACGAAAACAATCTCACAAAAGTGTTTGTTCCCCAACTAGCTCTAAATGTGCATCCTCCTACGCACAACAAAGAGGGGAAATTTTTTGGGGTTGTATAGGGGCCTACCTCAATCAGACCCTATTTTAGTGTCTCTACCTCCACAGACAACCAAATAGCAACAATAGAGAAAATCATGATAAAGAAGTAAAAAAAAAGGCACATGAATAACACTACAAAATGGTATATAGCTACTCAACCAAATCATAAAGGAGAGGAGTGAAAATGTTTCCACCTCCACCAAGAGTTCACTAGCCAATGATAAAGAAAGAGAGCTTGAAAAATCACCACAGCCTTAACTGTGATGAAGGGAGGTGTTGCAAAAACTCAACCCCCTGCTACAATGACTTGCTTCACACTTGCTTGACGGAGTTGATAGAGTGTTGTTGCTGCAATGGAGTGTTTAGAATGTTGTTGAAAGTGAAATGAAGGTTGAGAATGCTTGATAATGCAAGAAGTGATGGAAAAAAGATGAGTTGAATGATTAGAAGATGAAATGGAATGAGAATGAAAGAATTTGAATGAGAGGGGAGAGAATCTACCATTTTTGGGGTCAGTTGGTCGAAGAGGGGCATTACAAACCATTCTTAATGGGAAGTGTAACACCTCTGCTAGCTTCAGATGCAGGAATCCATTAGGGAGGTAAGCACGTTTCGCTGACATCTATACACCATGCGGGTGTCCTTGAAATATATTCTTCCACCGACACAAAGGATAGAAATTCCAAGTGGAAGGAATTCAACAAGCTGATGTTCAATTTCACCTTCAAATTTGGTTTTCTAAGGTGAGGATGTACAAAAGGGGAATTTGCGTAAGGGGTGTGATTATTCTCCTATACATTTTTCCCCCACTTTAGCAAGCATGAATACTAATGATTGCTTCAGTAAAGATCAAAGAGTGAATAGGGTTAGAAATTTATACCTAGACCATCAAGGAAGCAGACTACAATTTGGCAAGCTCGAAAGCACCAGGTAAGCAAAGGACTTCATAGCCCTGTAGAACTATGAGTTGTACAAATTGAAAGTGCCTTACAGGCCCATAGACCTACAAGGAGGCAACCCCCAAGATCCTTCACATGAAGGAAGCCCTAAGAGGGAAACACCTCATAGGCCCATAGACCTGCAAGGAAGGTTTCCTCCAAGATCTCTCACATGAAGGAAAACCAAATAAAAAGTGCCCTACAGACCCGCAGACTTGTAGGGAAGGTGTCCTCCAAGATCTCTCACATGAAGAAAACCCAAAAAAAAGTGCCCTATAGGCTCGCAAACCTACAGGGAAGGTGTCATCCAAGATCTCTCACATGAAGGAAACCTAGAGAAAGTGCCCTATAGGCCTACAAACCTACAGGCAAGGCATTCTCCAAGATCTCTCACATGAAGGAAACCCAAAGAAAGTGCCCTACAAATGCACAGACTTGCAAGGGAGTGATCCCCAAGATCTCTCGCATGGAGGAAGCACAAAAGAAGTGCCCTACAGACCCGCAAACCTATAGGGAGGTATCCCCCAAGATCTCTCATGTGGAGGAAACCTAAGAAAGGGTACTTTGTAGAGTTAGAAAGTAACTTCATAGGTGCACCTTGAAAGCAACATGTTCACCTATAGATAGAACATGTTTGAAAGTAGCCATATAGGAAAGTAAATAGATAGTCACACAGACTGTCAATAGATTAGAAAAATTTCAAAGGGATCCCTTAGAAACCCACCATGAAGAAAAGGGTCCACTCAAGGGATGCACTATTCGAAAGTGTAGAAGAGATTTTTCTCTCTCAGATCAATTCATCATTAAGGAATCCTTTCAAAAGATGAGGCAAGAGGTGCAGAGGAAGAGGAGGAAGAGAAAACCACAGCGGATACCACCAAAGTGTTTGACATATCCATGGGTTTCAAGAAAGCTAGGACATTTGGAAGGGACATCAACAAAGGTGGCTCCACTGAAGGCAGCTATTGTTATGATAAATAAGAGGTTGCTTGGAGATCCTGTAAGTATTAGTGCTCATAACAATAGCAAACGTAAACATGAAACTTCTTAAAATACATAAACATGAATTTTATTTTATTTTGTAGACTTGTAACTTTTGTAATTATGTTGTAGACCTTCTGCTTATTCTACTCTTTAATATTTTATTAATTTCCTTTAAGATGATAGAATGATATTCAAATTTCTTAGATGTTCAAATGGAGTGAAAGACTTATATTTATGTGATTTTCAACATAATTTTCATTAATTGTTAAGACAATCCATCGAAGGATTTTAAATTCTTAAACACATTGAGGCAGAAAACAACATTTAAAATTTTGGGCCTAATTAGGTGAGATAGGGGTGTTAAGTCCATTAAATAAATGCTTAATTCAATTTATTGAATTTAATTCAATTCGATTAAAACAAATATTAAACAAGTAAATTGTAAACATAATTAGGTATATGCATTTAGGATGGTGCCAAACCCAGTGTGAAATTGTCAAGGGCAACAATTTACGACACTAACAAAAGGAAAGCTAGGTTCCTTTGAGAGTAAATTACACTACATACACTTAGATTAATTTAATTATTTAAATTTCCTAAAGGGAAATAAATTGGTGAAAATATCTACTACTTAGAAAAATAAATAAAATGTGACAATTTTACAAAAATAGAAAATATAGACAATAAGGAACCTATAGTTTGAACATAAGAGTCTCAACAAAGGAAACCAACACATAGCACACAAATATTTATGTTGTTTTGTAGTCCAACGCTTGAACATGACTAAAAGTTCACATAATGTGTGGTTTGAGCTCCAAAATCCACTTAACCTACAAATACAACAAAATGATAAATTTTGTTGTGGGGTCTTACCTTAGTCAAACCCTTTCTTTGATGTTTCCACCATCACAATAGAAAATACATAGATAAAAATAAATATTATGTGTGTTCTTATTCTAAGTGATCTAGAGATAAGATCAATGATAAAATAAAGTGATTTGATAAGGAATGTGATAGATCCCCAAGATGCTTAGAGACAAAAGATAAAAAGGACAATGTTACTTGATAAGCTTGAGAAAGAAAACGAGAATAAGATAGCTAGAAATATTGTTGTGAGGGAACTCTTAGATAATTTTGTAACAAGCTATAGAGATCTATGTGTGAGCTCGAGAGTGCAAGAGAGCCAAGAAAGTTTCCAAATGAAATATTCGTTCAAAAATTAGAAGAGGATGGAAGAGGATAAGGATGATGATTCATTATGATTCACTCGAAGCCATTTCCATTGACTTGGGAAGGTGACAAGTGGAAAAATTCTCATAAATATACTTTGAACAAAAAAATGTTGCATGATGTTAGTGTTACACATTGGCGTTTGTGTTAGGCGCTCAAGCCCAAATAATTTAAGCTTTAAAATGACAAATTATAAGAATAAATAAGTGAAATACAAAAGTGGCATAAACCTAAGCAGCCTGAGAGGAAAGAAGGTTGATGCAAGGATTGAATTGATCCAACAAAAACACTAAAAGAATGAACACTAAAGTGGGCATAAAACATAGTGTGGATTTTCAGAAATATGCAACCTACTACACTACAACAACAACTACTATATAAATCATTCATTCTCATTTTTAATGTCTAATGCTCCTAAAATGGACTTGAAGATGAGAGGTATCAATGAAATAAATCCCATATAATGTATTGTAACGTACTTAAAATCATGCATGAAAAGTACTTACTAATTAATAGTGCTTCCACATTTTTAGTATAATTTCAGTCAACCTCATTTGCTAAAAACATCCCCATCTCTATTGCAATGTAATGAAAAACTCCACAATCTACTTTTGTTCAATATTGTAAAGGAATTTCAAATAATTTCTATATGCCTCAAAGAATATTTCTCTTAAATACTAACCATTTATCATAGAAAATCCCTTTTAGAAAATTCCTCAAAATGAAACAAAAGAAATAATAGAGGAAATACAACAAGAAAACCAAGATCCCAAATTTCACAAATTCCTAGAAAGGGTCTTTGAAAAGGATGGAGAAAAATATCTTCTATTGTTACCAAATGAAGGGGTCAAATAAACAAGTGATTTAATTACCTAATCATCCACTAAAAGTAGGCCAGCTGGAGTAAAACCTAAGTGGGAATCCAACAAATACAATCTTACACTACCTTAGGATTGTACATGCTTGATGTGTTTACCAAAGTATTTTCAAAAAATATTCAAACAAAACCTCACACACTGGAAGTTCAAAACTATGATTCAGAAAACATCATCTAAAACAAACCTTTCTTTGATTGAAAAAATAGAAAAATCAAATAAACTAGCAAGAAACTGCTATATTACCCAGTTCAGTGCATATACCTTCTATCACAATGCATTTATTTATTTTTCTAGTGCATATACCTTTTGATGCAGTGCATTTACTGCTTGTTCCAATGCACACACCTTCTATTACAATGCATTCACCACTTTTACTAGTGCATCCCTTGCATTTTATGGCACATTTACCAAATTCTATAGCACACACCCTTGAAACTTTGGTGCATTTGAGCTATTGCCTAGCACATACACCTGATTTTGTGGTGCATTTGAACTTTTCTTTGGCACATCCAAGCCATCCTATAACGCATCTTCCTTTTAGCACATACACTGACTGTTACGGTGCATCCACCAAAATGTATAACCAATGAGCTAAATTTGACTTTCATCTGACATTTTGAAACTAGATTTAGGGATTTTTCCATAGAGAATTTATTTTCTCATCCCAACATTGTTGTAAACTTGGAAAAAATCGCATTAACAAGTGAAATCATTTACCTAAACTTTGATAAAAAAATATAAAAATGCCCAATCATCATCAAAAATCCAAATTTGATCATCAAGTTGAGTTTCCCCATTAGCATTTATCATCCTTCATCTAGAAACAACACACTTTACATCAAATTTTATTACCTTAGTCTCATCAATGGGATTCATTATTCTATTTTGACCTAGGTATTCCTTTGGCATTCCTAAACAATGATCAAAATTTAGAAAACCTTCATCACTTGCATGCCCATTTTAACAAGGTCCCAAAAGAAAAAACTTAAGGATAAGGAACTTGAACCTCAAAATACTATGGGTGAAATAGAAGAAAATCCCTTTCACAAAATTTCTCAAAATGAAACAGAAGAAATAGCAGAGGAAATAGAACAAGCAAACCAAGATCCCAAATTTCACAAATTCCTAGAAAGGATCTTTGGAAAGGATGGAGAAAAATATCTTCTAATGTTAGCAAACTCAGGGGTCAAATTACCAAGTGATTTAATTACCTTAGTCTCATCAATAGGATTCATTATTCTATTGACCTAGATATTCCTTTGGAACTCCTATACAACGATCAAAATTTAGAAAACCTTCATCACTTGTATGCCCGTTTTAACAAGGTCCCAAAAGCAAAAACTTAAGGATAAGGAGATTGAACCTCAAAATACCATTTGTGAACCAGAAGAAAATACCTTTCAAAAAATTCCTCAAAATGAAATAGAATAAATAATAGAGGAGGAAATATAACAAACAAACCAAGATCCCAAATTTCACAAATTCCTAGAAAGGATCTTTGAAAAGGATGGAGAAAAATATCTTCTAATGTTAGCAAACCAAGGGGTCAAATTTGAAAAAGTTTATTTATATAGTTCACATTTCTTAATTCTTCCAAATTAAACCACTTTTTTCTTGATTTAATTAAATAAATAAATTTAACTAATTTGTTTTATTTGATTAATTCCCTTTCATGAAATTCAAATTTTGTCACATTTCTCCATATTCTTCTAACCTCCTTCCACATCATCTTCCATCTCACCATGTGTCACATGAAAATAATTATTCCTAATTTATAAAATAGGTATTTACCCTCAACAATCTCAACAAACTCAAAGACACATGGCTTTTGTTTTCCATTTATTCTTTTCTACACTTGGCAAGATTGTGAACTATTAAAGGGGACACCTTCCTTATTTCTCTCTAACCTCCTCGTTTGTCATCGTCAATCTCTCTAGATTGAATCCTAATCGTCCATTGCTTCCAAATCACTTGATGCCTTGGTGAAATCTATAAATAAAGGCTCATTTATAGCTTTTGCATAAAAAAAGAAAGAATTGCATACAAATTTTACTCTACATAAATCATCCTAGCATTTGAGAGCTTAGTTTACATTCTAGCTTAGCATTTAGAATAGTTTAGCAAGTAAATTAGAATCATGGCTTCTTTGTTAGATGTGTCTTAGCTTACTTATAGCATTTAGAATTATTTTCATAGCATCTCCATTAGTTTAATTCAACATTGCATCCTTTCATTAGCATTTTGTATACAACAGTTTATCATCCATCATTTAGTTCATCATCTAGCCAAATCATCAAATCATGTAGGTGCAGACATAATTTTTGCATTCTATAATTAATGGCTACTAATTTCTTAGGTGTAATCCTAGTAATTCAGTGCATAATTAAGATCTGAGAGCACTAATACAAGATCCTTAGGAATAGAGGAAGATGGAATGTCTTTAAGGAATTGTTTTATCAAATTATGTTGTTAATTTAGATTTCCTTAATGTAATGCATTGCATCTGTTGTGTGTTATTGATTATTATAATTCAAATATTTTCACACACATAAATTGGTGCCCACCATGGGGCCTAGCCCCTGTTATTTTAATATTTTTCTAGAAAGTATGCTTTACAGGTTCAGATGTGAATTTCTCTGGTGCAACCATTAATTCTTTCGGCATACCTAAAACATTCTCCGTTGCATTTATCGACTATTCTGGCACAACAATGGATTTCTTCAGTGCATCCATGACATTCTATGGTGTATAAGGGGGTTTCTATAGCGCATTCACCATTTTCTATAGCACATTTACTATTTTCTGTAGTGCATTCACTTCTTTCTACAACGCATTTACCTTTTTAGCACATCAACTTACTATAATGGCGCATTTAATTTTCCTTGCAAATTTCTTCCGAGTCTGAAAACTAATGAATTTTTTCTATTGTGCAAACTTCATAAACGTTGTCAGAGACTGTTGAAACTCTTGAACACTGTCAAAGAAACATTTATTACAAACTACTAATGAATTTGATGCAGGGGTTGGATTGATTTATTTCCTTTTGCTTAATTTAGGAATCTAGACTAATTAGGAAGGAAAGAACACCATGTTTGTTGTGTGTGTTGAACAGTAGGCATATGCTCTCCCCTTAACTAGGTGACAAAAAAGCCATACCCATTCATGTTTATTTACGAGTGTGAGTTGAGTATATCATGTGTGTTCTCTCTTTGTTCACGTGAAACAAATATTGATTGAACTATGGATGTACTTGCTCACTTTTGTTTATCCATAGAGGGCCTACCTTGTGGGAAAAACTAATCACCCAAGGGAACAACCTAACCGGGAACACGCTAAATCCAAGCGACTTCCACCTAAGATATAAGTGTGGGTACTTGAGGAAAGGAAAGTATCACGAGGATTATTCCAACAAGAAGGGCAACAATGGTCTCTTTCCACGTGGATGATCCCCCACGAATAGAATGCCCCTACTAAAACCCTTGTTGTAGAAAGGCCAAAATACCTTACCTATTTTTTGGTGTAGAAGGTCAAAGCTTCGAAGCCATCCCACATTTTTGTGACTTTTAGTAGAGATGAGAAGTATTCCATCAGAGCTTCATGGGTGTTGATGCTTGGCTACCCTATAGAAATAAGTGTCATAGAGGGGAGCTAGTGGGGTCGAGCATCTAATTATCTGCTAAAAGTAGGCGCAGCTAGAGTAAAAACCAAGAAGGAATCCAAAAAATACAATCTTACACTACCTTAGGATTTTACATGCTTGATGTGTTTACCAAAGTGTTATCAAAAAAACTTCAAACAAAACCTCACACTGGAAGTGCAAAACTGTGATTCAAAAAACATCATCTAAAACAAACCTTTCTTTGACTAAAAAAACCAAAAAAATAAAATAAACTGGCAAGAAACTGCTATATTCCCCAATTCAGTACATATACCTTTTGTTACAACACATTTACTACTTTTCCCACTGGTGCATATACCTTCTGTTATAGTGCATTTACTGCTTTATCTAGTGCATAAACTGTTTGTTACAACACATTCACCACTTTTACCAGCGCATCCCTTGCATTTTGTGGTTGATTTACCAAATTCTATAGCACATACCCCTAAAACTTTGGTGCATTTGAGCTATTCCCTAGCGCATACACATGATTTTGTAGTGCATTTGAACTTTTCTCTGGTGCATCCAAGCCATGTTATAGCGCATCTACCTTTTAGCGCATACATTGATTGTTATGACACATCCACCAAAATTTATAACTAGAGAGCTAAATTTGACTTTCATTTGACATTTTGAAACTATATTTAGGGATCTTTTCCATAGATAATTTATTTTCTCATCTGAACATTATTGTAAAATTGGAAAAACTAGCATTAACAAGTGAAATCCTTTACCTAAACTTTGATAAAAAAATCTAAAAGTGCCCAATCGTCATCAAAAATCAAAATTTGATCATCAAGTTGAGATTCCCCGTCAAGATTTATCATCCTTCATCTAGAAACAACACACTTTACATCAAATTTTATTACCTTAGTCTCATCAATAGGGTTCATTATTCTATTTTTACCTAGGTATTCCTTTGGCACTCCTAAACAATGATCAAAATTTAGAAAACCTTCATCACTTGCATGCCCATTTTAACAAGGTCGGGCCAAAAGAAAAAATTAAGGATAAGGAACTTGAACCTCAAAAAACCATTGGTGAACTAGAAGAAAATCCCTCTCACAAAATTCCTCAAAATGAAACAAAAGAAATAACAGAGGAGGAAATAGAACAAGCAAACCAAGATCCCAAATTTCACAAATTCCTAGAAAGGATCTTTGAAAAGGATGGAAAAAAATATCTTCTAATGTTAGAAAACCAAGGGGTCAAATTACCAATTGATTTTGATGTCAATAAATTGAAGGGAACTCCAAAGAAAACTGAAATTGAAACATCAAATACAGATCAAATGGCTGCCCTAACATACCAAATGAAGAACCTTCAACAACAAGTGCAAGACATGCAAGGAGGGACTACCAAAAGACACTTGTTGCAAGATATTTTTCCCTACCCCTTTGACAGAAAGTTAAACATGATACCATTTCCTCCAAATTGTGACCTACCAAAATATGACAAATACAATGGAAAATCTGACCCCATAGACCATGTGGGAGAATTTTGAACCATGAGTCTTGAGTTTTCTCATGAAGACACATACTTGATGAGACTCTTTCCTCGCAGCTTGGGAGGCTATTGTATGGAATGGTTTTTGAAACTACATCCAGGCATAAAATCCTTTGAAGAACTTGTCAACAAATTTATCACTCAATTTTCATATAACATTGCACATGAGATAACCATGAAGGATCTTTGCAATGCCAAATAGAAACAAGGAGAATCTTTTCTCATATTCTTACAAATGTGGAGAAGGTTATTAGCTCAATATGCTCATCTCATACCCGAACAAGAAAAGATGGAGATTTTTATTGATAACCTTAATAGTGAAATGAGTTATAGGCTACAATTACAACATGTACCCCTAGCTTTGATAAGATGGTAGAAAATGGTGTCAAAATTGAAGAAGCTTTAGTTAAAAGAGGGATATTGAAAATTCACAATGAAGGATCAAACAATGCTAGCTATTCTAACCATCACAACAATGAGAAACCAAATTTTAGACAAGGAACAAAAATTCCAATGATGGTGCTGCTAAAACACATAATGCAAAATTAGTATTTAATCTATTGGGAACCACAACCAAGATAGATAAAAACATCAATCAAGGCACTAATTAGAATTTCAACCAGCCCAACAATCATAACAACCATAATCAAAGTAACACCATGTTCAAACCTCCACCTTATCAAACACAATCAAACCATAGAAAATTCACACCTTTGGGTCAATCATACAAATCTACATTGAGGGAACTTCTTGAAAATAGCCTCATAACACTACCTGACACTCGAGGCTTTGAAAAAAAAAAAAAATTGTCATGGTGGAATGATGTCTATTACTATGAATTTCATTAGTGCAAAGGCCATCAAAAAAATAGTTGCATGCAATTGAAACATAAGATACAAGATTTAATAGATGAAAAATTCATATGAATAGAGGGACCCCAAACAAATTCCAATCACGGAGCATTTAAAAATTATTTACCGAATTATGGAAAAGGGGGGTCCTCTACAACACAGCAAGGGAAATAACATAAACTATGTCCATGATACTATTATAAATCATATCTCAATAGCATAGGATCAAATGAATACCATTGAAACCAATGACAATCAAGAAATTATTTCAGCCAATAATCCAATCTATGACACTCCAATTGAACAAGAACAAGACATCATTATCCTTGAAAATAAAATTAATGACATCAAACTAAACATAGCTGTAATTGATACTCAATTCAATGTCATTAAAATCAATGGAAAAAAAAAACAACATACCTATGAATGCAACCACAAGAGCATAGGCTAAATATGTCCTAAAAGGAAGTTCATCTAAACCACCCACTGCCTCACCCAACCAATATAACATATTGGACCAGTTACAAAATATCCCTTCACAAATATCAATATTGGAATTGCTCAAGATTTCACCCACCCACAAAGAGATTTTGGAAAAATCCCTAGTGGACAAAACAATACCAACAGATCTGAAAGTTTGTAATTTTGAAGCCATTGTGGGACATTTGACCATGCCAAATTGCTTATCCTTCTTAGAAAATGATGATGCATCTATTTCTCATCCTCACAATGTCACTCTCCATATTGAAGTCCTAATTCATAAACATCATGTCAAACATGTCCTAATAGATGGAGGAGCTAGCCTAAATATATGTACTTTAAAGCTTGTTCATGCCTTGGGATTTTCTGAGAATGCAATTGATTCAAAGAAAAAGATTACAATAAAAGCATATGATGATGAGGAAGGATATTCATAGGGACTGGTTGTCTTAAATATTTAAGTAGGACTGATTCAGAAAGATGTAATCTACCAAGTATTAGACAAGGATTTTACCTACAACTAACTATTGGGTCGCCCATGGATCCATGAAATGCAAGTAGTCTCATCAACATAGCACCAATGTTTGAAATTCCCTTTTGGTGGCCAATAAATCACCATCTCGACTGATTCAAATAGTCCTTAGTATTACAACACCCTAAAATATGTCCAAGAAATCTTTGTGCCTCATAACAGAGAAGCTTGCACTTCCATCCTTTCCAATGATCAGAGCCAGTCAAGTTCTTCATCCAAACCATTGGTCATTTCTTTAAATCATAAAGGTCAATCTAGTTCCATGTATAAATAGTCTAAGAAGAAAGAGGAATTTTCTCCTTTTGCATCCTCAAATCATGAAGCCCAATTAAATGCCTTGTTGAAACAATTTGAGAAAAAATTCCAAGTCAAAGATAAAGGTGTGTGTGAATATTTCATTGAATGATCCCTATGTCTTTCACAATTATCTTCCCCAAATTCATATGGGAAAGCCTCAACATCAACAAAACAGAAACCACAACCAGTTGTACTCTCTTTGATGGTCGGATTTTAAAAGTAAGCACTATGGTTGACGAAGCAGAAGACAAAGATGTTCTAAACTAGATTTATAAGGATGAAGAAGAATCTCAAGTAGCAACTGCAAATGTGCAAACAACTCAATATGGAAAAGGCTTCACAATCTTGGAAAAGGTGGGATATGAGGGAAAATACCTTATAGGAAAAAGAAAGGAAGGAATTATAGAACCAACTCAACCCCTCTTAATCAATCCAAAAGACAAGACTAATATGGGTTATAAAGAGATGACTCAGAAGGTGGTTGAAAGAATCTTGCAGTTACAAGCTAGTGATGATCATGAAACTAATTCTAATAAATATGAGCTGGATTCACTATCAGAAGAGTCTTGTCATGACAAGTACATTGATGTGGTACACAAGTATGCACCCCTACTCAAAGAGGGACAAGGTTTAGGTTCTAGACCACTTGAATTAGGATTGCAACACATTGATGATTCCAGCAAAGACGATTCGACTTGGAGTGGAACTAATAATTTGGAGGAAAGTTACCTTATAGACCTTGATTTTTCTATTGGAAAAATTGAAGACACTGCCATCAGGACTCTTAACATCTCCAACCTTAACTAGTCTGGTGAAGTTTCTTACCCCTAGTACATCTTGAACTCATAGATTGGGACCAAACTGAGCCATTTGATATCCATACCTTTTCAAATGATGCTGCCATCATCAATTTCTTCTGTGCCAAGAATCTTGAAATAGATTCCACCACTAAACATCATAATGAAGCTTCCAAACAGGGGAGTATCAAATCTTCTAGCTGCAAAATGAATAATACAAGAAATAGATCTAATGGTGAAAACCATTCAATGGTAGTATCATATCCATAAAAAGTAAAAACAAAGAGCACATCTAATGGTGAAAACCTCTCTGAGGCATCGAAGGATGGAAGATTTGATACTCTCCCAAAGCACTTTCAAGAAAGATCAAAGGTATTGATTAAACCCACATAGTTTATCAATATCGGCAATGAAGAGACAATGAAGACTATCCATCTAGTGACATATTTTATGGACCAAGAAAAACCAAGCTTCCTAAAAAAATTCACAAAAAAACAAGTCAACTTTGCTTGGTCATATGCCAAAATTCTAGGTATTGATCTAGAACTGATCATGCATCATCTATCTTTACCACTAGGAGTAAAACCAGTCAAGCGGGAGCTAAGGAAAATGCATCCACATATAGCCTTATTGGTAAAAGCAAAGCTAAAGAAGTTGTTAGATGCAGGATTCATCAAACCCATTGACTATGTTGAGTAGATCTCCAATAGTGTACTAGTCTCAAAGCCTAATAACAACATTTGTATTTGCATGAATTTCTGAGATCTCAATAGGGCTTGCCCCAAAGATGATTTTCCTCTACCTAACATAGACATCATAGTGGACTTAACGATAGGACATATCATGTTATCACTTATGGATAGTTTTGCTGGTTATAATCAAATCAAGATAGCTCCAGAGGATCAAGATAAGACATCCTTTACATGTCTATGGGGAACATTTTGTTGGAACATCATGCAATTCTGATTGAAGAATGCAGGAGCTACTTATCAATGCACCATGACCACAAATTTTTATGATATGATGTATACTTTCATGGAAGACTATGTGGACAATTTATTAGCTAAATCATATAACAGAGAAGGGCACTTAGAGATCTTAGACAAAATCTTCACTAGACTAGAGAAATTCAATGTACGATTGAATCCAAAGAAATGTGTGTTTGGTGTGACTTTAGCCAAACTCCTGGGATACATAGTTTCAAAAAAAGGAATTGAGGTAGACCCAAAAAAATTTAAAGTTATCATGGAGATTCCACCACCTAAAAACATCAATCAGTTACAATCTCTACAAGGTTCCAATCAATCCGAAGATTTATTTCACAACTAGCAAAAAAGACTCATCCTTTTACTCACTTGCCACACACACTACTGAATTTGTCTCCATTTTTCAACGACCGTTCGTTAGTCGTTCGACAAATCTTTGTCAAAAATGAGACGAAATGATGAAAATATTTGCGTCGCTATTTCTTTGTCGAAAGGCTGACGATGAATTAAACATCAAAATAACGGCAAAGAATCATTGGTAGTCAGCATCATGAAATGGCTCAGACTTTCGTCAGAATATCGACGAACACTTCGTGTATCCACCAATGAATTACACTAGAATTTTGTCACCAGTTCAACGAAATGGGCAAGGAGCAGTGTCGAAACAACACTAGACATTTGTCGCCATTTCAACGAAATGGGCAAGGAGTAGCATTGAAACAACACCAAAATTTTGTCGAACGTGCAACGAAATAGGCAAGTAGTAGTGTCGAAACAACACCAAGAGTTTGTCGACTTTGCGACGGAAATACTAAGGAGTAGTGTCAGAAGAACACCAAAAATTCATCAAAAGTGCGATGAAATGGGCAAGGAGTAGCGTGGAAACAATGCCAAAATTTTGTCAAAGTTGCGATGAAATGGGAAAGGAGTTACGACGAAACCTTCATCGCAACTATAGAAACTTTGTCGAACCTTTCTGTTGATTCGTTGGTGGTTTTCGTCGAAATTGCGACGAAGCATCAATTTTAAAAAATAAAAAAATTCATGGAAATGTACCATTGCAGAGACTGACGACTGATCATACATATAGACTGCATATTGGTTTGATGCTTCAAACGATGTATTTCTTATATTGAAAAGTGCATTACCTTATTGAGCTTCTCTTTGTTTCGAGAATAGTTTAATATTCTCTACTTAACAGGGCCAACCATGTGACGGTGGAAGCTCTTTTGCCCCCCTCCCCTCACATCACTCTCAATTCCCCATACCCAGTCATATAACATTAATCATTCATTCATCCATTAATACCATATAACATTCATTCATTAACATATAAAATTCATTAATTAATATATTCACATTCATTCATTAACATATAATATTCATTCTTTCAATTTTTACATATTATCATAAATATGGTTGTCATGATATGATTACAATCACTTCTTTTTTTGTTTCTTTTTGAAAGCTACATAAAGCTAAAGTGGAGTATCATTTTCTAAATTAATATATGTCCCCCCTTTAGTTGTTCTACCCTCTGCTCGTGATCTTAATTTACACCTAGTCATCTACTCATGATGTGGACATCGCTGCAAGGGGGGATCTACTGCAATAAGAAAGAAATGTTAAACTGATATGTTTTATTATTACTGTTACAAGTATTTCATTAATTAAAAGAACATTAGAGTGGTTCTCTTTACCTGATGGGTCCACATCATGTTCCTCAACTTTTATTATAGACTCATGCTCAACATGTTGAACACCCTCTAAATCTTGATCTACAGTTGAAACATGAAAGGTTACATTAATTAATACACCAATTGAAATTAAATATGTTTAAGAGAACATGAGGGTGGTCCTCTTTATCTAATGGGGCCACATCATGTTCCTGATCTTCTCTAGCCTGATCATGCTCAACACGTTGATCACGCTCTACATGATCTAAAGTTAAAACACGAAAAGTTACATTAATTAATACACCAATTGTAATTAAATATGTTTAAAAGAACTTTAGAGTGGTCCTCTTTACCTGATGGGGCCACATCATATTCCTAATCTTCTCTAGCTTGATCATGCTCAACATGTTGATCATGCTCTACATGCTCTAATGCTCTAAAGTACCAGGATGGACACCATGACCTTCATCTGCACGTTCTGCTCCACCCTCACCAGGCTGCATTCCAATGTCATGTGTTGTTTTATCATTGCTTGAATGTTTAAAACAAATAGGCATGTAATTACTTTATGGTGGAAATTAATATTGAATAGATTGCACAAGTATTCAATTTTAAATAAAATTTATTGAGTTTATTTACCTGTGTGTCGGATGCAATGGAAGATTGTGTTTTCCCAGTCAAGACTCTTACGTGTTCAGCCACAGCTCCATAGCCTTGCTGGAACACAATCTTCAAGTCCTCTTCTACGGGAACTCTGTTGAATTCAAAGCCCTACATTCTTGCAGAAGATCATGAATTTTTCTTCTACGGTGTTATAAAACCAAAAAAAATCAATTTGTTATAATTTGGATGCAATATTTCATTTATTGATACTTACAATTCATGCGGCTAATTTCATATAACCACCAGAGCCAAGTTTGTGTTGCCCATGCTTTTCTAGTCTTGCCTTTGTTGCCCTCGATGTGTCGGGTAGCCTATGAAAAGTTTGAAATACGTTAGATTATGTAAAAAGAAAGAGTAATCAATATATAATTACATTGTTGATAGTATCACACATAGCATACTACTTTTTAAAATAAATTAATGGCATTTCCATAGCATACAGACATTGAGAGCAAATAAAATACAAAATTCAATCCATGAATTATAGAAAATAGATTTTTGTTGGTTATATTCATATCATTGATTACATTGCACAAAACATACTACAACTACATAAATATTAGATGGTGATAGTTGTCTATGCTACCAAATTTTTCATACATGTCTACGAAAGCATTTTATCAAACAGTTCACTACCTTGCTGCTATGGCTAAAAGCATAAAATAGGTGCTTTCAAACAAGCTATGGATGCTTGGAAAAAATCTATCAAAGCATAATAGTAAGCAATAGCATAGACAAGGCAGTGAACTGTTTCAAAAATGCCTCAAAGAAATGTGGTCTCATGGTGATGGAATGCCATGACAATCCATAGCAATTTGCTTGTCATGGCATTAGTTATGGCATTCCATCACCATGAGACCACATTTTTTTGAATCATTTTTTCAAATAGTTCACTACCTTTTCTATGCTACATTTTTCATACATGTCTACCAAAGCATTTTATCAAATAGTTCAAGCCTTCATGCTATGGCTAAAAAGTAAAAACCTAAAGCTGGCTTTTGAAAGCTATGGATGCTTGGAAAAAATCTACCAAAGCATAATAGTAAGCAATACCATAGACAAGGTAGTGAATTGTTTGAAAAAATGCCTCAAAGAAATGTGGTCTCACGGTGATCGAATGTCGTGACAATCCATAGTAATTTTCTTGTCATGGCATTTGTTATATCATTCCATCACCATGAGACTACATTTCTTTGAACATTTTCAAGCGCTTCATCCTTTGCTCTATCTCTTGCATTTTTCATACATATCTACCAAAGCGATTTTATCAAACAGTTCATTGCCTTGCTGCTAATTAAAAGCCTTAAAACAAGTGCTTTCAAACAAGCTATGGATGCTTGGAAAAATCTATCAAAGCATAATAGTAAGCAACAAGCCATGGTCTCATGGTTTTTTTTGTGCGAAAATCAGCTCAATTTTATTCACATTTTTTTGCAGATTTTAAACACGTTTTTTTGGCAATCTTGCAGTTTGAAACGAAAAAAAATCATTCACCAAAAAGTCAATGATTTTTTAAAAAAATCAAGGAAAAAATCGTCCAGCTTGCATTTTTTTTTTAAATTGCGATTAACCAGGATTTTTTGCAGATTTATGCTTCTATATCACATACCTTCCTTGGCTTAGTGGTTTTTCCTTTTTCTTTTCAGCCTTCTCCTTTCCATTGACACTGGGTCCTTCCACTCCCTCTCCAAATCATGGGGGGACGCTTTGTACTTTTTGTTCTTCTCTAAATGTTGACCTATATTGGTCCCTCACATACTTTAGATAGGTACCGGCTTTCTTAAGGACCTTGGTTCGTTGAATGTTTTATCACCGAACAACACAACTAAACGGTTAATGAGCTCATCTTTTAAATCTTCATTTTGGGCATTCCACCATGTACGTATGGTGGGCTCGAAGAGCTCCAATGTAATATCACTTAGATGTTTATAAAAAACATCATTTCCTGAAAATGATCATGGGATCAATAGTCTAAAAAGAGCGATCAATAAGTAAATTTCAATTGGATTATATAGAATAATAATTAAAACATTTTAAAGTACCTAGGACCTTCTCTATCTTTATGGGAATGAAATCCTTGGTCACCACAAATGTGACCACCAATGTTCCCATGCTAGTAATACGGGAAGACCCAGGAAATGCTGCTAAAACATGAACAGTACTAGTGGCCTCTACATCCCCATGTACATGTCCTGATGCATGTTTTGGTATGTGTTCACTGCCAGAGGGTGTATTAACGGATGCCTGCATGGTATGTGTTGCCAACATTTCAAATGACAATAAAGGCACGGATGATGGGGTCAAATAATGTGATGTATGCGTAGGAAGATCAGGATGGACACTTGTACCAACCCTTACTCCTCGGGAAGCACTTGAAGTACCCTAATCATGGCCAAAAGCATCATGAGGAGGAAAATAACCCTGTGACTACACCTCACTATAGATTCTCTCTTCTACTGATGTTTCCTTTCCCCAATCAGTCAACTGCAACAAGAATATTAAAAATATTATCAAAATTAACCCAAAAAAATTATAAAAAAACATAATAATAAAATATTTTGCTCGTATCTAATTTGTACAATTACAATGAGGTAAACATGTCGAGTAGAAGTGCCTGAAGATACATCACGATCTATGCTCTGGGAAAAAGCCTTCTCCGTATGATCAATGTCCCCCTATGACAAAAATTAAATATAAAAAAACATTACCAAAATGAAACCAAGAGACATATGAAAAAAAAAATAGAATAAAATGGTATATTGGAGTCATTAATTGGAGGTTGGGTAAAATGGTGCATAGTACATACCACCCCCATAGTAAGCTGTGTTTGTAACTAAGTGATTCAAATTGTAATCGATTAGCAACTCTTCCCCTGCAGTTATTGATTTTATCACACATACGAATACACGGTTTCCTTCGCGCGCCTTGAATATGCAATTGGGTTGCTTATTTGTTGACCTGGGTCGTGTATTGTTTATAAACCCTACAATATTCCCTGATGCTTTTGGCCTTCCATCAATGTACATAGCCACTCCTTTATTTTGATCCTTATCTTTTAGTTGTATATAATTTGCTGACAATGCATACCTACGCATACTTCGTGTACATCAAACCATTTGCATCCAATCTTTGTAATTGTAACAGAGTCCAACAGACTTCATCAATTCATTAACTTTTTGAGAATAGACCTTTATGCCATCCATACAAAATAGGCCCAAACCATGTAATGAGATGGTGCTATGTGATAAATCCTCTCATTGACACAAAAATCAGTGTTTATTGGAGGGAAGTTCCTTGGGTACCATTGTTTCTATAGATGTTTGTACCTCAAGGGCACCTCGGCGTTGCCTATGCTCTCATCATCATAAGAACATGACCCCCCTTCAGCAAGAAAAAATTCCATGTGTTTACAAATTTTCTTCTAATCTTTTGACCTCTAGTTGATCTCCCTCTTTTAGACATACTACATGTCTCACTTTCCTCTTCTCTTCCTAAATTTCCCTCACTCGAGGAAGAGCAGATCGACAAATACCTGTTGTGGTACCTGCACTCATAAGGATGTTGGATGAAGTTCTTTCATGGTGATGTGATCCCAAGGTGACATTATTTAATCTATCATTTCATCGCGCTAGAATTTCGGTTATAGGGTAATCAAGTCTTGATAGATTGCAAGTATTGTTACTACCATCCAAATGTGTCCATCACAAATCAAATCTACTTAACATTTTAACTCCCAAACTTTTTAACAAGTGTTAAATGTGACTATGGTCCACCAGTTACACAACCAAGGCCTCAAATGTATTCTCTAATTGTAATCAAATTACTTTTTCTCTTCATTCAAGTAAATAAACTTGAAAGGAAACACCACCAAGTGGTTTATTGGACACCTACATGACTAAAAATAGTAGAAAATTTACATTTAATTTTCATATGTCTAAGTGGTTAACGGGGAGGGAGTGTGTACTAGGCCTGGTTAAGTCATCATAAGTTTACGCTTTGGCAATAATTTTTTTATAAGTCATATTAAATCTTCCTATGTCTAATTGTTAGGAGATTTTTAGTATGTTTTAAGGTAGGATGATTGATGAGAGAGCCCAAAGACTATCCTTTCTCCATGGTATGGAGGTGCACATAGCAACGGTCTTCTCTTATACAGTTGGACATGATTTAAAGAACTTAGCTAGTAAATTATTCATTTAACCTAAGGTTTTCTCATAATGCCATCATTGGAAAAGTATGATCAAATTCTTCTATTATGAAGAATTGGTCTATGTGCCTCTAGTAATCACTATAAATGTTTGTAAGGATAAAATGACTAATTGCATCAGGTAGGAGAGAATCAACTTTGAGTTCTTCAAAGATTATATTCCTCTATTCATAATTTTTAAGGGTTGTGTGTGGAGTTGACTGACTGGTTGGTTCTACGGTTGGAGTTATGGCTGTTGTTCTGAAATTATTGCAATCCCTAAGACCGCATTCATATGAGACAATCTGATTAGCAGTTCACACGCTGTATCTGTGCTTCTAGACTGAAAAAAATAGTTCACGTGCCTTGTCTATGCTCGTGCATCCCACTGTCAACAGATCATATGCCTTCCCTGTGTTTGCGCATTCTGCATACAGGCAGGCGTTGTCAATGAAATTGTGCAGTTGAAACTGCTTTCTAAAAACTCATAATCATTATAGAGCGCGGCTCTGCACTTACCCATGACAATTGGAAAAATTTCTTTTCAAATTTACTCCTGCCAAGTGCGTCTGCTTGCAAAGTTCTTCAATGCTTTTACACCTACGAGTTAGCAGGTTATAGAAGACAGCTTTAAAATCTGTCAAGCGCATTTTCTTAATGCTTTGTTCGCTTCAATACATCTCTTTATTCTGTTGTGTGTAGGATTCAAAGCAACCATCAAATCACCATGCCTGTCATGACTTGGATGTCAAATCCTTTGCCGGCGCTATGTCAAGTATATGCCTTTTAATTTGTCCAAACTTTTATATGATATCTTTGCAGCAATACAGGCCTTGATTACCTTGACATTTGCGACCATCGTACTTTCAGTCTCTCTTAAATAACTGACCTTTCGTGGGGTGCAGCCACCAACTCCTTTATCAAATTTGATGATATTAACATATATGTGTTATCTGACAGATTTTTACAGTCAAAGACAGGGGGAAGGCGACATCAGATTTGCTCACTGTGTTCAAAATTATATCAATATTCAAGTGGCAAAATTTTCTCACTCAGGCCTGCCACCTCAAATTTTAATGCCTCCCTAGGATAGTGAAATGATTGATTATTATATGGTCAACAAGTGTTTGAAATGCAAATGTTGGTAGATGTCTAATTTTTTGCTTATTTATGGTGCAATTTGCTGACAGTATAATCATTATGGTGATGTCTATGTTCAACAATTTTTTTTTATTGTTTTGATCAAAGGCATTATGGATTAAAATTTATTGCACATTGGTTAGTATACTGATTGCTTTTAACTTCTAGCATTTGATATTGCTTTTCTTTGCTGCCCTTGGCGCTTGAAAGGTAAAAGGTCATTTAAATATCAATTAAAAGCATTTCATACATTGCTTTTCTAGTGTGAATCAATGGATAACTATTGTGTTAGTCACTTGTAGAGGATTCTTTTATTATCACGATCATCCAAAATCATTTCTCTTTTCGATTAAGATTATGTTATTATTTGAAGATAATGATTAAAACTAATATTTTGATCCTCACATAAGTATTTTTTTTTTTTTTTTTTGTTTAATAGGTACCAAAAAAGCAAACAAAGGCAAGGTACAAGGAAGCGAAAAGTCAACAAAGAGAAGGCTATCAAACGAAAACGAAAGGAGGAGGATTTTTGTTTGAAAACACAATGTGTTTTTTAACACTTTAAATGTTTGATCAATACTACTTCACAAAACGAAAACGAAAGGAGGGAAAGATTTTTTTTCTTTGAAAACACAATGTGTTTTTTAACACTTTAAGTGTTTGATCAACACTTCACGAAATTGTTTTCCTTTTCGTTTTAGAACATTAGTTTTCAATTGGGGCTAAAATGAACAAATTGTTTTTCATTGCAAAGGACTTAAAACGAACCTTAGGACACACTTACTAGATTTCGTTTTGGGTTAAAAATTGAACAAGCAATCCTCACATTTCATTTGGTGCTTAAAACGAATTCACAATTGCTTTGAAGGGTATAAAACGAACAAGTGTTTGATTTGTGTGATTGTCTTTTGAGTGCGTATCCTACCATAAGCCGTGCGTCTAGGGTGCAAAGAAACACTCCAAATACATTTTATTGCTTTAAAACACTTCAATTTGGGCTTAAAATTGAACATCTTGTCGCAGTGTGAGTAGGGGCATTTTAGTACATTCTCTTTCTTTGTGCCATCAAAGATCGACCCGAGTTACGGATTGTGTCTTTGCTTTCGCTTTTGTTTTATCTTAGGAGCGCCCAGGGAAAAAGTACTCACCCAGAAGCGACTCAACCGGTAACACTCTAAAGCCAAGAGTATTTCCAGGGATATAAATGAGGTTTTGAGGTTAAAGCCATAGAAATCCATGTGATTTGGCTCGGCGGGATGGATCGAAGGGGACTCTTGCGTATGGGTCAACTCCTACGAACGGAAAGTCCTTACTAGAACCTATGTGTTAGAATTTTCCAAAATCCTTAATCTGTTTGTTGGTGCAAGAACGGTCGTTCTGAAGCCGCCCCACAATTTTACGGCTTTTAGTAGAGATGGAAAGCATGCCATGGGAGTTTCATGGGTGTTGGTGTAGGTACGCCCAGGTATAAGAGTGAGAGTGTGGGTGGAGGCGATTGGGGTCAAGCATCTAACCACATCCGCTAAAAGTAGCTGGACTTGTCCAAGTGGGGACTCAAGCATTGTCCTATCACATCCATAGGGCTTGTAATTATTCTTTGTTTGAAAACACAGTGTGTATTCGAAAACATTTTGCGAACAAACATTCAACATGGTTCTCAAAATTTCAAACCCTCTTTAAGACAAATATCATTGACTCAATCCATATGTTACTGCTTTCCCTGCGGATTCACATTCGTAGAGGTTCCTAAGCATTGGATTATACCTCAATTTGTCTTTTTGAGTAAACAATAGGAAAACCCTTGCCTTAAGTTCATTGAATTTCCACATAAAATATCTTGTGGGGTTTAAAAAAATTAAGACATTGGTACATCTTAGTTTGAAACTTTAATCAAAGAGAGTGTTTTTGGTAAAATAAATCCATTAAGCAAAGACTAAGCAAAATGAACTTTCATGTGTGTTGAAAACTCCAAATCCCAAAAGCAAAAATCATTGATTGGAAATCCAAAATGGTCAAATCATTCCTTGGTTAACAAAGGTCTTTAGGAAGCATATGCATGCTCTTCAATACCTAGGTCTTGGAAAATACAAAGTGGTCTTTTTTAGGTTCATCTAGGGATCAAAACAAATCAAACCTCTTTCATCCATCTTTCAAAACATCCAAACATTCATCTCACAAGTCATCTTTTGAAAAACCTTGAAATCATCCTTGAAATGCTAGGCTTTATGACAAAATCAAGCAATCATTCAAACTCATTGAGATCAAGTCCTTAAAAACATTTATCAAAACACATTTGGCTAGGAGTGTGTGAATGCATCCTTTTGCATATCTTTAGTCAAAGACATCCAAATCATCTTGTCTAGCTTAGTATATGTAGATGAATCCTTCTCCATATACTTAGTGAAACAATCATCCTATTTGGGTAAGTGTGGGTAGATGTATCCTTCTCCTCACACATATCCAAATCATCATCCTTTGAACACAACTATCCTTTAGATCATTATCAAACATCTAGGGGTTCCTTTTGTTCAAAATCCAAATCAAACTCCAAATCAAGATCAAGGACAAAGTCTCAAAATCCAAAACATCAAACCAATCAAAAATCCAAAGCCTAGTATTTCATTCAAGATCTATCAAAAGTCAAAACATCCATAACATCCATCTTTGAACATCACCATCATATCATCATCACATTTGATCCTAAAAGCATCCTAAAACTTTCACTTTGGGACATAAAATAGAGATTAAATCCAAGGAATCAAGAGATTCATCTCCCATATTTTCGAAGATTGATCCTTGTTTTATGGTTCAAACGAGATCTCAATACAAGAAGAGTATGGAAGCCCACAAAGAAACTCCCGCTTCAAGTGACCTTAGCCAAACAAATGCAGAAATGAATCTTGCAGAATCAAGCAATCCATTGGTCCCCTCATCATCACAAAACCCACAAGAAGAAAATCAAGGGAAGGACCTCACTTTCGGAATGTCTCATGAAGAAATAGCTGAAATGCTCCAAAATCCGGATAACCATAGAATCATCAACATCATGATGAGACTTAACCCTTCGTTGTACATGCTTGAACTAGAAAAGCAAGGGGCCAAGTTGCCTTCGGATTTTGATGTGAGCACTATAGTAGAGACATCTTTTCCACCAATCTCATCCACCATCCCCATTTCATCTACACCTCCATCCCAAAACGTCACGCAAAACATTCCAAAAATCATGACATCGATTGCTCCAACTCAACCAAATGTCAACAAGGGAAACACATTTCTCAATGAACTTCAATCACATCCCCTTGTGAATAACCAAAACTTGGACGCAAACACCACAGTGGAACAAAACATCCTCCATAATCCATTACACCAAAATGTTCCTCTCACTTTACATTATGACTTATCATCAACATCATTTCATGGAGCACCACAAACACCTCTTCTCACGAATTCACAAAAAGAGGGAGACATATTTGGAGCAGGGGGCATTTTTAACACCACAACACTCTCACAAGGATTCGCCCCCCTCACGTTTCCACCTATCCCACCACTACCATTATCATCCACATCACTCCTTGGCTTGGGGTTGCCTCCCCTACCAAGCATCAATCAAACCGCTATCCCAACCATGAATCAAAACATTTTTCCAAACGCTCAAAACTTATTGTTGACATCACAAATGACAAACACGCAAGCAATGGCAACATCATCAAACACCCCCACAACATTGCAAAACATGGTCTCTCAAGGGCCAATCACATCAACGATGCCACTTACCACATCAATAACACCATCCACCAATCACACAATCAACACGACGACACCATCCACCTTTCACGCAATCAACATGACAACACCATCTACCAACCAAATGATCAACACAACATCATCATTCACCACCACCACAAACGCCATTCCAAATCCACCACCACCCCCACCCCCACCAACATTCACCACATCAAACCAATTCGACGCAACATTGCAAGCCGCTTTCCAAAAGGCTATCAACAAGTGCAAAAACAAAAGTACATTACAACAAACGCTCAAAAGGCTGCGCCAAAGGCACATAAAACGCTTTCAACTGCATTACACAAGCACAACAAAGCACAACAAGCCAGCTTTATTGCAACAACAAGCAACAACAAGGCGCCCAAACCACACAAGCATTGCAAGCACAAAATTAGGCTCAAGCACAGCTTTATTGCGGCAACAAACGCACAAAGCATGAAGCTCAAGCGCAAGCCCAAGCACAAGCTCAAGCACAAGCACAACAAGCACAAGCACAAGCACAAATTCTTGCACAAGCAGTGCAATGGCAAGCATACCAACAAGCATTAAAATAATATCAAGAACAACAAGAAGCAGTAGAATTGGCAGCCCAACAACAAGCGTTGTGGGAACAAGAACAAGCAGAACAACAAGCGTTGTTAGAACAGCAACAAGCGCAACAGCAAGCAGAACAACAAGCGTTGTTAGAACAACAACAAGTACAACAACAAGCAAAAATCCTAATGCAACAACAACAAGAGCAACAACAAGCATTGTTCATCCAAAAGAAAGTAGAAGCCTACTTAAATTTCATACAACATACCAATACTAGTAAATAGCGCACAAATTAACCCATCCATCAAACCACGGTGCAACACCCAAAACACATTCATCCCACCCACGGTCTCGGAATGATATGAAAAGCCCAATTCAAGTTGCTCTGCTGACAAGAATTTTCGATGCTGGCCGAGTGGACAACCAAAGCATAAAAGCAGCTTGTGTCCCTATCCATTTGATAGGAGCCTAGACGTAGAAACCATTCCTAAGAAGGTTGAGATCCCTAATTTGACAAATATCGAGGCCGGAAACCACGAAGATCACATCGGGGAATTCGGGTTCATTGTATGGAGGTTGCATATGATGATACTTATCGTCGCGGTATTCCTAGAGGCTTAGCGAGGCAATGCCATAGAATGGTTCTCGCTTACCTTGAGCGATAGGACATTCAAAGAAATTAGAGACGCTTTCATTAGAAACTACACATGTAACATTACAATGGAGGTTAGTCTCGAAGAACTCTATGCTCTGAAACAAGGAAAGAATGAATCTTTCGCTTCATTTCTTCAACGATGGCGATCCAAGGCCAATCAGGGCAAATGGACCATGCCAGAAGAGCAACAAGTCTGCACAATCATAGCCAATCTTGAGAGAAATTAGTCTATCATTTCACCTCCAAGGTTGGAATCACCGCACATGATCCAATTGATCTCCAGGCTTAGCCGAGAGCCCTTGCAGCCCAGCCCATGAATCAGCATCATATCATGGACAAGAGCAATGCGTACACCCTCAGAGTACAATGATAAACCTGCGTGCATGAGCAAAGAACATCACTAATGATGGGCGTCGTCGATGCCAAGGTGGTCATTAGTGGTCCACGCCAAAATACACCCGCACCACAAATCCAACCACAACGCCAAAACACTCATCACACAACATATCAACCCAACAATAATCCCACCATCAATAACGTCAATGACCAAAGAGGACCACCTCAGCATAAAACATACCCCCAAGCGAAAATACACACTACTTTGGGAACCAGCGGGAAGACATCATAGAAAAATCTAATCGATGAAAAACTCATCCAAGCTCCGTTTGAGGGGTATCAAGAGCGATGTCAAACCTCCTTGGTACAATGAAAATCAACTATGTGAGTTCCACAGATCAAAGGCCACACACCACAAATGTCTTTGTATGAGACTCAGAACATCATTCAAGATCTCATTGACAAAAGAATCATAAATGTGGAAACACCTCTGGAATCGGGATCTTAAAATCTACCACGAATCCGATGCGAATCATGGCAACAAAGGAGATAACAAGGATAAAGGAAAGGAAGTGTAAATCATGTATCTGAAAGCGGGTTGTTGCCAACCTCAATGAAAACTGCATGGTAATCGCCATCAAGGGCGCCCATGCCGAAGACTGTGGAGTCACCACAAGAGGCGGAAAAGTCACCATCGCAGGATCATCCCAACCCAATAGAGTTCCTTCATCAAGAGCCGTTCCGTATAGCTACAATGTCGTAGACCAACTCAAGAGAACACCAGCACACATCTCCATCATGGAGTTGTTAAAAATGTCATCGGCCCATAAAAAGATCCTCGAAGAAGCATTAGCCTCATCCACCGTCCCCGCAGATCTTGATGCGGAACAATTCCAAGCTATGGTCGGAAACATCATAACGCCTAACCTCCTTACATTTTCTGACCAAGACTTTCCCGCCCAACCATCTCACAATCGTGCACTTCACTTGGAGGTCATTGTGAACAAAAGCAAAATCAAAAGGGTCCTGGTGGATGGAGGTGCAGGTTTGAACATTTGTTCTTTTAGCCTCATCAAGCAATTAAAGATATCAGAAGATTCCATTGACGAAGGAAAGGGCATAACAATCAGAGCATATGATGACCAAGAAAGAGTGTCACAGGGCACAATTAAGCTCCCTATCCAAGAAGGGCCAACACTTATGGAAACCACCTGTCAGGTCCTAGACCTCGACTTACCATACAACATTCTCCTGGGACGCCCATGGATCCATGCAATGAAAGCCGTAGCATCAACCTTTCACCAATGTGTGAAATTTACACATAATGGACAAGAGGTCACTATCCATGGAGATCCTGAGCCATTTTCATACTGCAAGAACCTGGAAGCCAAATATTACAAAATTCCCCAAGTGCCGAAAAATGATGAGGGCCCATCCACATCATACATCGATCCCGCCATTCTCACTTCTGCGACAGAGACACCCGCCATTCCCACCATATCCGATATCAAGCTCATCATCCAAGAGGATGGTTGTGGAAGTTATAAGTTGCCTAACAATGCTTTTGTGATAGGAGAGTTACCACAATCTCCAAGATCACGAGGACGCCCACAAGAAAATCAAGCTCCCTCATCACAAACCTATCTTCAAAATTATCCTGAATTTACAAGGTGGGGAGACCTTGGCCATGAGGTAATAGAAGTAGATCCATCAAACATGTTGTATCGAGATGAAAGAACGACACCTGAATTACCAATGGACGAAAGAAGCAGAGGCCTACACATGATGCTTGCGATGGGCTATGACCGAAATCAAAGACTGGGACAAAATGACAATGGGCTCTTAATACCAATCATGCCTGAGACACGACCTATAACAAATCTTGGTCTTGGATGTACCCCTCCGAGAATAACCATACGTGGCCGAAGTCCTCCAGTTAGAACCGCTAATGTTTCTCCTCAGCCGGTCCTAGTACAAGTGCATTCCCCAATACCCATAGGGACAGACATGCATAACTTTATCACTGAGCCTTATATTAGTAGCGATGACGAAGATACCTTATCCAACCTACCTAGGTTATTCGAAGATACCACCCTATGTATGATTAGTACCATATCCTTTGAACCAGATAGTCAAAATCATGAGATTCGCTTAGTCTACCCCCAACTGATTGACTATGACCAACGAGGACCACCGGTTCTCGATACATTCAAAAGCGATGAAGCTCTCGGAAATTCATAGGGTTGAGGGATAACATTCGAGATGGAGATCATAAAAGGCGGGGATTCATAATGGAGTTAGACACACCGCCTACTATGGAAATGATTAGATCCTTGATGCATAAAGTGAGAAACTAAGGAATCATATCCAAGTCCTTGAGTGAAAACCACACCCGT
>VDFB02193867.1:162286846-162300249 GCA_007258455.2 Sequoia sempervirens | reverse complement strand
GGGACCACTCTGCAATAGGGCGGCCGCGCCCTGCCGCAGCGGGGTGGGACCGCCGGGACCACCTCTTGCCGGGGCGGCTCCGTCCCCCGCCGGGGCGGCTCTGCCCCAGGCTACGGCGGCAGTGCCCTAGCTTGAGGCGGCTATGCCCCGGCCCAGCATTTCGCCCTCCCCCCCCATTTTTTTATTATCAATTTTACCTTTTTTCAAAAAACTAATTCATACCCATTTTTCTATTTTTTCCCCTCGACAAAACCCATGTTTTCAAATTTTAATTCTTTACGTAAAAAGTGCGTAAATTAAATATGGGGGTTTTTCTTGCTACTCACATGCTGTCCGCCTGCGCCCCCGTTGTACATTGCACAAACCTCGTCTGCCCGTTGCACGATCGTTGTATTATTATTCGTCGGCATCGCTTCTTTTCGTCCGCTTTTACTCCTCTACTCTCTTCCTCTCAAGTGCTACAGTGCACATGACCAAGGTAATTTTTAAAATTACCTTTTTAACCCCTCCTCCCAAAAGGTATTTTTTACTTTTTATTTAACCTTTTATTCCTCCAACTAATCCCCAACTTCCCGAGGCTGCCATTTGCAAACCGTACGTCGGATCACCTCTGTTCGAAAACCAAAATTGCTTAGTTTTTTGAGCTCTATCCAATGGTGTCCTTCTTCTCTTCCTATCGAGACGTCACCTGAGAACCCCATTTTTCCTTCCCCAATCGCCCTCTCGAGGGGCCATACCCTCTTACCATTCCTCCATTCATTCAGCCTGGTCATTGGGGCATCATTAACCTTCTCCATGCTAGGGGCATCACCATCCGTCACCTCTTGCCTCACTTGCATTTCATTTTCTTTGAAACACTGTTATCCTAACAAAATTTCGAAGAGGGGCAAAATGTAGACATCTAAATTCAATCACTTCCATATGATTAAATTTACTGCCTTTCTGTCTATCGTGTTAATATTAATTTATTAAATTAATATTACATCTTTTGTTTCATATCAGTAAAGTATTTAATTTAATAATTAATACTTTATCTTTCACCTTATTCCTCTCTAAATTAAATAAATACGCTAATTTATTTAATTTAGTCATTTTTCCCCTTTTGATTTAAAATCAATTTAAAATTCCTCACTTTCTCTCTCCTTGTCACATCCTCCATAACCTTGCCCTAATATGAATTAATTTAATTAATTCATGATTATGATGTGCATCGTCTTAATCAGAGATTAATGTCACATCCTCCTACATTTGCCACTTGCCTCTAATCTTCCATTAATTAGCCTAATCCAATGTTTGCACAACCTTAACCAAGGTCATTAGCTAGATTTAGCACCACTTTTTAGCCAACCTTTGCATTTACCTTCTTTTGGCATTGACCCCCTTTTCCATGTGAATTTTTTAATTCACATTTATTTGTTCTAGATTCCTCTCTTTTATATGTGAATTTTTAATTCACATTCCATTCTTCTAAGGCTTCTAGAACTTTGGACTTGTTACAATCTCCACATGTGACCAAGTCCCACATTTTTGGAGCCCACCTTTTACCCTCTAGATCATCCTAGGGATGTGAATTTTTAATTCACATTTATATTCCCAACCACCTTTCCTTTTCCCATGTAGATTTTTGAAGAATTCCAAAATTACTCAAATGTCCCTTTCACTCCCACTTGGGGACAAGGAATCCCTTTTTGAGGAAATCTCCTCACTCCCCAAGGTGCATGTCCTTCCTCCACCTCATGTACCTTCTTGACACCTCACTCACACCTCATATCCCCTTGTCCACTTCACCCTCCACATGTCAAGATGTGAGGGCTTGTGGGTTCTCAACCCACCATAGCCCTTCATCTTGGCCTTGTTGGATGCATCTCAACCGTTGAATTGTCTAGAGAATTCAAATTCTCCTATAAATGCCCCCTTCTCAAGGGCATTTTCAACACTTTGGATTTTGATAACTACATACTGCCAAATTGCATCCTTTGCCATCATTTAGCCATCTCATTTAGTCATTTTGCACATCTAACATTGCATTTAGTCACTCAAGCAATCATCTAAGGAGCACACAAATCATTCCAAGCAAGGGCTAATCAAGGAGACATCAACTACAAGGAAGGTGAAATTGTTTCTATTTTGTTTTATCCATTTCCTTCTTGTTTTATCACTCCTTTGGCTAATCTTGAGACGTCTTTGGTATTTTATCATTTGCAATTTTAAGTTGTTTTGCACATTTAGAGTAGGATAAATTCAAAAGTATACAAAATCAGGTTAGGGTCAAGGTTTAATTAGTGTTAGAGTTAGGGTTGCAATAATAAAATTTTCCATACTGATATGGAAAGTCATTCAATTGGATTCATATACAAATGCACAAATAAGAATTGGTAATTAAGAATTTTCTAGAACTAAAGTTATAACAACAAATACAATCCTTAGCTTAATCATTTGTTCTTTGTTAGGGTTGGGATAAGAATTTAATGGGGGCCAACTGAGACTTAGGAAATAAAACCTTGCAGAGGAAATAAAGTATTAAAATCAAAGTTGGGTTTTAATTTTAATCCCGTGACGTAAGCCTGAGCCATTAACTCTAGTGGTCATGTCACCGATGGCTTAGCCAAATCCTTTCATTAAATACTAACCGTGTAATGTGTAGGTTTTCTAGATTCGAAGATATGGGAGAAGATCTCGATCATACCCCGCCAACTCATAGACCTAAGGTGTCGCCCTATTATTTGGCGCGAGGTCAACAAAAGGCAGATGTGTGTCCTGTATGGAATGTGGGGCCCAATCTCCACTATTGAGCTCATAACCCGTGGTTTTAGATCGACAACCAAGATCAAAAGCTAATGTAAATCTTTGTTGTTCCTTGCTAACTCGCAGGAGGAAGATGAAGGTTGGTTAAAAGCCACGAGGTTAATGAGATTGCGATGCGTAGCTCCAACCATTTAGTTTGTAAAGTGCATAGGACCTGCAGACATGGTAGTTGGTTTCTGAGATGGATTAATGTTATTGGTCATGAGGAAGGTGAACGATGCTTCGTTGGATGTCAAACTGAGTTAGCTCGAGATAAACCATTTGATCTACCAACTCTTTGGGAGATCAGCGGGCAATATTCAAAGTTGGAAAATGGCACATGGTGGTCATTTTATCGTACAACTGGTGAAGCATTAATGAATTATTCCTTGCTTGTGTAGTCACGTCCATCTCAATCTGTGTGAAGATGTTGTTGGAAATTATGAAGGGTGATCTTTGGATTCTCATGCAACTCTAGTTAAATGGTGACAATACATACGCCGCCAAATTTCCATGTTTGCACATGCATTTTTACTAGGCATTGATGAAGGTTGCCACTACCTTACATAATAAATACAAGAGGAATTAACTGCTAAGAGTGTCATTCTTGTAGTAGTTAGATCTGAGCACTTTGTGGGCTGATTCTAGTCAAGTTTGAGTGCTTGTTTGAGAAGAGAAAATGAGTAAGTCAGTAAGGAGGTCTGTTCATTTGAGCTCACAAAAGCTTGGTCCTGCTATTCAAGAAGGTGTGTTGGTTGGAAAGCCTAGGCTTGTGCCCACTAGATGCAGTAGAAGGTTACAATTCCAGAATGTTGCTGCTCAACTGGTAGATGAAAAAGGCAAGCAGTCGATGTGCTCTATTACGAGTGTCGGTAGGAAAATAAGGTATGGGCATGGCTCCTCTAGATGCCAACACTCACCTATTGACCTTACAAGCAACACTTTTGATGATGTAACCGAGACCGAATCATACTACTGTCGGTATTTAAGTCGCTTCAATCACGGTCTGCCCTCTTATGAGGAAATGATATGTGTGGGCACATCAACTGTTAAACCCCAAGCGGACAGACTAGAACCGTATTGGGCAAGGATAAGAAAGAAGAGAAGACTGAGGGTCTACCGTATTGGGCAACAACTAGAAGCAGGTGTGTATACCAAGGTCTGAGTGTTGGTAAGGGTAGGGTGGCTAGTAAATAAGAATTTGTTGTGGTGCCTTCGTGGCAAGTTGGTTGCCTAGTTTTTTTGGGTAGATAGCGACAAGGGGATTTTGATGACAATTTGTGTTCCCTTTTCTTTTAGATTTCCCCAGTTCGTGTGCCACTATGTTTTGTAGATTCAACATGTGGGAAGTTTTGTTATGAAAGTCAAATGCAATGGAGATTTTGTTCAAATGAAAATTTGTGGTGAAATTACATTTGAGCCCAAAGCTTGTTGCTCTGTTGTCATATAAAAGGAAAGTCAAGGCTCATTTGTAGGGAGAGAACTGATGGAAGCTCTAGCTAGGTTTTGAGTTGAATATATGGGTAGAAAGATAGCTTTGAGTTGAATATATGGGTAGAAAGATATTTATCCTCTGATGAGGAAGTGATATCTGTGGTGCCATTGGTTGTTAAAACCCCAAGCAGACGGAATAGAATAGATAGACTATTTTGAGTTTTGGATGAATATATGCAAATTATCTTAAATTGTATTTAGATATGACTTATAAGCATGAATAAACTTATATTTCTAATATATTTTCTCTCCTTATGTGGATTTGAGTGAATTTTGAATGAAATGTTAATGATGTTGTCATTCTTCTTTTGATAATTTGTTCAATTATGTGTCTATGTTTTGGGTAGAATTAAAATTTAAAATGTTGAGGTTTCATATTTATATGTGTGAGATTGATCTAATATTCCAGAAAATGAATGTTAAAATATCATGAAAAAAATGGGCATACAATGAATGTAGAAGTAAAATTATATTTGCATATATTCATAAAATAAGATCTAATAAACAAAAAATATATGCAATTAAGAATAAAGGAAAAATAATTCAACCCAAATTTAGATAAGAGAGATAATTAGATTATATGATAACTTTAAGGCTAGCGTTAGGGTTTGATTAGGATTAGTGTTCGCTGAGGGTTATGATTAGAGTTATGAATCTACAATTAGGGTTCAATTAATGTTCACTTAGGGTTTCTTTCTTGGGAGAATTTTATTGAATGGTAAGTGTATTTTATAAAATTAATATGTCAAGAATTAATTTTAGTTAATACTACATGTGGTTTTTCATATGGTATTAATTTATAGATTAAAATTGATAATAGATTTCCTTCCTTCTTTTGCATTGTAAGCTACCATAATATATGGCCTTAAAATACAATTAATATATTGAGCTTTTCTAAACTATACAACATGACATCCAACAAAAAAAATTGTTATGCATTTTTTCCAAGCACAAATCCTTAGAATTCTTAATGTGTTACTTAGGTTAATTCTTTATTGCAATAAATAAATACACACTAATATATATATTATGGATTTGAGGGAAAATATTAAAACATTTATATATATAGAAAAATTTAAATGCAAGGGATTCAAGTACATAACTTTTTTTTTTGTTAATGTTGATGAAGATACAAATCTTGATGAAGTGCCAAATTTGATGACATGATATAAAAAATTGGAATATCTTTGCTCTATGTGGCACTTGAATTTTTTTACAAAACTATAACTAAGTCTACATCAAATTTGTGACTTTGGACCTATTTTGCATCAATAAATATGAGCTTTGGCACATCCCTCCTAATCTAGCATACAATATGTACTTAAATTCTCAAAATAGTTGGGAGTAGTGTTGAGATTGATGGATCTTAGGGAAGGTCCAATGCTTCACCTTTGTATCTCTCCCTATAGATAGAGGTAGAGATGAATATAGAATGAGAGAGGAAAAGGGATAAAAATAGATAGAGATATAGAGAGAGATAGAGGGAGAAATAAATATATAGAGAGATACATGGATATATATATATATAGAGAGAGAGAGAGAAAGAGAGAGAGAGATGGCAAGATAGAGATATAAGGAGATATAGAGAGAGGGGAAAGAGAGAGAGAGATAAGTAGAGAAAGACAAATAGAGATGGAGAGGCAGATAGAAATAGGGGAGATAGAGAGAGAGAAAGAGAGAGGGAGAGATAGATAAATGGGAAGATAAAGACATAGATATAGAGATATATGGGAAGATAAAGGGACAAATAGGTTGAGATATGAAGATAGCGATAGGGGTATAGGGAGGGAGCAAGAGATCAGGGAGAGATGGGGAGAGATAGAGAGAGGGAGGGAGAAAGGGAGAGAGATATGTAGAGGAGGGAGAGATAGAAGATGAAGAAGAGGGAGATATATGTAGAGAGGGGGAGAGAGGGAGAGCGAGAGGGGGAGGCTAATTTTTTAGTTTAAATTCTATAAAATATTCAATAAATAATAATATAAATATTATAAGAATTATATGATTTGTATTTTAAATTACACATTGAAATTTGAAATCATACCAACTTGTTTATAACAACAATCAACCAAGAACAATAAATTTAAAAGCAGAAATGTTCATCAATCATTAGATTTAATATTCACAACATCAAAGAAGTATATCATGAAAAAATGGCATTAATTAACTTAGATATATCCACTATGTTTTTTTTCAAATGTTTGAATACATTGTTAACATTATGTACATTCAAGCATTTGAATATTATGAAACCTATAGCTTTGCAATTGAGTCTAATAAATCTTTTCTCTCATATGAGTAATCAAACTTTGTTATTTTTATGACTGTGTATTTAATCCTTTGTTCAAGTATATAAGTCTCTTTTTTCACTTGAAGTTTAAATATGTATCTGTTGAAAAGGACCTTTTGTATAATGTGTGAAAACTTAACATCATCTTATTTTTCATGCTTCAAAATGTTCAATTCTTTTGTTGTTACACCCATAATTTCTTCTGCCACTTCTTCAAAAGTTGTAATCCAAGTGAATGAAGTATGGTCTTGCACTTTGAATTGAAGTATATATTTATAATCACATTCAGGGAAAGTTTTATCACATCTTCCACAATACCACTGACCATTTTCATTAGTGTTTACCTTCTTTTTGCAGTTCCTATCTCCAATTTTCAAGGGGCATGTTGTATAACAAAATTTTTCTACCTTAATGAAAGATAAGGTAGCTTTTCGGTAAGTGCGCCAAGATGGTTCCCAAAAAGGGGGCTTAAAGGAGGGAGGGAGGGCAGAAGGGAGAGAGTGGGAGAGGGCGGCGAGAGTGAGAGAGGGTGGGAGAGGGGTGGCAAAAGTGGGAGAGAGTGGGGAGAGGAGTGAAGAGAGTGGGAGAGATTGGGAGAGTGGGAGGGGAGAGAGCAAGGAGGGAGTGGGAGAGAGTGTGAGAGGGTGGGAGAGAGGGTGGGGAGAGTGGGAGAGAGAGGGAGGAAGAGAAGTGGGAGAGAGTGGAGAGGGAGGTAGGAAGAAGGTGGGAGAGAGTGGGAGAGGGTGCAAGAGAATGGGAGAGAGTGGGAGAGTGGGAGATAGGAGGAGAGAGTAGGAGAGAGTGGGAGAGGGTGCAAGAGAGAGAGAGAGTGGGAGAGAGTGTGGGAGAGTGGGAGAGAGTGAAAGTGTGGCTACAGAGGGTTTCTATACATAGTATTTGTAGGAGAATGGTATCTCTATTTTGAATTATTCTAAACCTTGTTTCTATGTAGTAGTTTTTAAATTCATTTTGTTGTTATACTCTATAATTAATAGTTTATATATTGTACTCTCTCTATACATGATTTTTAGCAAGATTGGGGACACTAATAGAACCTTCATTTTTATTTTTTAAAGACTAAGAAATGTATGAAAATTTGACAACATGAAAACCATGAAAATAAAAGTAAAAATAAAAATTTAACATAGTAAAAATGGCCAATCACATGCCAAAAATGAAAAAAACCATTTGTTGTTACTCTAATATTTCAACCACATACTAAATTACCAAGTGCATTTTATAAATGTATCATGCAGGGAGCACAATATTGGGAATCAATGTGAATGATTCTCATCAAGGAATTAGACAAGCTTTGAGATTGAAGGACCCAAGCTCTTTGTAGGTTTTCAATGAAGGTTTAATTAGCCACTAATAGGAACAATAAGAAAATAGATAAATATGAAAATAAATCCTAATCTCTAAGAGTGTTGTGCTAAGAATTACATACACATCTCACAAATTTCAATAGAAACATGAGACACATTTATAGAAATAAATGAAAGAAATAGCTATTTAGATAGTTATTAATCTACAAAAGATTAGGACCTACGTACTTCAAGAGATTAATAAAAATAAGTTTTTATTTATAATTTTTAAATTTGATAATTTTGAAATTATCATAGATGTAAAGTAAAGATAAATCATTTTTCAACAAAATAAATAAAATGACAAAAAATAATGTGATTAATCAAGAATAACATGATATTGCAAAAAATATAATAAATAAAAGAATATGCATAATTGTACATAAGCCATCAAAAGTCTAAATATACCTATCTTTATAAAAAAATAAAAATCTTTAAAATAACTAAAAAATTATTAAAACTTATTAAGCTCCATGACAAAACACTACCTTCCATATAAATAGTATACAACAGGATACTTATAGAAAATAAATTATGTAGGATACCAAAAAATTGTTAGAAAGATAAGATAAGATAAAATTATAAATGAAATTAATCATATTAATTTCATAGTTAAAAAGATAATTCTATGGATCTTTAAATATACATGATATATAACAATATTTAAATCTTTATTTAAAAAAATATATATTATATTTTATAAACTTATACATTATATTTTTTAATATTTAAGTTATACTAAAATCTAAGATGTTCAATATTTATTATTATTTTTAAATTATAATATTGATTAAAGATATATAATTATATTTATAAGATTTAATGTAGTACCCCTCCACTTTGCTTATGTTTCTGTTAGCATGTTTTCACTTTGATATACTTTGGTACCTTATTTTGGTGTATTGATCGTTGTTTTTAGAGCGATAGTGGATTCATTTTGGGATATGGTGAAACATTGTATGGTGATAATTAATTTCTGACATGCTTTGTATTAGCGTAGATGTTTCCTTCAGATGTTATTGCTATATATATGTTTATTGTAGATTAATTGTTATTTTATTTGTCAATTTGATGTGATGTGTATTGGTGTGGAGAACAGAGTTACATCACTCGCTTGCAAGTGCCTTGTGATTTCCATGATTTTCTCCGCACGGTGTGTTTGTGCAATGGATTATATATATATGTATGTTTTTTGTTTGATTATAGGATTGCAGGTATATGACACTGACTCCACCTAGTTACTCAGGTCTGAGCGTGTCAAGACTCAATGAAAATGTTGATTGGGAGGTAGTAACAAGGTTCTTCCTAGTCTAGTCTTAAACCCAGTCACAATATGTCATCAGTTTAAGTCTGGTGTCTTTGGTGGTCTCGTTTGTGTTTGATTGGTTTATTTATTATGAAAGGAAAATTTTGTTAATTTAATGATAGATTAATATTCTTTAATTTACTATTTGTTTAAATTAATTTTAAATGTTGAAAATAAAGTTTTATATTTTATTTATTTAATTAATTAGTTTATTTGGTTAAGTAGTTTAATCTTTAAGGTTAAAATTATTTAATTAAATAAATTAATTAATAAAATAAAAGTTACTTTAATTGTGTGAAAATATTTTATTTAAATTAAATTGTTTTGTGGGAAATGGTATTTTTATTGTTAAATAAATAAAATTAAATAAGAAAAAGGGAAATTACATTTTTAAAATTTGAATTCTTTAATTCTTGAAAGGCATTCAATTTTTGATAAGGAAGAAATAAAATATTGCTGTGAGTTTGTTGGAAGATATTTTCTTCTCGACATGTGTGGTAGTTAAAATTTATTGTTTCTTGTTGAGGATCCTCTCGGAAGATTTTTATAGATTTGGGGAAAATAGAAGATTACTTCACGGGAAATGAAAAGAAAGGGGGTTCTGTTTTAAAAAATATTGATCTGTGTAATTTTGTGATTTTTCTCTGGGATTTCCTTAATATTTCTAGAAAAAGTTATTTTCTTCTAGTTTTGGATCTGTTTTCTTCTAGGTATTGGTTTTCTGGAGGAGCTTTGGAGGATTGCATGCAATAGGCAACAAAGTTTCTCTTCTATAGACAAGTTTTTGAAGCTACAGGAATATAGGTATTTTCCTGGTAATTTAATTTATTTCTTTTGAAACGGTTTAGTATTGTGAGGTTTTGTTAAAATTTGTGAGGGGAAATCATTTATTTGGGAAATGAAATTGAAACCTCTGGGAATAAATTAGAACTTGTTGGAGAAATTTTTTGTGCGTACTGTTGAAATTCTCAATTTCCCCTGGAAGAACCCTGTTGAAAATCTATTCCTGTTTTAAATATTTGTCATTTATTTAATTGTGAATATATATATATATATATATATATAAATTTTTATACACATATTTTTATGGATTCATATATATATTGGATTGTGAAAGTTATAAGTTTAGAATTATATTTTTTTTTTGAAATCACCGTACGGGCGAAATTAAGGGTTTGAAGTTTTTGTAAATGGAGATAAACGCCAGAGAAAATGTAGATCTTAGATATGGATTTTTCTATATTATATTTTAGCATTTTAAATTAAAAAGCATGTGATAAGGGGGCCGCAGGGGCTACCCCACAGCCGCCCCCATATGGGGCGACGACTATGGAGGTAGTCAGCGTTGCCCTCACAGGCAGCACATGGCTACCACACAGTCGCCTCCCCATACGGGGAGGGCTGCGAATACAACCATGTGTTGTAACATACACATTCTAGTGTATGCCGTGTAAATCCATTTGTAATTTTAAAAAAAATAGAATTTTTGAATATTTATTCATTCGTATGGAATTCCAATTTAGGGTTTTATTTAATTTATAATACTTATATATATATTTTGTAAAATTTTATATTTGATTTAATTTTTGTTCGAAATTGTATATATACTATTTAAATGTATATTCTTTCAATAGAAAAATAGAATGAATAGTATTGTTTTGGAAATAAAATAAAATGACTTGTAGAGAGAATTAGTAATTTCTAAGTTATTATTTAAAAATTATAGTTTTGATTTTTTTATGTCAAATGGAAGATGAATTATGTTTTAGTTGAATAATTTCATACTTCAAATTATTGATTGACTGGATTTAGTGAATCATAACATTAGATTTTTATTATACCCGATTTGCTTTAGATTGTGCTTATTCTTTTGGGCAAATTGGGATTACTTTGAATTATAAGTCTTCTAGATGAGTTTGTATTATGAGGGAGTTCTTATTGTTTAAATAGAATTCTTTTGTTGACTAAGGTTGTTTACATGGTTTTGCATGGTGTTTAGACACCTAGTTTTATGAACATAGACTTGATGTTCATTATGAAATGTGTAGAATTATATGTTGAATTCTTGTGCACTTTGTTTACCTTAGTTAGGGAACTTAGATTCCTTATGTTCTTTTTAGGGGAGTGGCTCTGTGTGAGGGCTGACACATAAAGTGGTGCCTAGGTAACTTATGTAGAGTTAGTAAGTCAGTGGAAACTAAAACAAAACATTAGATAGATTAAATATTTAATTAGATTAATAAGCCTCGCTTATAGACTCAAGGGCTAATTCATTCTTGAGTATAAGTTGAAAAGGCCTGTAATGGAAAATCGATATCTTGTTACTTTAAAAGATATTCGATTCCGCAACAGTTTGCATGTAGGGCCGGGTTTCGTAAGAGGTTGCCAGGGTAACCCAAGTTGGGGGCCGAAACCTAGGAAGAAACACCAGGGTAACCTATGCAACATTGTGATGACACTCCACCTAAAATAACAGTTTAACTTGTGAACTTAGTATATTTGATTTTCCTAAATCTGGAAGCAATGTAACGAAAAGTTAAGTATGTACTTGTGTAGATTGGTCTATGGTTTTACTTGTGTCTAGGGTTTGTAGGTTATGTCTAGGGAACCTTAATACTATCTCCTAGCATGGGGGGTGGACCTACAAGTACCACATGGTTGGGTGGAACGTGCACCTTACTCCGTTGGGTCCCCAGTTTATGATCATGGCAACGAGAGCTTCATGGATGGAGAGCTCATATTTGGATTTATGTGTACTTCCTTAATTTTATCATTGCAAATCTTGTATTTGTAACCTTCCTCAATTGTTATGAGGTGAACATTCGTAATATGTAATTGTAAACTATTATTTGATCTACCTCATCTGAAGAATGAGTATTGTAATGTCATTTCAAATGCAATGTAAGAATCTTATTTGTACTTTATACTTTCATGAATGGAATTCAAATGTTATGCAATGTTTACTTTTAAGTTTATGTTAACTAAATACATGCAATGCTAAATACTAAAGTCGTCTATGGGATTCTCAAGTAGTGTGTCATTGCGTAACTTAGAGAATGTATGCAACTAATAAAGTTAATATTAATATTTAAAAAAAAAAAATTATTTCACTTTCGTAGACAATTGCAACATTCCTTAGGTTACAAGACGGGGCATTACATTTAAATTCAATAATGAACTTAGAAAATATTAAATCAATCAAAATTGTTTCTATTATCCAAAATACTATATAAGTAAATTATAAACTATTATAATATAATATTTAAATTTTCTATTTCAAATGTTAAATAATTTAATGTTAAATTTTTATAATTATAAACTTACCTTTTAATGATGTTAGTAAGTTTTTTAATTAAAATTAGTTTTTCAGCATATATTAACATACCTAGATATATTCACCAAAATCTATTATCTATTATTGATTATGTAATTTTGTATGTATAATATATTTTAAATAAAAATATATTTTGAAAAAAAAATTTAAAAAAATTAAACAATATATTTTTTTTAAATTAGAAATATATTAGAAATATTTTGAATGTATTCAACTATCAAAATATGATTTTTTAATATACCATTAAAATCACTAGTTGCCCTAATTTCTCCGCTTTTGCTCATTTTTAATGAATTTCCCCTTGGCCTTGTCAAATATTTCATTTTAAATGTTTTGCTTTGGAAGTAATGAAACATTTAAAATATATCACACAAAAATTTCCTCGGGCCCCACCTTGTACAGTCCACGTGGTAACCGCCCATGATTTCGCAATCAACCAAAGCACCATCGCGGGATGGTGGGGAATGACTCAGATCATAGGATAGTTGATGGATAGTTGTGCAAATTTGATCCCCAAATGGGACACGTGTCGCCCGCTCGCAATATTGCCATCCTACAATTCCTGATCACGGGATGGCGAGCAACCGTTGATCTTGAAGGCATTTTGATCGACAACAGAGTGAATTTCATCCTTTTGAAAAATAAAAAATTCATTAAAGGGAAAGGGGATATTACTAGGCAGATGGAAAACAACATCATAAGTTTTTTTTAAAAACTATTCAGCACAGGGCCAACCAAGACTTAAGAAAATAAAACCCGCGGAGGAAATAAAATATTAAGACCAAAGGGACCAGGCCTAGATGGAATGATGGGGCATAAGATGTTTTTAAAACC
>VDFB02193867.1:162216450-162286746 GCA_007258455.2 Sequoia sempervirens | reverse complement strand
TATTTTAGCTTTAATTCAAGGAATTAATCAAAATGCTTGAATGGGATTATAGGCGGATATGTGTTATATAAGGATTTGATAAGTAGTATTGGGTTAGAATGCATACTGATGAAACTGTAATGCAATATTGTCAAGGATCTTATATGTTCAATGTATTAAATTTGTTATAAACCTCTAGATGCTTATGAATTTAACTCATGCAATGGATATATGGCACTGATCTAAGTTGTAATTATTTGTGTAGTTCAGTATTTGTTTTTCTTTTCCTAGAGCTTGCTGCAAATTGCAAATCATTGAATATCTTATATAATGGATTGTGTTTAGTTATCTCATGCTCCAGATAGTTGATATTATCTATGAATAGCCAATTCTAGTTGATATTATCTTATCATGTTGAGCTATTAAGTTAGATCATCTGCTATTGTTAATGTTGTTTATAATAATGGTTCAGAGGTTGTAAACACATTAAGGGACCACCCTCCCAGGTCTTGCAAAGCCTGAAGTGTACAAGGATTTTAAAGTCCTCATCAGTTGGTCCAGGTCCTTTGAGCTGCCTTCGATTGAAATTGGTAATTCCATAGGTATATTAGAAGACAAACCTGGTTACATTGTAAAAAGAACCAATATACACGTCAACCACTAAACAACCACCTCTACAACTCACTTTTTAATGTTTTATGATCACATGAAACATAAAACACACTAATTTCAAGGTTGTTAACATCACTATTGAAATTTTTTAATTTTTTGACCTTTCAAACATTAAAAAGTACATCATTAAATTAATAATGTAATGGCATAAAAATTAAAAAAATCATGAATTAATTATGTAACCACATAAGTCAAATATAATTCTATCAAGAAATTAATATCAAATAGATAATATAATCACATAACTTATACATTTCAATGTCATTGATCTTCTTCTTCATCCAACTCTTTGTTTGTATCATCCAATCCAGATTCGACATTGTAAGGATTGGTCATATCATCATCATCATCATCACTATCAATTTTGATAATGTCATCATCCACATGGATGTCATCTTCATGAACATTAACTCCTACATCATCATCATCTAGTTCCTCGTCTTCGACATCTTCGTCAGGGACATCATCAACTAACTGTTGATCTTGATCATCATCTACATCATCTTCTAGTTCTTTGGTATCTTCTTCCACCACATTATACTTTACCGGCCTTCCTCTTCAATCATGTCTAACAACAAATGACCAACCCAGTTTACCTGGAACCTCTGAGTAAAATACCTACTCACATTGGCTTGGAAGAACATATGGCTCATTTCCAGCTCACTCGATCAACCTTGTATTAACTATGGTAAATCCATTATCATGTTCAATAAAAGTTCTCTCATGATCATTTTCATTCAATCGTAGCCTATACCATAGGACGACAAACAAAATTAATCTGAAGGACTTAAAGTCACACTCAAGTATATCATCCAAAATCCCATAGTATCAATTTTTTGAGACTTTTGGATGTGTGTTGCTTCTAGATGAAACATTAGTCACCTGAAAGACTACTGTTATACCAGAATCACAATTTTTCTTCATGTCATCCAACATTTTGATTCGAAATTTACAACCATTGCACCACATAGCCTTGTGGTGTTTCACCTGTAATATGTCAAACATGTAAAAATTATTGCAATATCATCAGTTGATAAACACATTTATTCTTGTCCGAATGTATGCAAAGAAAACAATCTCAAGATATATATACATCAATATACTTGAAAATAATTTAATAATATGGGTGATTAATATATTTATACGTACCTATTTATCTCTTAAACCATATGCTAAATCAATTTCCCTTTGTGTAACACTAGAATCTCCATTACGGTGAGCTTCTTTAACCAATGAAGCCACACCTTCCCATGTTAATGCACAACCAAATTGTTGACCTCATTCAATCCATACCATCATCCAATCAAGATTGTTGGCGATGTACAAATGTAGTGCATCCCACTCTCGACCAACTATACCAAAATAAATAGAAATTCACAAACAACGTATAATTAGTTAAATACCACAGTATACGACCTTAATTTATAATTGATGTATATTGAAGATTAAAAATTAAATAAGTACAATATACATAAATACCATATGTAAAATGCATTCCAAGTAATCTCCATGACCATCTTATAATTACCTCACTTTCCTCAATCTACCTTTCCCCAACAGGTACTCCCCTTCGAATTTGTTAATGGAGTTGGGATCCCAAATGCAATCTACATGGATCTTTGCTGCAAACTTACAAAGATATTCACTAATGTACACCATGCTCTGGTATACCATATATCCCTCCACCATAGAACCCTCAGGATGTGCTCTTTGTCTAATCAAAGCCTTCAAAAATTTCAAGTCCCTCTCAACCATCCACATTGACCTTGTGTGTACAGGTCCACACAATTCAATCTCCTCAACTTGGTGTATGAGGTAGTGTTCTTGTGCATTGAAAAATGTTGAAGGTAGACACTTTTGCATTTCACACATTAGACGAGGAATTTTTCTCTTCCAATAATTTATATCTTCTTTATGGATTTCTTTAGATGATAGCCATCTACAAGTGATTCAAGGCAAAAATATATTAACGATATTTAACAAAAAATATATAGTATATTACATAACAAGTAAAACAAATGGCAATTATAAGATGTATACAACGAATTGTACAAATCTTGCTACGTACCTCGTGTACTTTTCAAAATCATATGTAACTTGCTTGACATTGTTGTCAAAGTTGTCTAGGAGAGATAGAGGTAGAACGTACTGCAAAAATTATAAAATGATATTTTCATTATTTTTCCAAAAGTAGTAAACACAATACACTAAAAATTACATACATTATACAAGTGTATATAATATACCAAAATAATTACCTTAATGAAGGTATGCCAATCATGCATTTTCATCCCTGACCCAAATTCACCTTTCTTTGTTATTATATTGTTTATGTTCCCAACAAATCCTGTGGGAAATCAATTTTTTTATATGACTTCTTTAATAGCATTACTTTGCCACTCTGTTAATAACTAAGGAAGGGCACTTATATTAATTTGGTCTTCATCACTGTTTAATTGAATGATATTTTTCATTGCATGATTGGCTTCCTGAATGTTACTACAAATTTTGACAATTTTTTCTTTGTGATGCCTTCCATCCAATATTTTCCATAACGTTTCTATTATATTCTTTCCGATATGCATTGTATCAAAAAAATACACAATTTGTAGCTGCTCATAGTAGGGCAACCTACTAAATTGTCTGGGATAACTTTTTAGTACCTGTGGAAGTCGACCATTAATGCCTTGATGATATTCATGAAGCATATAAGTTAAACAAATTAACAACGACAATCATTGTCAATTATAACATGAGTAAACACAACACAATATAAAAATATAAATTCAAAACATATCATATATGATAGATAAACAATTTGATCTGATGTATAACCTTGACAATTAATTCTATTATATTCCAACTTCCATATGCAAGGTGGCATTCTTCATGGTTTTGATGTAATCTCCTCTTTCCCATTGAAAAGATGTTTTTCAGTAGTTTGATACTTATGATTTCTATGGAGGAAGTGCCTATACTCATCAAACACTTGCTTTCCTAAACATGTTGAATGACGAGATTTTATCTTTGGACCACAAATTGGACATGCAAATTTTCTCTTTATTTGAAGACTTGCAAGATGATATATAATTGGATTAAATATGTCAATTTTTATAATTATATATAATGAATAGATTATTTTAAAAACATTCATGATATCTACTTCATCAAATTAAATATTGTTAAAGCGCAGTCGAATGTTATAACATACCACCAAAATGTGTTAGCCCTGGGGAATCATGAATTGTCCATACAAGCATTGCATGGAATTGAAATTTTCTTTGTCCTATTGGTCTGGAGACGTCATACATAGTGACACCATTCCATAACTTTAGTACCTCGTCGATAAGAGGATTGATATATACATTCATATCTTTAACTTGGTACTTACCTAGTTGAATGAACATAAATATTACATAATTATTATAATCATTTTACTACAATATATATAAATTAATGTATATGACTAGATTCAATGAAAAAAATATAAGTCATTATGCAACAAATAAGACAAATGAGATGCTACTACATTAAAGAAAATTGATGTAAACAAATACCTGGAACAATCATTGACAACATTATGTGCTCCCTCTTTATTGACATCCATGGAGGAATGTTATTGTTGATAACAAAAATAGGCCACATTGAGTAAATAGATCTCAGCTCTCCAAATGGATTGACACCGTCCTCCCCAATGAAAGCCCTAAGATTCGAGGGTTCTTCTTTAAAGTGTGGCCATTTTCCTCCATGTCCCTAAATGAAAACCATCCTAGGCATTCGAAGAATGTCATCTCCACTTCTATTTGTGCATGGTAATCCATCAATTGTGCTAAGCTTTCGCACCTAAATAATCGTTGCATACGTGGAATAATGGGAATATAACGAAGAACCTTGCGAGGCACCTTTTTTGTTAGTTGATTTGTTCGATATCTACTGATATGACATTCTGGGCATTCTGTTGCAAATTCCTGTTGTTTATGATATATAATATGATCATTGGGACATGCATCTATTGCTTGATACTCCATTACGATATCTTTCATAATGGCACATAAATCTTGGTATGGGTGAAAATATTTGATGGTGGTAACAAAATTCACCAATCAATCTACAACAAAAATTATTTGTTCATATAAAAGAATATTAATGGTACATATTTCATCCTTTATTTACTAGTGATGAACTAACAACAATTAAAATAGATGAAAAAAGATGACATATATGACATACCTTAACATCCGTGAGATTTCTATGTTTGATAAACCATTCATAACCTTCAAGTTCAATAGCAACAATATAGCAAAGAGAAGAGTTGTTTCAGAGCCTTCATAAAGGGGCTTGTATGCCTTGTCAAGTACAGGTAAATCAATAACATCATCAAAGTCATCATGATCAGCTCTACCACTAAATGTGGCATGGATCAATGTATTCATACCATCTTCAACTGTGTTTTCTAGTGCATGATCATCTTCTTCCATAGGATCATTAACTTCATCTTCAATATTCATAGCTCCATGTTCGTCTACTTGGAAAACCATATTCTTCGGGCTGTGATAATCCTTATCATTTGCCCTAGGGTGCCCACCTTTTTAATAATGATAGACACAAATAAACCATGATCATGATCAAGTGATTATATATATATATATAAAATGTTAAAAAAAATTAAACATTTACAAATTCAATTAATATAAACACATATAATTAACAACTCACCAATGGACGATAATCATGCCCCCCTTCAACGTGACCATGATGCGTACAATGTTTCTCAGCTATTGTGATTAAAAGTTGTCTCATCTTTAAGCCCTTGTAATTATTGCAAGGACAATAACATTTCCCATCACCCTTTCTTTTCAATCTAGCCCACAATCTATCAAATGTCTCTTCATTTTGTTTTGGACTAATATTATCTGACATGATTTTTCTTTACCAAGCTTAATTATTTAGATCTTCAAAAAATATCAAACTCACACTCCAATAATTTTTATTCATAGACAAGTAACATAATCTAATAATTCTGATATTTTACACCAACAAAATTTGGCATGCAACCACCCTTGCAAAAGAGAAGATAGTCTGAAATTAATGACCCCAAAAAACACATTAAAATGCTAATTCCAAAAATTATTAAATTCTTATTTTACTATGATTTCCAATTGTTAAGAATCCTAAAATCAGAATATTGAACTTGATGACAAAATTCCTACAACAATGGAGGTAGTGAGCTAGTAAGAGCAAGTGACCCATTCCTAAGGAGAAACAAGTCGAAATCATCATTGTTAATGTCAATATGGATTTATTATTTTATTTAAAGATGCAATGTGTCACTTCTTATGACAATCTTATCCCTAGGGCCCTCAAAATTGAGAGAGCCCTAATAAAAAACAACATAAGCATTGGTAAGAGCACGATTAGGGTACAAACCCTAGGCCTCCGTAGAAACATAAACAATAACTATAGCGAATTAGTGAGGTTGCAATACCAGAAAGATTGAGACATTGTAGGTAATAACAAAATCTTGCAATCTAAATAGTGTAGCCAATAACAAGCACACTATGTAGCTTAGTGACATTTGTAAATGAAATCTACAGTAAGAAGAATGACAGTCACTTGAGATGTGATAGTCAAAAATAGGCTGAGCAGTGACAAGATAATAAAGCTCAAACCTTCCATAGTAAAGTGGAGATTTTAATAGTGAGTTTCCTTACCCCCTTGTTGACCTTAAGGGTTTTTCAAATGCTTTTGGTAGTGTTAGACAAGGAAAATGCAATCAGGGAATGACTGTCCAAATGAAGTAACAGTGGTAATCATAGGTTCAATGTTTCTTCTTAGCCATTAATATTGTATAATGGAGGTATTGGATTGCATGTTTGAGTAGTGTTTTGAGACTCACCAAAGATGGGAGAATAGTGAATAATACCTTGTGGACTATGAAGTAGTGTCAATAAAGTTGAAAGATCTTAAGAACTACAATACCATGAAACAATGAGTCCCCTGTAGTAAGTAGGCAGTCTTTAGGGAATAGTTTGATTTTATAGAAGGATGCTCATGAAAGGAATCTTCAAGTGAGTGAGTGAGCTATTTGAGATTGCACTGAGGGTGCAATACCCAGTCTTAAAGGAAGTTAGCAAAGCAGTAAATGTGCAAGAAAATCAAATCATACACAACAAACAATTCACAATGTTATCTTCCATAATGCCTTGAGTTTGAAGACAAAAATCTCATTGTATCTTCTTGATGAAAGTGGTAACCTTAATGGTCAATCACTGGCAACCATGATTTTAAAACATTGTATTGTTCTTATGGAGGCAACATTTTAAGCAAGGTAGTGAGTGGTGGTTTGGAACAATAGCAGGTATGAAGGACTTGCTTTATATGCATACTATGCAGTCTAGCTTAACACATCATTCTTAGAAGAGATTGAAGGTGGATTATGGAACTCAAGGGTTACCATGAAAAGGATTAAAGCAAAGACTGAGATCTATTTAAAAGCCATGGTCATGAAGATATTAAAGATGTCACGTGCAAAACCCTAGTAGCTAGAGTAATGAATACAGTGCCAAAGAGGATAGTGTGCTGGGGCAGATTTACGAGATCTCCACATTATCTAATTATAGGGAAATACATCATTTATTTATTTTTTTAATTAAAAGAAATCATTCTAAACCCTATATAGGATACATTGATACTTTAAAAGCCTCTGAAGGAATTTGAGATTATGCAAATATATGTCAAGTAACATTCATAAGGTTCAGAAAATCTTGATCACTCTCTAGAATAGCCCATTAAACATGGGTTGTTCTTGAATGCACTACATAATTGATATAACACAACCACTGCATATCAACCAAAGTTATAGGCTCTTTATTGCAGCAAGAGGTAATCACTCTTCGATCATGCTATAATTACATCCTAACCTATTAAACTTGAGACAACCTGAATGCACCCAATGATGATTGAAACCTACATTATACAACCTGAATTAACTACACTATATGAGTGCCTCCATTTCTATCACAACATAGCCACATTAAACTTGGGTCACACATGAATGCATCCTGTATTTGTTATAGCACAATTGTGCCACATGACCAATAGAGTTATGGATCAATAATTACAATCACAAGAATATGTTCCTCAGTTGTGATCTTATGGTGATTCCACACAACAAAATCTGGACATGAAATTTTCAAAAACCTTAACCTCTAAAAATGAAATCTGATGAGATGTTGCTTTAAAATATGATTTTCAAACTTGAAACTACAAATGTCACTTCACAACTGAATTCTACAAAAAGACAATGACTACCCTCAAGCTAGCGATATCTTCTTGAATTTTTTCTAATTTTTCCCAAGAAAATTATCCTTAGTTCTCCACAAACTGTCTCAAGTAGAGCAAAACGCTGTCGCAATAAATCAGGCGCGAACTCACTTTTCTTTATGTCGGTCACAATTTGATTTTTTTTAATTTTTCATGTTTGTCAAAAATTTGGCGAAAATGATAACCGACATTTCAACGAACCCCAAGTTCATCAAAATTTTGACGAACTTTGGGGATAAACTTTCAAAAAATTGGAAATTACACATCAAATTTTACAAGCACCCGACAAACATCAAATTTTACATATTTTGTCGAATAGTTTCGTCGGATTTTGCAGTCAAATGTATTAGTGACAAAAATGTTTCTTTCTGATGGGATGAGAAATGTGAAGGATCCTTCAACCAATTGAAACAATACCTAATGATTCCACCTATCTTAGTACCACCAGTAGAAGGAAAGCCACTCTTATTATACATTGCAACAACTGAGGTATCATTGGGATCCTTGTTAGCACAAGAGGATTCACTAGGAAAAGAGAGGGAAATTTACTACATCAACAAGATGATAAATGGCTATGAGATCAATTATACATCCATTGAAAAGGCTTGCTTGGCAGTAGTTTTCGCCACCCAATAGCTACAACACTACATGCTAACTCACACCATCAAGTTAATAGCCAAAATAGATCCACTAAAATACCTTCTCAGCAAATCTAACCTAACTAGAGGGCTAACCAAGTGGGTTATGATACTAAGTGAATTTGACATCCAATATGTGGATAGGAAAGCAATAAAAGGACAAGTAATCACTGACCAGTTAGCTAAAGCACCTCTACCAGATGATCATCTTTTACACATTGAATTTCTAGATGTTGATGTCCTTGCCTTGGCTGCAAAATAGTGGACATTATACTTTGATGGATCACACACACAACATGGATCAGGGGTCAAAATCCTATTTTTCACTCCATAAGGACATACCATACCAAAATCATATAGATTGATGTTCCCTTGTACCAACAACATGGTAGAGTATGAAGCATTAATCATTCGCATTAAAATAGTTGTAGAATGGAAGATCCTAGAATTGCAAGTATACAGAGATTCTCAATTGTTCATTAACCAAGTCAATGATGATTATCAAACAAAGGATGACAAACTAATTCCCTACAAAAGAATGATTGATGATTTTAAAAAATATTTTGTGTATATTGTTATCAATCAGATATGCACCCTTTGTTAGATTTTAAAGAAATCAAACTATCTGTTGAAACATGGAAACTCTTTTCAGATGTGGGTGATCTATGTGAAAAGAGAATCTCCAGAGTGAGCTGGTTCTCTGAATGATGGATCCTATTCTAAGTCATTTTTGAAGGAAAGAGTTAGAAGGATAACTCTATGACTTAAAATGATTTTCAGGACTTGATAATAACTTAATGATGACTCTGGTTTTTTCTCACAAATAGCTTTTACAAAACAACAATATCTCACAACCTCTCATGAATAATTAACACATAAATAATTTGCATGAAGATTTGATTTTAAATACAACATGCAACTTGTATCTTTTGACTTTTGCATCAATAATTATAGTCTTAGGACATAATAATATAACATCAATCTAAAACTGCAAGTAGACACCAAAATGAGAAGTAGGAATGTTGTTTTATTCAAATGTAGGAGTATGCACAAAATCTGAAATTGAGTACAAGGAAGTTTACAAGCTCAAAAAATTTTGAGAGCAAGAAACTAAAATCTGAACTTAGAAAACACTAAGTTTTCCTCAAGATATATCACTAAAATCCTAATCTGATCTCAAGGAAAAAGCTCCAAGAAAGGTATCAAAAACTGCCCCAAAAGCTTGCACAAAAGCCAAAAAAAACACAATTTATGCATGTACATACTTAAAATCTTCTCAAAATAGGCCAAATCTCCTTTTAAAGTGAAAAAAACACCTTATCTCTCATCAGGAAGCTCAAATCTGACCAAGGAAAAATCACTCACAAATCTGCGAAAAATAGCAAAGAGATAAAACAACTTGTTTTATTCTTGCTTTACATAGCTTGCAAATATTATATTTTCCCAACTTGCTTTACTTTTGCAATTAAAGATTTAGGAAAATATTTTCCAAAACAATCTTATCTCTCCAATTACAATGCTTGATTTTCTTAAAAAATCATAAAAATACAATGCATATCTCTTATCCATATCCTAATTGATTTATTTAAAATCAATTGAAAAATAAAGCCTAAGTAAAATATCATTTAGAACTTCAATTGATTTCTTTCAAAATCAATAAAAATCTAGGATATCTATCAATTTCCAATTTTCACTAAGGCATTAGTGGGTATGTGCAGGATCATGATGGGCCAAAAAGTGGTGATATGATGGGTATTTGTGGGGTATGTGGCTGACGGCTTTTCGTTTACCCAAAATTAATGAAAAGAAAAGGGTTTTTAAAGGAGATTCTCAGCTTTCCACCAATAAAAATTATGCTTTACTTTTAATTTAATAAATAATTATTATTCATTTTCTATTTGAATTACAACTAAAGTCTAATTGATAGGTTGATTGAAAAACATCTATAGCTTTCAAAGCGGTATCACATTTTTTGAATCCGAAGCATGTGTCACATTCTATGCTTCATATACTAGAGGATTAAAAAAAAGAATTGAATTTCATGAAGTTTTGAACAAGTTAAGGTGGTTAGACATACGAGTTTTTATATTTTTTAAAAGTTGTAATAAAAAAATCATAATTAATTATTTACTTGGAAAACAATTACAAAAAAATATGCATCACATCAGGACATGAGTCCTCTACTTATATCTAAAATCTTATAAAACAATATTATCAGTTTATTGTGGTTAGGGTGGTCAGACAGATAGGATGAAGCCACAATAGTGGTTTACAATTTGATGGAGGAAGGAAAACTGAGAAAAAATGGCCCCATGGAAAAAAAATTGGTTTTAGGGGTTCGAATGAACCTACAAGTTTGACCAAACCATAAAGGGGTTCGACCGAACTAGGGTTTGACCGAACCCATTAATTATAGGGCCCAATTTTCCCACCCAAAAAATAAAAGGAAAAATGCATATTGAGGGGGTTCGAATGAACCAGGGTTCTAATGAACCCTGGTTCAGTAGAACCCTTGGGGGTTCGCTAGAACCCCCCTGGTTCTAGCGAACCCCCCTTTTCCCTAATTTTTGACTTTGTTCACACAAAAAACCTATTTTTTTATGCTTTGATGCTCAGGTTGAGGATGAAAATGGGGGAATCTTCACAGACCCAATTGGATTCAGGTAGTCCTCGAAACGAGCTATCCAATGAATATAATTTTAATATGTTTTGGTTTTATTATGTATTTGTTTTTAGTTTTATTAAACATAGGTTTTAGGTCAAAAATGAAGGTCTCTATTCTACACATGTGGAAAAATAGTAGATTATCGAGAAAAAAATTAAAATATGAGTGCACGAGATATTGAAGTCCTTGATCCAACAAAAAAAATAAAATTGAATTTTGATAAATACAAAAAAGTTACACGTTATCTGTCGCGTTATGTCGAATTGTGATTGGTTTGACTTCAAAACTTGATTAAAAGAAAAAATATTCAATAAAAACTATTTAACCAAGTGGAAGCACTAGATATCAAAGTTACAAATCTAAATTGAAAGAATTAGAATTTTATCCTTTATGGAAAAAAATTTATGCGTTATATGGTGTCGTCACTTTTTAAAAATGTTGTTTTTGAAAAAACTAGTTTTGTGGGAGATGGAAAAAGAAGTGCAATTTGATTCCAAAAATTTTGAAAAAAATATTTTTAGAATCTACAGACAAAATTTGATGAGACTCTAGTTTGCATCATCTTCAAATTCCTCACGGTTTAGCCATTATAGGTGCCCGAATGTGAAGATTTAGTTAAAAATAAAAATTTCAGTGTCCAGTTTGGCCAAAAATTGTAAACCACTATTGTGGGATCATCGAGACACCTACTTATTTTTTCCCTGAAATTTAAGTACCACTACATTAAAATTTAAAATTTTCACCAAATAGATTTTGTTTCTTAAAAAATAAACCTAATAGTTTAGAAACTAAATTCGATTTGCTACAAATTCTATTCTTACATATTTTTAAAATAATATAAATAAATTATTCAAATTTTTACGTCAACTTGCCTAACTCTTTTTTTTTTGGATTTTTTGCCACTTAAGGGCCTGTTTTTTCCATGATGATCCTACACATACCCTAGTAAAATATCCATTATATTTTAATTGATTTTTATCAAAATAAATTAAAACCTAAGGCATTTGTCACTCTTGATTTTGACTAAGGCAATAAAATCTAACAAGACCTAAAGTTTGAAACCTTCTACACCACCCAAAACATAAATCAAATAAGTCTAAAGACTTAGGAAAAATAGAAATGTGAAGACCTCCATAATGCTCGACCTAGGGCATGTATAAGGCATAAAACTAAGGCATTAATATTCAAATGAAAAGCACATTTTTGAATTAGGGCATTGGATAGACAAAACTCAAACCAAACCCTAAAATCACATTTCAGTTCTCACTTGCAACTTTGGAAGAACTCTGCCTGGGAGGAGATGCCGCTGCGACCATGCTAGGGTTTGCGCTTACAGCTTGAAGCTCAATTCTTCAAATCTTTGTGCTTCACCTTCCCATCAGAATGTAAGGTGATTCTTCAAGCCTTTCATGGCTTTTTTCCCACCATTCTTTTGAAATATTTTGGCTCAAGGGCCATGGCCATGGAAAGATTTATATTTGATGCTTCTCTTTTACATATCTCAACCTCCATTATGCTCATGGTAAGTTCAATTGCCACTTCTCTCTATTCATTGGGTCTTTTGATGAGAAAATGGGCTCACAGACCGCAAATTTTTAAATAGTTTATGATGTATTCTTTGTATTTTTGTGTACACCATTGTTGATGTATCCTCTGGCCGCCATGTTTGAGAGTTTGGCCCTTACATTTGGGAAGCTCTGTGAGATCTTGGTCTTCTACAAGAATGAATGGTAAGGTTTATCTATGTGCTTTCCTATTGCTTTCTTTCTTGTCAAACAAAAGCTTGTAAAAGCTTCTATGAAGAAGAATGATTATTGCTCTTGAAAACAAAATATAGGCCCATTGTAGGCCGTGCCATTACATGCTTGGTCTGAACATTTGAAACATACTAGGCTTGACCCTTGATAACATTGCATGCCTTTTGTACTTTCGGGAACATAACTTAATGTGGTTGTTCTACATCTTGAAGAAATCATGTTTATTCTGTGATTTCCTGTTAATATGGTCCACTGTAATTTGAAGAAATCTGAGTCTTCAAACAAAACCCCCATGTGGGTATTCATGACTTGGAAGAAAATTATCTTTCTTTGGAGCTCGACCCATCATGATATTCTACTTTCTTTTGTGGTTTTTGTCAAAAGCCTTACATGGGTAAATGGTATCTTGAAGAAAATGCATTTTGAATTAAAATTCTTACATGGGCATTTTGCATTTCAAACATAAACTGCATTTTTGTAAAAAACCTAATGTGGGTATTTCTGAAACTTGAAATAAATTCATTGTTTCCTCGTTCTCTATTCAAATTTTGAAAACCTGTCTCTATGTAAGAATGGCTACTCCACTCATATTTCCAGCCTACTACATTTCCTCTTGGCCACTATGGAAGAAGCCCTAGCTGGGACTTGCAATACCTTTTCTGTGTTTATAAACATGGCATCTGTATTTGATATTGAAAGAGGAAAATTGATTGTTTTCAAATCTCTATAATAAAACTCATATGGCCCCTGTGAGTATTTGTGATTTGGCCCAAACCCTGATTGTATTTTATGAAAATATTTGTTGTTCATAGTGTTAAAAAATTAACTGAATACTATTGTTTCTACCATTAAAATTTTTGTATTTCATGAATTTTTTGTACTCTCCTTGGGACAACAAGATTAGTCCCTTCAGAAAATTGCAAAAACATGTGAATCCTTCAGTAATTAATTCACAGCCACCTATGGATTCATTATTTGTTAAAGTAGAAATATCTTTCAAATCTTTATGCTCCTTTTGGGCAATAATAATGAGGATGCTTTGAAATAACAACACTTGGTTATGACATTCTGAAGCTTATCCACTGTTTCAGCTGAAACTGGTGATTTTAGGCAAGGAAATTGTGTATGCATGTTCACTTAAAAAAAAAACGAAATACTTGTTGATCCTGTTTCTGAATTGATTTCATTTTACTCATATCTTTCACTTCACTATTATCAGATTTGATTGCTATGAGTGAAAAATGGGCTTGTTTACTTTGATAATTGAAATGTATCTATTCCATTGAGCATGATGATTATACCTCTTTGTTCATCACTCATTTGATGCTGAGGGATAGCATATCGAGCTCTACCCTTGTGGGAGCCTATTTTTCTCCACATGCTTGGTCTTCAAAAGATAATCAGTTACATGACTTTTCATATACCTGCACAAGGAAATAAACGATGTTAGCATAAAAACAATATGTGATGATGATGTTGTCTCTTTTTAGTTCATGTTTTTGTTTCCTCCTTTAGTTGGTTCTATGCATTGCAAGGATTCAAATATATCTCTATTAGTATGGCATGTAGTATAGTTCATATCCTGAGCTCTTAATTGGCATTCCTCTCAATCTTTTGTAGGCACAATCAGGAGTTGAAGCAGAATGGAGCAAGCTACGAGGTGTCAACCAAATACCAACTTAGGAAATGACAGATATGTCCCATGTTAACTTTTTTCACTTTTAGTTGTATATTTCCTTTCTTTTCATGAATGGAAATGGCTAAAACCATGGCTTGTGTGGATATTTAATTTCATTCTTTCATTTCCATTCTGAAAGAAAAGCATTGAATTACAAAGTTGTATTATCATTTGTATTCTTGCAATCAAATGAAAACATGTAATGTGAATCACTTCATGAAATAAATGAAAGAATTTTGTTATGCTTTATCATTTGTATATTTAGTTATGTACTCCATTTAATTTGTAAATTACTTGAGTAATACTTTTGAACTCATTTATCTCAAAACACTTGCATAACTATCACTTGATGAATGATAAATGCGGTGCAATCCACACTTAAGCATATCCAGAAATAACTGTATTTTTCCACTTTCAAATATAACAATATTTAAAGTAGCTCCACCAATTGATTTGCAGCGAAAAATTGGTAATATTTTGGTGATTTTTGCTAAATGCTTGCCAGCTAAGCATAGATCAATTTCCTTTAAAAAATCTGTTGGGTGTGAAGTCAAATCCGCCCCTTCCAAAACTTAGAAAACTTGAACAAAACACTCCAAACAACAGCAAAATGAAATGAAACAATGCAAAAAGAAAATTAACAGGCCCTGATGGCCAACAGAACATGCACAACAACACTTAGGGAAAAGAAAACTACTAAAAAGAAATGTGCATAACAAACTTATTTGCAACAACTACTCTACTTATTTACAAGATAGAAGTTATCTCAGAGGAAATGCTTGAGGTGGATCCCATTAACTGGGATAGACAACACCTCTCCAGTCAACTTAGAAAGTTGGAAAGCATTGTGTTCCTTCCACTTTGTGATCACATCAGACCCATCCCAAATTGCATCGAATTTGGAAAGTCATCTAGGTCTGCTTTTATATTCATTCCACTTGAAGACCATATCACCAATAATGAATTCTCGTGGTCTTGCCCTTTTATCAAAAAATCTCTTCATCTGAGCTTGATGTATCTCAAGTTGTCTTAATGCCTCCCTTCTAGTTTCCTCAAGCTCTACCAATTGTACAAATCTCACTTCAAGAGGTTTTTCATTCAATAATTCCATCTCCTTAATGAAACCCAAAGTAGGCAATTCAATAGAAACAATAACTTAGCCTCTTTTCCATAAGCAAGTACATAAGGAGAACAACCAGTGGCCCCTTTAGGAGTCACCTTGTCAGCCCAAAGAGCTAACTTCAGCTTTTCATGCCATGTTCTTTGATTGTCCTCAACTGTCTTCTTAATTATTTGAATGATATTCTTATTTGTAGATTTCACCTGACCATTGCCCTATGGATAATAATTAGAAGACATGTTCAAATGAATGTTATTCTTGACTAACTAGTTAGAAACTCTTAAACTGATAAAAACCAAACCATTGTCAGATATTATTGAATCTAGAGTATCAAGTCTCAACACTAAGTCTTGATAGAAATTAAGCACAGAAGTCTCATTTGCTTCTTTTAAAGCAACTGCCTCGGTCGATTTAGTAAAATAATCTGTGGCGGTAAGTATCCACTTATGACCTGCACTTGAAGGTGGGTTAATTGGCCCAATAAAATCTAAGCCCCACTTGGCAAAGGGTTGTTCCACTTGAATCAGATGTAGAGGCATAGCTGCAAGCCTTTGTTTTCCTAAAAATAAAGCACATTTTTCACATCTTCTGACCCAAGCAGTAACATCTTTAAACATATCTAGCCAATAATAACTAGCTCGCATAATTTTTAGGGTTGTTTTTCTTGTAGCAAAGTGGCCTCCTGAAGGCCCATCATGAAATTCTGCTAAAATCTTATCGACTTGATTAGGTTGAATGCACCTTAATAAAACACCTTGAAAATCTCTCCTATAAAGAATGCCATTAATAATTTCAAAAGGAATAGCCTGTAATCTCTAATACCTTCTTTTTGCTCTATCTAAGCCTTCGAGGCACTCACCAATTTGTAAATAGTGCATCATTTGCTGCAACCAAGTAGCAGAAGAAACTAGAACAACAACTGTATCATCATTGTTTAGCACTCTGCCAACATTTTTAGCTTTTTCTAAGCTATTGTCTTCATTTCCAGCAATTTGTTCACACAAACCCTTTCCTCTAATGAGCTTAGTTACCTTAATATCAATGTAAAATTCCATTGCCTTGGTAATCCAACCAACACACTTATCATTAATATCTTTGTTAAGTAAGAAATCCTTAACAGTTGAATGAGCAACCAACAAGTGAATTTTGTTTTATGACAACATATGTATAAACTTTTTTAGGCTTCTTACAATAGAAAAAACATGCTTCTCGACAAATGAGTACTTTACCTCATAATCATGTAATACCTGGCTGAAAAATGCTACAGGTTGCTCCAAACCTTCATCGTTCTCCTAGAAAAGCATAGCAGAAATAGTATCAACTCCTCCAAATGCATAAAGAATGAAATCTTTGTCATTCCTTGGATTAACGAGGGTAAGGGTAGCTGCAAGAGCTTCCTTAATCTACTCAAAAATTCTCTTACCCTCCTTGGTCCAGCTAAAATACATATTCTTTTTAAGCATAGAAGTGAGAGGTTGCAGCAAGGCTACAATATTTGGTATGAACCTCCTCAAAAAAATTATTCTTCCAAGAAAGCTTTGCAAGCCTTTCTTGTGAGTTGGTAAAGGTAAATCAAGAATTGCAAAGACTTTTTCAGAGTCTAGAAATTCCTTGCTTTGAAACAATATGTCCAAGGAGTTTACCTTCGTGTACAGAAAATATACACTTCTTCAGATTAAGAGACACTCTAAACTCTCTGCATCTCTAAAAAATATGTTCTAGATCATCAAGATGCTCATTAGCATTTCTAGAAAAAATAGTAATATCATCTAAATATACCAGAATGAACTTGTTCATGAGGCCGTAAAAGGCCATGTCCATCACTCGCTGAAAAGTTGCTCCAGCGTTGGATAAGCTGAAAGGCATCTTTTTGTATGTCGTCATGCCCCACTTAGTTGTGAATGATTTTTTGAACTAATCCTCTTGTTTTACCATAATCTAGTTGTAACCTGAGTAACCATCTAGCAAAGAAAATCTATTAGAACCAGAAACTACCTGCAGAATTTGCTCCATGGAAGGGAGTGGGTAGTGGTATATTAGTGACGCTTTATTTAAATCTCGAAAATCAACACACAAACTGATTTCACCACTTTTCTTCCTAATTGGAACTAAGTTTGACACCCAAGAAGTATGCTTGATAGGAAAAATAATACCACTCTCAACTAATTTATTTAGCTCAGCTTTCATAAGGTGTTCTAATTTAGGATTAAGAGGTCTATGTTGTTGTCTTACTGGTTTTGCATCAGATTCTAGTTCAATAGTATATGTTGGGCTAGTTCTAGGTCAAAACCTTTCAAATCCTTGTACTTCAAAGAAAAAATATCACTAAATTTCTAACATAATAGAATAAATGCTTGTTTTTCTTCCTTATTACATACCTTTCCTAGCTTAAGAAGCTTTCCTTTGAAGATTTCAATTGCCTCATAGTGTTCTTCTTTAATAGTCAAGTTGCACTTGTCTTTCCGTACTTGTTCATCTGAATTGAACACAGATTCTAAGGTCACCAAACCTTTTGGAAGCTTGTTGGTCTTCAACTAAACAATCTGGTTATCATACTACTATTGCCAATTTTGATGGTTTCCATCTACAAACTCAGCTTCAACAATTAAGAAATTTACAATTTTCTCATCGCTATCAAAAACATGCCAACTCACATTATTGTCAGGCACAGAGGGTCTGACCACTATTTTTACATATTGACGTGCCTCTACTTTGTGAATCTCATTTGGACTATCAAATTGGGCTCCTATGGTAATGAGCCTATCAACATGTTTATTTTCATTTCTAGGAACTAAAACAATGTTAAAGCATCAAAATCTTCCATTAAATCCCATACACAATGCTTATATTTCTTAGGAAAATCATTTTTTACAGCATTTAGATTTCTAACCTGATTTACTATTAACTTTGAATCACCATAAACTTGCAAGCATTTGATACCTCTCTTTTGAGCCCATTCGAGGCCATGCACCAATGCTTCGTATTTAGTTGTATTGTTTGAACAACTAAGAGAAAATCTACAAGTTGAAAAGTATTTATCACCCTCTGGTGAAATCAGCATAGCCCCACCTATGACACCTATACTTCTTCTCGAACCATCGAAGTAAAGCTTCCAAAGCTCATTTTTTGTTTTTACAGACTATTCCTCCTCTTTGTAAAGATTAGGCATATCAAAATCAGGTTCACGAATCATATAGACTCCTAATCTATCTCATTTGTGTGCTAAAAAGGATCAAGCTCGTGATCTTCAACTCCCCATTCATCTAAATTCATATTTTTTATAGGGGTACTGCAGTCTGAGGTCATGGTTTGTTCCTCCAGTACAAGGGTGGCGTAGAGGTTAGCGTTTATAGGATTCAGGGAATATGGTTCGATATGGTCTTTGGCTAGAGGCTCAAACTTTATAGTCACTTTTGTACCATACTTTGTTCTAAAAAATAGATGAGACCAATCAGAGGAAAGAAACCCACCCAACTTTCATGTAAAATCCCTTGAGAGACAAATGGCGAAGTGTGGTGGTAAATTGATAACATGTATATCTTGATGAATAGAAAAACTCGAGGATGCATCCAAGGTAGGTGCCAAGTTCTTGATTATACCAATAGTTTTAACATCAAGCCCATCTAATTGAACTACACCTTTTTGGGGGTTAGGCTCATAAACTAGACCTATCTTATTGGCCAAACTCTTCATCATGACTGAACTACTGGCACTAGAATCAAACATACAATTATGAACAAGCTTATCGCCAATAATCAGACATAAATAAAATGGGGGGGGGCTTTACCTCTTTATTCTTTTGTTCACTTTTGACTTCCAAATCATTTGCAAGAACAACTTTAGCAACTCCTTGATTAGTATCATCAGAAATAGATAACTCTGCGCTAAAGCATCTTGCAACAAACCTTTCTGGCCTAGGATGTGCAAAGCATCTAATACAAACATGTTGACAGTAGCTTTTTTGAGGTGTCCAACAATATTGAAAGAAGTAGGATTTACCTTCTGCTAGTTTTTTGTGACAACAACATCATTTTTCCTCTACAAAGGCTCCAAATGCATCTTCGCCTGTTCCTTGCCAGATATTTCTTGGCCTCTTTGTAGAATCTACATCTTAGGCTACGTTATAGCCTTGACATTTGCTAAAGTAATGGGTTGCTTATTGTTTGCAGGCTACTGCTATGAATTTCTAGCTCGCTTCCCAAAATCCATAGCTCTTTTTTTGATCTGGTATTGGCCAAAATAGGAGAATTTTGTTGATCTTGGCCATTCATGCCACAAAACTCAAAACTCTGCCAGTTTGGCAAGGAAAATTCCACATTATCTTGTTGTTCTTGATTCTGATCAGCAACATTTTTTGAACCAGCATAGTTTTTCTAGACTATTAAAGCCTAATTTCTCATGCCATTAGCACACACTAATTAGTTATGGGGTCGATTGCATGGATAACACCAATCGCAATCCTAGGCAATATTATTTTGAGGCACAAGTTCCTTTGATGAACTAGCTTCATTTGGGTTGTATGGTTGGAATGGTCTTGGTTTAAAACTCCTCTTTTGGCCCTGATAATCATTCTGAAAAGTGGGCCTATTAGGTTGGTTTTATTGATAAGTAGCTTGATAAGGCTTATGTTCCTAGCCAACTTGCTTCTTTAAGTTCACGAGGTCATTTCTGAAGGTCTTAAGCATGATTTTAATCTTCTAAAGCTCTTGGCTTTGGGCTAGAGCAGCAATCTCTTAGGCTGCACTATGATAACCTATTGTTGGAACAAGCAGGACAACAACTAAATGAGGTAAAGCAATAGGGGTAGGTGGTTGTATTTCAAGAAACAAAGGCATAGAAGGTCTAGGGGTTATATATCCATCTTGGATGAGATAATTTTCAGCTCTAATTGTGATGTCATAAGCATTAGGGAGTGTATGCCCACCCATAGTTTGGGTCATGACCGAAATCTTACTATTTAAGGCTTTTAAGTAAAATAGAAAAGCATGAGCTGGTAAAGGCTTTACTGTTGCAGGAATTCTATCCCAAGTTCTCTAAAATTGGTAGTTGAAATCAGCCAAGTGCTTGTGTGGTACCCTCTGAATGGTGCTCAATTGCTCTAATAGAGACAGATTATCAGACTTATCAGCAAAATACTGATACAGGCCATTACCTAAGGCATCCCATGTCATGATTGAGTTGGTTGTGAGGCCTCTAAACCATTGCAATGCTTTCCCCTTGAGTGATGAATCCAAGAGTCGTAACACAACGTTCTCTTGTGTTCTTGTGAACTAAGCATAGGGTAGCCACATCGTGTATATGCTCAACTGGTGTTGTGTGATCCTCTCCAGTGAAGAACAACAAACTCTTAAGGGATGCAACTAGGATTTTGTCATGTTAACAATGTCTAATGGATTGCCTTCATTAAAAGGTACAAACGGGTGTTGTCTAGGTGTTGCCATTGGTGGTGCTCATGATATTGGAACCGGGATTCCTAGTGATAAAACCAAAGAGCTGAAAATAGGAGGTGTTTATTTTGATCTCACAGGAGTTTCAAACAACCTCTTTGTTGTTTTTCTTATTCTTCATGGTGGGGACAACCATCGATATTCGAAAGGTGCAAAACTTGATGTGGTTTGAACTTTTCTCATGCGCAGGTTGCACTAAGTCTGCATGCAAAAAATTAGAATCAGAGTCACCAAGTATATTGAAATAGGACTCTAAAAGGCTGAATAACTTGTTGCATACACCAAACAACAAATTTAAAACATTAAAAACTTTTCTAAAATTGATTTTCAGAGTCCCACTAGGTGTGCCAAAAACTGTTATCAATCAAATATGCACCCTTTATCAAATTTGCAAGAAATCAAACTATCTATTGAAACATGGAAACTCTTTTCAAATGTGGGTGATCTATGTGAAAAGAGAATCTCCAGAGTGAGTTGGTTCTCTGAATGATGGATCCTATTCTAAGTGATTTTCGAAGGAAAGAGTTAGAAGGATAACTAAAATTAAAATCTCTGACTTAAAATGATTTTCAGGACTTGATAATAACTTAATGATGACTTTGGTTTTTTCTCACAAACAACTTTCAGAAAACAATAATATCTCACAACCTCTCATGAACAATTAACACCTAAATAATTTGCATGAAGATTTGATTTTAAATACAACATGCAACCTATATCTTTGGAATTTTTGCATCAAGAATTATAGTCTTAGGACATAACAAGGATTCTGTATTTATAGAAATCACAATATAACATCAAACTGAAACTACAAGTAGACAAAAAAATGAGAAGTAGGAATTTTGTTTTATTCAACTATAGGAGTATGCCCAAAATTTGAAATTGAGTACATGGAAGTTTACAAGCTCCAAAATGTGTAGGAGCAAGAAACTAAAATTTGAACTTAGAAAACACTAAGTTTTCCTCAAGATATATCACTAAAACCCTAATTCGAGCTCAAGGAAAAAGCTCCAGGAAAGGTATCAAAAAAAGCCCCAAAAGCTCTCACAAAAGTGGAAAAAACACACTTTTTACATGTACATACTGAAAAGCTTCTCAAAATAGGCCAAATTTTCTTTTAAAGCGAAAAAAAACACCTTATCTCTCCATCAGGAAGCTCAAATCCGACCAAGGAAAAACCACTCACAAATCTGCTAAAAATAGCAAAGAGATAAAACAACTTGTTTTATTCTTACTTTACATAGCTTGTAGATTTTATATTTTCCCAACTTGCTTTATTTTTGCAATCAAAGATTCAAGAAAATCTTTTCCAAAACAATCTTATCTCTCCAATTATAATGCTTGATTTTCTTAAAAAATTATAAAAATACAATGCATATCTCTTATCCATATCCTAATTGATTTCTTTAAAATCAATTGAAAAATAAAGCCTAAGTAAAATATCATTTAGAATTTCAATTGATTTCTCTCAAAATCAATAAAAACCTAGGATATCTATCAATCTCCAATTTTCACTAAGGAATTAGTAAAATCTCCATTATATTTTAATTGATTTTTCTCAAAATCAATTAAAACCTAAGGCATTTTCCATTCTTGATTTTGACTAAGGCAATAAAATCTAACAAGACCTAAAGTATGAAACCTTCTACACCACCCAAATCATAAATCAAATAAGTCTAAAGACTTAGGCAAAATAGAAATGTGAAGACCTCCATAATGCTCGACCTAGGGCATGTATTAGGCATAAAACTAAGGAATTAATATTCAAATGAAAATCCCATTTTTGAATTAGGGCGTTGGATAGAAAAAACTCAAACCAAACCCTAATATCACATTTCATTTCTCACTTGCAACTTTGGAAGAACTCTGCCAGCCCGAGGAGATGTCACTGCCACCATGCTAGGGTTTGGGCTTGTAGCTTGAAGCTCGATTCTTCAAATCTTTGTGCTTCACCTTCCCATCGGAATGTAAGGTGATTCTTCAAGCCGTTCATGAATTTTTTTCACACCATTCTTTTGAATTTTTTTGGCTCAAGATCCATGGCCATGGAAAGATTGATATCTGATGTTTCTCTTTTACATATCCCAACCTCCATTATGCTCATGGTAAGTTCAACTACCCTTTCTCTCTTCCCATTGGGTCTTTTGATGAGAAAATTGGCTCACAGGCCACAAATTTTGATATAGTTTTTGATGTATTTGTTGTCAAATAAAGTATGCACCCTTGCTAAGCTATCAACTAGAGCAACCTATTGACACATGGGAACACTTCAATGTTGTGGGTGACCTGGGAATGAAGTGGACCTCCAGATTATGGGTTGGTTCCCCTGATGATAACTTTGAGAAAAACTGAAGAATGATAAGGGAAAGAGTAAGAAGGATGTACTTGAATCCAAAACCTATCACTAACAGGTGATACACCAAAGATCAAAATAAGACAATATTGCAGAAAACTCACAAAAAAAAATCTCAATGGAGCTAAATAATCTCACAATACAGAGATTATTGTTTACAAAAATGAGTCTATGTAAGGTTCTGACTGTTCTAATGCTTAACACAAGGAAAACAAGATGTTTTCACAGATATAAACACAAAAGAAAGAGATCACTAACATAAACCAACTTGGTGACATAATATCCTTTGCATCCAACACTAAAGGAATCTGATCAAATAAAGGATCACATTGAATTTAATCATGCAACTCACAACCAATCTCTAAAACAACAAAGAAAATCTATCAAGGAAATAACTTTTTATTGAGAAAATGAGGAGTGTCTGTATTACAGATCTGTAGTATATATGAAAAATGAGTAACAAAGTTTGAATACTGCTCTTTCAGCTGTCTCCTAACTAAGAACTGCTTTACAAAAAGGCAAAAAAGCCATTTATACAACCCAGGAGTGTCGGCCCCTGCATTAGGGTTTTCAAAAATGAGTCGGCGCCTAGAAACGTCAGCCCTAGAAATGCTTGGAATGAAGTTAATGAGGCATCCAATGCGCATCCCCTACTCATGTCGGTGAAAGCTCATCCCTGGGCATGGCCTTCAGATCTTTTACAGTCATTGTTATTATCTTGCAGCCTTTGAGTCTGCCATTAAGATTTCGTCAAAGTCACCTTGAATGCTCTGCGACATGGTCATTAATGCCTCCTCGCTCCTCCAGCCATCATCTCCAGCTGCTATCGTGACTCACAGCTACCTCCCTTTCGAGAAGCAGCATCAAATCTATCCACTAGACTCAAGTGTCATTACTGACTGATCACCTCTGATCTCAGAGTAGAGCGATGTCAGCATGCTCCATTGATTTCATTCGCAGGGGGGAGTCAAATTAGTCAAACTACCCCTGATTTTCCCTAGCGCCTTCTAATTGGTCGAGTTTGTGCCAGGCAGATTCCAAGGTGGTCAAAGGTTGCTTTAGGAGGATCACATGTCAGTGAGACTTTGGATGTCGAGGAGAAGTCATAGTGGGCAGATAGAGTCATACTGACATGCCAATTCATTCAGCAAGACACACGATGGTCAGAAAGACCTCATGGTGAGCAGCCAGAGTTATATCGATCTCACAAAAAGCCATCAGCAAGACTCTATCGGGTCGGCGAGACCTCACGTCGATGTCCTCATCTCTTGGCAAAGGCACTCCTTTTCATTGAGACTCTTCAAAACTGGTGGGGGCAAGAGCAAGACGAAACCAGAACCAGGACTAGGGGAAAGGGGGCGAAAGCAAAGACAAATGAATCCCGACGGAACTGGGATCGGGACCAAAATGGAGGAAAACAAAGAATGAACAGAACCAGAACCAGAACTAAATTCGAACCTGAAACTTTCCTCAAGTTTCAAGTTTGGATTCCATTATGATCCTGCCCTCGACAACATATGAGGAAGAAGGAAAGAGGAAAAAACATAAGGGGGAACCAAGGAGGAGACATCCCTCGATCACAGGCCACAAAGAAAAGAAAGAAGAACGAGCGGGACTGGGGTCAAAAATAAAGAAAATGCACAAAGCAAAAGAAATCAAGGCTGGATCAGAACAAAACCAATCCTAGGTAAAATAGAGCAGGGGCAGGGGGCAGAAACAAACCCGAAACTAAAACTTTCATCAAGTTTCAAGTTCGTATTTTGACCCAAACCTGCCTCCAATGATATACAAGGACAATGGAAAAGGGGATGGGAAAAAGAAGAAAAAAGAAGGGGAGGAAACACCCCCGACCACATAAAAGAGAAAAAAGGGAAGACAGACGAACAAACCCGTTAGAACCAAAACCGGAACCAAGTCAGGAACTGGAACTTTTGGAAAATTTCCAAGTTCAAATTCGGTCCTGGCCCTACCTCCGACAGAAAGAAAGAAAAAGGGCCTGTCAAAAAAGAACACGATGGAACTGGGGTTGGAACTGGATCAGAAACAAGAATCGAGAGTTTTGGAAAAGTTCCAAGTTCGGATCCTGACCCGGTTCTACCCCTGACAGAACAAGGAAAAAGGCAGAAAAAAGGAAAAGACAAGGAAAAACATTAAAAAAAAAAAAAACCCACCTTTAAACTAAAGACATGCACGCTGGGCTCAACCCTCTTGGGAACCACATTTAATCCACATGCCAAATTTTAACATCACTTTCCCCTGCATCTACACAAGAAGCAAACAAGTTAGAAAAAAGTGATCCTGATGCAAGTGTTCCTCCATTTGGTCTTCGAGAACCACTGAAAACATGGGTTACCCTAATTGAGCCCATAGGTGAAAAATGGGTAACATTTCTGGCGACCTTTGCTGGATGTTTGCCTGCTAAACATGGAAACCAGTACCCTAGGCCTATCCATTGGGCATGGAGTCATGGGAAAACTAAGAAACAGGCTTGAAGCAGCCTTGTGTATGGCTGTAACTCATTCGAGACTCATAAAATAGGTTAGGATACCAGGGAACTTATTGAAAAGGGAAAAGCTGAAGTGAAACTATTTGCCATGCTGGGACAACACTTAGGGAATGAAACTACACCTATTCTCTAGAATTTTAATAGCTATGTACAAATTTAGGTCCATACCTCAGAAGCAATGTTTGAGGTGAATCCCATTTACTGGGATTGGTTCCACTACACCATCCAACCTGGATAGCTGGAAAGCATTATGTTGTTTCTCCTCAGTAATGATATATGACCCAATCCAAAGTGTATCAAATTTGGAGTGCCTTCCAGGACTACTTTTAAATTCATCCCACTTTAGCACTATGTCACCTTCTTGAAATACTCTGGAAGATGCCTTTTTATTGAATGACCTTTTCACTTGAGCCTGATATTGCTCAATCCTTTTCACTGCTTCAACTTTGAGTTCTTCAAGCTCAATCAACTAAGCCAACCTTACTGTCATAGGCTTCTCCTCAATCATATCAAGCTAGTTTACCAGATCGAGGGCTGGGAGTTCAACTGAAATGGGTAGTCTTGCCTCTTTTCTATACACTAACATGTATGGAGAAAGTCTTGTTGACTTTTTTGGCGTAATCCTATCAGTCCACAAGGCTGATTTTAGCTTAGTTTGCTAGGCCTTTTGATTATCCTCCATAGTTATCTTAATGATCCTTAGGAGGTTCTTGTTAGTGGACTTAGTCTGTCCATTGCCTTGCGGATAATAATTAGAGGATGTGCTCAGATATATACCTTTTTTATAGCCTAGTTAGAAATTTTAACACTCACAAAAGCAAGAGCATTGTCTGACACAATAGAATCTGGGATACCAAATCTAGTAACTAGCTCTTCGTAAAAATTTAGGACAATAGATTCATTAGCTTATCTGAGTGCCACAACTTTAGTCCATTTTGAAAAATAATCAGTGGCTATGAGTATCCATTTGTGGCCTACACTTGATGGCGGGTTTATAACCCCAATAAAATCAAAACCTCACTTCATGAAGGGCTGATCAACTTGAACCAGTTGCAGTGGGAGAGCTGCCAGCTTCTCTTTTCTAGCAAACATAGCACACTCTTTTCACCGTCTTACCCATGCATAAGCATCTTTGAATAAGGTAGGCCAGTAATAGCCTCCTTTCATTATTTTAAGAGTCATGGCTCTCGGAGAAAAGTGTCCGCCAGCTGATCCTTGATGGAATTCATGCAATACTCTATCAACCTGATCAGCTTCAATACATCTTAATAGGACACCATGAAAAACTCTTCTAAACAGAAAACCATTTAAAAGAACATAAGGTATGGATTGCAGTCGATCTAGTCAGATCGGGAGGGCACTCACCAGTTAATAAAAAATGTGTCATTTCTGTAATCCAACCAATAGGAGCAGGTATAGCAGTTTGTTGTCCATCTTGGAGTGCTAAAATAGAACTTTCCTCTTCCTTTACATTGTTGTTGTTGTCTTCAGTAAGTTGTTAGCAGATACCTCTCCCTCTTATTGGTTTGGTAACCTTTATTTTGAGGTCATACTCCATCACCTTAGTGACCCAACCAACTCTTCTATCACTCAAATATTTGTTTAATAAACTCTTTCACACTAGGATGAGCAACCATCAGTATAATCTTGTTATTGGAGAGCATGTGCCTAAACTTCTTTAAGCTTCTTATGACAGCAAGAACATGTCTCTCTACAAAGGTGTACTTTAACTCGTAATCTTTGAGTCCCTAACTAAAGAACACCATGGGCTATTCAGATCCTTCATCATTTTGTTGCCCAAGTATGGCTGAAAGCGAATCAATATTTCTATAGGCATATAAAAGGAAATCCTTAGAAAAGTTAGGATTCAAAAGTGTAGGTGCGGTTGCCAATGCCTCTCTTATAAGCTCAAAACTTATTTTTCCATCCTTAGTCCAGCTAAAAGGGACATTCTTTCTTAGCATGTGAGTTAGTGGACTTAATAAATCAGCAATGTCAAGGATAAACCTCCTAATAAAGTTAATCCTACCAATAAAACTCTGTAAACCCTTTTTATGCACTGGTAAAGGAAGAGCTAAGATGGCACTTATTCTTTTAGGGTCAATAGTAATACCTTGTTTAGATACCACATAGCCTAGCAATCTTCCTTCATGAACAACAAACATACATTTTTTGGGGTTAAATGATATCCCAAATTCCCTGCACTTTTCAAATATCCGCCTTAGATGACTCAGATGATCCTTAGCCTCTTTAGAAAAAATTGTGATATCATGAAGATAGACTAAGACTATCTTGTACATTAGACCCTGAAAGGCCATATCCATCGCTTTTTGAAAGGTTGCCCCGACATTAGATAAACCAAAGGAAATTTTCAAATAGGCCATGGTTCCCCATTTTGTGGTGAAGGTTGTTTTGTACTGATCTTCCCTCTTCACCAATATCTGGTTGTAACAAGAATAGCCATCTAATAAGGAAAACCTTTCAGACCCTGAAACTACCTAAAGTATCTACTCCATAGAAGGTAGAGGATGACGATCTTTTAAGGAGGCCCAATTTAAATCACGGAAATCTACACAGAGTCTTATTTCACCATTTTTCTTTCTTATTGGTACTAGGTTTGAAACCCATGAGGTATGCTTGATGGGAAAAATGATGTTGCTTTCAATCAACTTATCTAGTTCCTTTTTCATCAAAGGTTCTAACTTAGGATTCAAGGGCCTCTGCTTTTGCCTAACAGGTTTGACATTAGGCTCAAGTTCAATAGTATGTTGCGCAAGCTGGGGATTAAATCCCTTTAAATCACTATATTTCCAGGCAAAGATATCATTAAATTCTTGACAAAGTTGAATGAAAAGATCGCTTCTCTTCAGTTGTACATACCTTGCCTAACTTAAGAAGCTTTTCTTTGAAGACTTTAACTTCTTCATAGTGATCTTGTTGAACTTGAATACTCCCCTTGGGCTTTCTAGCTTCATCGTAAGTATTAAAAACATATTCTAAAGTGACCAGGCCTTTAGGCAACTTGTTGTTTTTTTGCTAAATAATCTGGTCACTGTACCAATGCCGTAATTTTTCCTGATTGGTATGTGAGAACTCGACTTCTTCTCTTAAAAATATGACAATCTGCTGGTCGCTATCAAAGACTTGCCAGTGCATATTGTTATTAGGCACAGCAGGCCTAACTACAATCCTAATATGCTAATTAGTTTTATCACTGCAAATCTCCTTTGGGATATCGTGTTTAGCTCCTACAACAGCTAATCTATCAACATGTTTATTTTGAGCTCTAGGAATGGAAATCAAATTAAAGGCCTTGAATCCCTCTAAGAGGTCCCATACCCTATTTTTGTAAGATCTAAGCATATCATTTTTAACAGAATTAAGCTTTCTCACTTGATTGACAACCAACTCGCTGTCACCATAAAATTTTAAACAACTGATACCTCTCTATCTCGCCCACTCCAAACCTTGGACTAGAGCTTCATATTCAGCAACATTGCTAGAATAGCCAAAATAGAATCTAAAAGCTTGATAGTACTTCTGTCCTTCTGGCGATACCAGCATACACCCACCACCAGTACCTACTCTACTCCTTGAGCCATCAAAATAGAGCTCCCATAAATCATTTTTGTACTACTCACTATGTTGTTCCTTACTCTTTTCAATATTGGGCACAAAAGAGTCAATCTCATGCATCATATAAACACCAATGTCAACCTCTTCCAACAGCTTACCCATATCCATCTCATAAGCTTGAGGTGCCCACTCTTTAGGAAGGACCTCTGGTGTTCTTTCTATTTGAATCTTAGCCTCTTGAATAGTAGGCTACTCCACTTGTTCGTTCGTAACCAAGTTGGCCTTGATAGGGGACAGATCGTAAGGCTCGACATGAACCTTGGCTATGGGTTCTAATTTAATAGTAGCTCTAGTGCCATATCTAGTTCTGAACAACATGTGAGACCAATCAGAGGATAGGTAACCACCTATCTTGGCTGTAAAATCCCTAGATAAACAAAGCGCAAAGTACGGGGGAAACTCGATAGTATATATATCTTGTGGTATTGCAAAATTGGGATAGGCATGTAGAGTTAAGCTCAAACTTTTAATGACCCCTACTGTGTTCACAGTAGTACCATCCAATTGCACTACCCCCTTTTCTAGTGGCTCATATTCAATTCCCAACCTATCGACAATTTGTTTGGGAATAACTAAACTACTAGCCCCTGAGTCAATCATACAATTTGAACCATATGATCTCCTATGATTAATGATAAATAAAAGGGAGGTGGCTTGGCCTTAGCAGCTTGATGTTCGTTATTACCAACAGTAGTACTAGCCAATGCAACCTTCTCCTTTTCTACACTAGGCTCATCTAAGACACTTAAACCTGATAAGGTGGATTGGAGTAGGTCCTTTTGACCTGGAATACTCAGAGAACCCCATATTGACATGGGTACATTAATTTTCTTCATATGCTCCAATATATTGAAAGATGTAGCAGGTTTAACCTGAATTTTATGGGGAATAACATTACCTTTAACTAAAGGGGCCTGGGCTGATAAATCAAACTGTTGGTTGATTACCAAAGGCTAGCCCCTTGGTAGCACTCAGATTTGGTCGGCTTTAGATGGGCCAGGAGCACTTTGATTCTAGTCTGGCCCTTGTTTCGGTTGAGTCTGAACTATATTAGGTTGATGCCCCTCATCTATTGCCCTCTTCTTAGTACGTGTATTGTCTGCAATTGAAGAATCAACATGGACCACTCCACAAAATTCTTCCCCTTGCCAGTTTATGAATGTAGACACATGTGTCTATTGCTCTTGCTGCTGCACTTCAGTTGTTACAGGCACATTACTATTTTGAACCATCAAGGCTTGGTTAAGCATCCCATTTACACAGGTACCCTAATTATGGGGTTGATTACACAGAAAGTACCACTCGTAATCTTGAACCAAGTTGTTTTGGATAGGTGCAAGCTCTTTGGAAGTGGTTGCAGTGTTGGAGTCATAAGCTTGATGTGTCCTTGGATTAGGAGCAAAATTTTGGCCTTGATTATAAGGCTGATAAGATGGTCTATTGATCTAATTTTGCTGGTAATTAGATTGGAATGAGGGTTGATATAGCCTAAAACCTTGATTTTGTTATTTTCTTAGATTAACCATCTCATTGCCAAAGGTCGTTAGAAGGCCTTTAATCTCTTGCAGTTCGTTAGACTGAACTGGAAATGAGTTTAATTTACCATTAGGCTAGATATCAGGTGCTAGTAATGCTGGTGCACTTGGAATAATAGCCAAAGAAGGAACTTACATAGGGGTTGGAGGCTGAAGAGTAGGAAATATTGGCATAGGTGGTCTTGGGGCAATTTTACTAGCCTGTATGAGGCTGTTTTCAGCTCTAATAGGTACACTATATGCTGCAGGAAGTGTATCACCTCCCATTGATTGAATCATCACATAAATATCACTATGTAAAGCTCTTCAATAGTATAAGAATGCATGATTGGCAATAGGTCTGACCGTTTGTGGGATTCTATCCCACTTCCTTTGGAAATAGTGATTGAAATCTGACATATCTTCCTGTGGAGCTCTTTTGATTGTAGAAAGTTGTTCCACCAATGACAAGTGGTCTGATTTATCTTCAAAAAACTTGCATAACTAGCTGCCTAACTCATCCCATGTGGCTATAGAGTTGACCGATAGGCCTCTAAACCATTGTAAGGCTTTTTCCTTGAAGGACACCGCCAACAATCTGAGCACAACATTTTCTTCAGTCACATGGTGAACATCACATAGGTTGGAAACATCTTTTATATTCTTTGTTGGGGTGGTATGATCCTCCCCATAAAAATATGGTAAACCTCTTAAGGCAGCGATAGGAATGTCATCATGTTGAGTCGGATTCAGTGGGCTGCCTTGGTTAAAAGCAACAAATAGTTGGTTTCTTACTGTTGGAATCATTGTTGCTAGGATGTTCTTAGTAATAACAATAGGAACAACAGTATGGCCTCTTACAGAAGGACTCAACTTGGATCTTCTAGAATAGACCACCATTCTTTGAACCTTTTGGATTTCTCTCCCCCTTCTTCTAGGTGGGGAGAACTGCAAATACTCAAAAACAAATGAATTACTCCTAGTCTGCACTCTTCTCATGAGCAGTAATGCACTGGAATTGCTAAATCTAAGCTCAGAGTCGCCAAGTATGCTAAAATTCATCTCTTAATACTGCAATTTCTGCTGCACATACTAAACAGGAGTATGATAATTTTGATTTGAGACTGAAAACAACTCGCATTCCCACTGGGCGTGCCAAAAACTGTTATCACCTGAAGTTGCACCCTTGTTGAACCCGATGTTCAACACCTCAGTGTAACATGGGAAGACCTCCAAAGATGTGGGTTTCTTATAAGCAGAGGTCAACCTCTAGGGAAGGCTGGATTCCTTTGGTGTCACCTAAACTAATGATTCTTTGAAGGGAAAGGGAGAAGGAATGCATAAGGATAAAACTAAACTATGGTGATGCACCGAAATGACAGGAACAATGAGATACTTGGGTTACACTTGAGTACTAATGATGGACATATGATTATACATCAAATTCTGCAAGCCTTCCAATAACGTTTCACAAACAGGTTCGATACACACACTTTTTCCAGAGAGGAAAGAAAGATTTTCACAGACTGGAACCCATGTGTGACTAAGTGAACACAATTTGTGATTTGTATAATGATACTTTTGTAAAGGAAGGCATGAAACACAAGATAAATTTATGAAGGAATGAAAGAAATTCACAAAAATAACTTAATCATGAACCTGACATGCACAACACTCTGTAAGAACAAGATGGAAATCCAAACATCAACAGTGATCAAGGTAAGCTTTATATAACATGCTCCAAAATGAGTTACAGAATTTTGCTAATCCGAGAGAGGACTGTAGAAGTCATAGACTTTAGAAAAGTATGTTGAAATTTGTCTCTTAAGACTGCAATTTCTGCTACACATACTAAATAGCAGTATGATAATTTTGATTTGAGACTGAAAATAGCTCTCAATCCCACCGAGCATGCCAAAAACTGTTGTCAAATAAAGTTTGCACCCTTGCTAAGCTATCAACTATAGCAACCTATTGACACATGGGAACACTTCAAGGTTGTGGGTGACCTGGGAATGAAGTGGACCTCCAGATTATGGGCTGGTTCCCCTTATGATAACTTTGAGAAAATCTGAAGAATGATAAGGGAAAGAGTAAGAAATATGTACTTGAATCCAAAACCTATCACTAACAGGTGATACACCAAAGATCAAAATATGACAATGCTGTAGAAAACTCACCAAAAAAAATCTCAATGGAGCTAAACAATGTCACAATACATAGATTTGTGTTTACAAAAACAAGTCTATGTAAGGTTCTAACTGTTCTAATGCTTAACACAAGGAAAACAAGATGTTTTCACAGATATAAACGCAAAAGAAAGATATCACTAACATAAACCAACTTGGTGACATAATATCCTTTGCATCTAGCACTAAAGGAATCTCATCAAATAAAGGATCACACAAAATTTAATCATCAAACTCACAACCAGTCACTGAAACAATAGAGAAAATATGTGAAGGAAATAACTTTCTATTGAGAAAATGAGGAGTGTCTGTATTATAGATCTATAGTATATATGAAAAATGAGTTACAAAGTATGAATAATGCTCTTTCAATAGTCTCCTAACTAAGAACTATAGACGCCTAAAAATGACCTAGGCCTACAAGCTTCATTTTTACCACTTTCATCCTAGCATAATTATGACATTTAATTATGTCCTTGGTCCACATTCAACTATTGATTAAATAATTCATAATTATTTAATTAATTCATGTCATTTGATTCTTCATGATTATTAAATAAATAAATTTCATTTATTTATTAAATACGTCATTAACTGTCTAGGTCTTTCTTTAATTAAATAAATTTCTTAATTTATTTAATTCCCCTTTGTCATTTAATTCTTCTTGATTATTAAATAAATGAATTACATTTATTTATTTAATATCACTAACCATCTTAATTAAATAAATTGATTAATTTATTTAATTAATTAATCTCATCTCCTAAATTAAATAATTAAATTTAATTATTTAATTACTAATTAATATTCTTTTCATTTTAAATAAATTAAATTATTTAAAATGTCATGTCAATCTTAATCTGCCAGTCCTTTTGGTAAATAATCTGAAAAAGATTATTTATTATCTCTCAAAATCCATAATTTGAATTATTTTAATTAATTAGTATTAATCTTCCAAAAATCAAGCAATCGTAGATTCTTGATTTTCCAAATCTTATCTTCAAAGATCTTATCTCTTTGATTTTTTGAATCTTGCAAATCAGGCAATCTTATCTTATTGATTTTTCGAAAATCTTTATTTTCTAATTAATTTGTCTCATTTATTCTCCGCCGTCGATCTGATTTTATTCTGACCGTTCGATTAAGGATTTTTCCCTAACCCTAATTAGGGATTCTTAGGTTTAATCTGGATCGTTCATTTCATCAATTTATCTCGTCCGTCCATTTGAAATGGCCTTTTCTATAAAATGCCATCTTCTTCTCATTTTTCTAACACACGCTCATTTTGACATTTTGCATAATTATTATAGGCATTTATTTGCTTCCACACTTAAATCTCCATAGGCAATTTCATTATTTATTATTATAGTCATTTAATCAAGGCATAGGCATTGTCAATCATAGGCTTTTAGACATAGGCATTTAGATTTTGAGTAAATCCTTCAAAACTTGCTTTAGTCTTGTCATTTGTCATAATTGCTCAGGAATCTGAGGGCATCTTTATTTACTGCAAGCTAGGAGGTGTAACGAAGGTGAACCATGGAGGATGAAGATTCTGGGTAATATCGTTCCTTTTGTTTTTTCATCATTTTCCTTTGTACTTCATTATTTTCAATGGATTTTAGTGTTATTGATCTAACCATCTAACAACAATCTAATTTTTCATTGATTACAAGAACTGCTTTACAAAAAGGCAAAAATGCCATATATACAACCTAGGAGTGTCGGCCCCTGTATTAGGGTTTTCAAAAATGAGTCAGCACCTGGACACGTCATCCCTAGAAGTGCTTGGAATGAAGTTAATGAGGCATCCAATGCGCATCCCCTGCTCATGTCGGTGAAAGCTCATCCCTGGGCATGGCCTTCAAATATTTTACAACCGTCGTTATTATCTTGCAGCCTTCGAGTCTGCCATTAAGATTTCCTAATAGTCAACTTGAATGCTCTGTGCATTGGTCATTAATGCCTCCTCACTCCTCCAACTGTCATCTCTAGCTACTATCGTGACTCATAGCTACCTCCCCTTTAAGAAGCAGCATCAGATCTATCCACTAGACTCAAGCATCATTACTAACTGATCACCTCCGATCTCAAAGTAGAGTGATGTCGGCATGCTCCATCAATTTCATTCATAGGGGGGAGTCAAATTAGTCAAACTACCTGTGATTTTCCCTAGCGCCTTCTGATTGGTCGATTTTGTGCCAAGCAGATTCCAAGGTGGTCAAAGGTTGCTTCATAAGGATCACATGTTGATGAGACTTTGAAAGTCGAGGAGAAGTCATAACAGGCGGATAGAGTCATACCGACATGCCAATTCATTTGGGAAGACACATGATGGTTGGCAAGACCTCATGGTGAGTAGCCAGAGTTATATCGATCTCATAAAAAGCCATCGGCAAGACTCTATCGGGTCAGCGAGACCTCACATCGATGTCCTCATCTCCTAGTGAAGGCACTCCTTTTCACTGAGACTCTTCAAAACTGGCGAGGGCGGGGCCAAGACGAAACCAGAACTGGGACCGGGGGGAAAGGGGGCGGAAGCAAAGATAGATGAATCCTAGTAGAACCGGGATCAGGACCAAAACAGAGGAAAAACAAAGAATGAGCAGAACTGGAACCGGAACTAAATCCGGACCTGAAACTTTCCTCAAGTTTCAAGTTTGGATTTCATTCCAATCTCGCCCCCGGCAACATACGAGGAAGAAGGAAAGAGGAAAAAACATAAGGGGGAACCAAGGAGGAGATGATAGGGAAAGGGATTGGAGGAATCACTCGCTAATTCTTGCTCTTGGCCTTTCCTCAATAGACCCCCTTGGTGCCTTGCTCCACCAAGCTAACCTATAGGTCCCTGCTTCTTCCTAGGAACCCCTGGTTGTCTGACCAATCCCTTTTCTATCTACTTGCTATCCTTTTTCCAAGCAAATCTTGGTGCTTCACCATATTGTCTTCTTTGGCCCTTAATCTGACCTAAAGGCCTAATAACCTTAAAATTCTTCAAGGTTCTTGCAGGGGCTTAAAGGTGTTTCAAGAAATTCAAAAATGACCAATCTAAGGTCCTTGTGAAACCACAATCCTCCAACTTTCCATCGCTTCCTCAAGGTTCCTTCCTATGGCTTGAAAGGCTAGTAGCCTTGAGCCCCCAATTAGGTCTCTGAAACAGGGGTTTGATGCTTCTTCCTCCTAAACCCACCAAGGATCTAGGTTCTTGGCTTAGGAATGGTGTTTCCCCTGCCCTCACCTCCAAGAATCTTGTGGTCTCAAGCCTGCTCAGGCTGTATACTGTCCAGACACAAAAATGCACAAGAACCCTAGGGTTTCTAAATTTCATAGAGCTGATTGAAGACTGTCAAAGAATGCTCTCAAAAGATGAACTAACAGAACTCTTTCCTAACCACCAAGCATACCTAAGACCTTCCTTTAAATTCTACAAAAATAATTTCGCTCAGATCTTTGTTCCCCTGCAAAATATGGAACTTTTACTTCAAGACTGCCCCAACCGGGTCTACTCTGGCTCGCCTAGGGCATCCATTTTCTAGCCACCAAAGAACTCACACAAACCCTATTTACAGCCATATTTACAAGCATAGAGGTAGGGCACATTTCCCAAGAGGCCATACAAAATGTACGGTGGGAAGGTGCTCTAAGCCTCCATCTTTCCAACACCGCTTGATTCAGGCCAGAAAACACAGAAAAGCAAAGTATTTACAACTGCAAGTTAAAAAAACACTACAAAATAAAAAAGAAAGGCCTCCCAAGATTGTATAAGCCTCACACTACATACTACACATAGTAAAATAACATAATCACGCCATTAAAGATCAGTTTCAACACAAAAACACAGGAAAACTATCTCCTCAACATTGTTTTTTCCAATTTCTCAAAACACAGTCCGTACAAAAACTTTCTCACCAACCAAAAGGTTGTGGCATGCCTTAAATATGCCTCCAAAACAACTTAGGTGCTTTGGTCGAACTCAAGGATGACCTAAAGATTCAAATTATAAAACCTCATGTGTTTTCAAACACCTTGGCTAGATTGGTAAAGATGACAAGTTGGGCTTCAAAACCCACTCATGATTGCCACCTCCCAATCCATTGATCATGGCTAGATCAAGTTTTATTCAAAACTACAACAACCAAGCAAGATGGTCCACATGACCTCAACTTAACACAACAAAATTTTGGACTTCCAACAAAAACTTCAATAAAACTAAACCTTGCCAAGTGCTCCTACACCAGGAGACTTCCCTCAATCACAGGCCACGAAGAAAAGAAAGAAGAACAAGCAGGACTGGGGTTGGAAAGAAAGAAAATGCACAAAGCAAAATAAAGCAAGGCGGTATCGGAACAAAACCGGTCCTGGGTAAAACAGAGCGGGGGCGGGGACGGAAACAAACCTGAAACTAAAACTTTCATCAAGTTTCAAGTTTGGATTCCAACCCAAACCCGCCTCTAATGATATACAAGGACGATGGAAAAGGACATGGAAAAAAGAAGAAAAAAGAAGGGGAGGAAACACCCCCAACCACAGAAAAGAGAAAAAAGGGAAGATAGATGAACAAACCTAGCGGAACCGGAACCGAAACCAAAACCAAGTCAGGAACTGGAACTTTTGGAAAAGTTCCAAGTTCGGATTCGGTTCCAGCCCCACCTCCGATAGAAAGAAAGAAAAAGGGGCCTGTCAAAAAAGAACACGGTGAAACCGGGGTTGGAACTGGATCAGAAACAGGAACCGAGAGTTTTGGAAATGTTCCAAGTCTGAATCCCGACCTAGTTATGCCCCTGACAGAACAAGGAAAAAGGCAAAAAAAAGGAAAAGAAAAGGAAAAACATAAAAAAAAATGAAAACCAACCCTTAAATTGAAGACATGCACGCTGGGCTCAACCCTCTTGGGAGCCACATTTAATCCACGTGCTGAATTTTAACATCACTTTCCCCTACATCTACACAAGAAGCAAACAAGTTAGAAAAAAGTGATCCTAATGCAAGTGTTCCTCCATTTGGTCTTCGAGAACCCCTGAAAACATGGGTTAACCTACCTAATTGAGCCCATAGGTGAAAAATGGGTAACAGTATTCTTTGTATTTCTGTGTGCACCATTGTTGATATATCCTCTTGCCACCATGTTTGAGAGTTTGGCCCGTGCATTTGGGAAGCATTGTAAAAGCTTGGTCTTCTACAGGCACGAATGGTAAGTTTTATCTCTATGCTTTCCTATTTCTTTCTTTCTTTTCAAACAAAAGCTTGTAAAAGCTTCTATGAAGAAGAATGATTGTTGTTCTTAAAAACAAAATATAGGCCCATTGTAGGCCCTGCCATTACATGCTTGGTCTGAACATTTGAAACATATTGGGCTCAACCCATCATAACATTCTATGACTTTTGTACTTTTGGGAACAAAACTTAATGTGGGTGTTTGGCATCTTGAAGAAATCATGTTTGTTCTATGATTTATTATTAATATGGTCCACCGTAATATGAAGAAATCTAAGTTTTCAAACAAAACCCCCATGTGGGTATTCGTGACTTGGAAGAAAATTATCTTTCTCTGGAGCTTGACCCACCATGATATTCTACTTTCTTTAGTGGTTTTAGTCAAAACCCTTACATGGGTAAATGGTATCTTGAAGAAAATGCATTTTGAATTAAAATTCTTACATGGGCATTCTCCATTTCAAACATAAACTACATTTTTGTAAAAAAACCCAATGTGGGTATTTCTAAAACTTGAAAGAAATTTATTATTTCTTGGTTCTCTATTCAAAATTTGAAAAACTTGTCTCTGTGTAAGAATGGTTTCTCCACTCATATTTCCAGCCTACTGCATTTCCTCTTGGCCACTATGGAAGAAACCCTAGCTCGGACTTGCAATACTTTTTTGTGTTAATAAACATGGCATCTATATTTGATATTGAAAGAGGAAAATTGATTGTTTTCAAATCTCTGTAATAAAACTCATATGGTCCCTGTGAGTATTTGTGATTTGGCCCAAAACCTGGTTATATTTTATGAAAATATTTTTTGTTCACAAGGTTAAAAAATTGACTAAATACTATTGTTTCTACCATTAAAACTTTTGTATTTTATGAATTTTTTGTACTCTCCTTGGGACAAAAAGATTAGTCCCTTTAGAAAATTGCACTAACATGTGAATCCTTCAGTAATCAATTCATAGCCACCTGTGGATTCATTCTCTACTAAAGTAGAAATATGTTTCAATCTTTATGCTCCTTTTGGGCAGTAATAATGAGGATGCTCTGAAATAAGAGGACTCGCTTATGACATTCTGAAGCTTATCCACTATTTTAGCTGAAACTAATGATTTTAGGCAAGGAAATTATGTATGCTTGTTCACTTGAAAAAAACACGAAATACTTGTTGATCATATTTCTGAATTGATTTCATTTTACTCATATCTTTCACTTCACTATTATCATATTTGATTGCTATGAGTGAAAAATGGGCTTGATTACTTTGATAATTGAAATGCATCTATTCCATTGAGCATGATGATTATACCTCTTTGTTCAGCCCTCATTTGATGCTGAGGGATAGCATGTTGAGCTCTACCCTTGTGGGAGCCTATTTTTCTCCACATGCTTGGTATTCAAAAGATAATCAGTTACATGACTTTTCCTACACCTACACAAGGAAACAAACAATGTTAGAATAAAAAAAATATGTGATGATGATGTTCTCTCTTTTCAGTTCATGTTTCTATTCCCTCCTTTAGTTGGTTCTATACATAGCAAGGATTCAAATATATCTCTATTAGTATGGCATGTAGTATAGTTCATATCCCGAACTCTTAATTGGTGTTCCTCTTAATCCTTTGTAGGCACAATCAGGAGCTTAAGCTTAATGGAGAAAGCTACAAGGCATCAACCAAAGACCAACTTAGGCAATGACAGATATGTCCCATGTTATCTACTTTTCACTTTTAGTTGTATATTTCCTTTCTTGTCATGAATGGAAATGGCTAAAACCACGACTTGTGTGGATATTTAATTTCGTTCTTTCATTTCCATTGTGAAAGAAAAGCATTGAATTACAAAGTTGTATTATCATTTGTATTCTTGCAATCAAATGAAAACATGCAATGTGAATCAATTCATGAAATAAATGAAAGTATTATGTTATGCTTTATCATTTGTATATTCAATTTTGTACTCCATTTAATTTGTAAATTACTTGAGCAATACTTCCAAACTCAACTATCTCAAAACACTTGCATAACTGCCACTTGATGAATGATAAATGCAGTGCAATCCGTACTTAAGAATATGCAGAAATAACTGCATTTTTCCACTTTCAAATATAACAATATTTAAACCAACTCCACCAATTGAGCTGCAGTGAAAAATTGGTAACAAATATCAAATTTGAATAGATTTTGAGAGTGGACAATAAATTTTTTGATGCCATGGCTACTATTTCTTCCTTACTACAAATTCTAGAGAAGAGAAGTTGTTACGACTTCTTCATTGAACAACTATTTTCCCCTACTTATGACAATATCGAGTCCCAAGTTATATGTCACCTAGTTGACTCTAATACCTCAATCTATGATGAGATTTATACCTGCCTAAAAGATAACACCCTTCCACTTGACCTGTCTAGAAATCCAAAATGAAATTTCATTCATTGAGAAACTCAACATACTCTTATTGTAGATGTACTATACCGACAAGGTCTTGCCAGAACTCTCCTCCAATGTCTGGAACATGATTTTTGGGAATTTCATGAGGGTGTTTGTGGAGCTCATTCAAGTGGTTTAACCTTAGCCAAGAAACTCCTTCATTTAGGATATTACTAGCCAAACATGGAGGAGTCTTTTCAGTTTGTCAAGAAATGCCAAAAGTGCCAGATTCATGGCAACCTCATCCATGCACTAGTGCAGTAACTTCAACCTTTTGCATCCACATGGCCCCTTTTTCAGTGGGGACTAGATCTTGGTGGTAAAATTCATCCATTTTCATTAAATGGACACAAGCTTATCATCACAGCTATAGAATACTTCACAAAGTGGATTGAATCTGTTCCTCTAATCACCATCACAAGAAAGAAAAATTCATCATTCATCCTCAATTACATCATCTGTTGGTACGACATCCCTCAATCCATTATTATTAACAATGGAAGACTGCTCAAAAATCAAGACATGCAAGAATTGTGTGAGAAGTTCAACATTCAGCATCACTTCTCTACACCATACTATCCTCAAGGAAATGATCAAGCAGAGGCTTCCAACAAAACTATTCTGAAGATCTTGAAGAAAACAGTTAATGATGTTGGATGCAATTGGCACATCCAATTAAACCCTACTCTATGAGCATACTGCACTAGTATTCATAGACCAACATGAGCCACACCATATGCTCTTGTGTATGGATCTGAGGCCATTGTACCAAGTGAGGTTGAATTACCATCACTCTGGATTTCATTGAAGGGTATCGTCGCTGATGAGGACTATTGGGTATCTAGATTACAGGAATTGGAACTATTGGATGAACGACTCCAACATGTAGTGAACCACCTGAAAGCCTACCAACAACAAATATCCAGAAGTTACAATCATAAATTCAAACCCAGAACATTTCAAGTTCGTGACTTAGTATTGAAGGAGAACCCATGCAACCAGTAGGATAGGGAGAAGAAAGGAAATTTTGAACCAAATTGGTTGGGCCCCTTTGTCATTGTGCTAGTCTATGGATCAGGAGCATACCAGCTATCCATCCCAAAAGGAGGCCTATTTGAAGAGCCTATGAACAACCTCCATCTCAAGAAATTCTACACATGATTTATCTATTACATTGGTAAGAGTCCTAAAAAAATCCAAAAACATCATAAAATGTCCTGAAAAAATGGTTTCCCTGGTGAAAACCTAGCAAACAGGCATCTTGGTGACAACAAAAAAATCAAAAAAGGAAAAAATACAAAAAAATCAAAAAAAGGAAAAAATACAAAAAAAATCATAAAATCTAAAAAAAGTGCAATAAAAAGCAAGTGGTGAAAACCTACAACAGGCGCTATTTGTGATAGGTTGGCTTCTTCCTCTATTGGAATGTGCATCGACCACATTGGTTCTTTGCTATCACTATCCATATCCTCCATTTGAGCCTAATGTACATATTTTGTTGTGTTAGTCGTGTCTCACTTTGGTTTTTCAATCATTGTACATATCCATAATAAATTGATTTGTTTCCACTAGGGGAAAAATCATGAACTCACTAAGGGAAATCCATATTTGAGCTTAAAAGTGATAGAAAAACAATAGTATGGAAACTTGGTAAAAACACAAAAATCAAGCAAGTTGCAACATCGAACATCAATCAGACTCACAAAAAATAATCATCTAAACGAACAACAAGATTAATCAAAAACAAATTTCATTCAGTGACGATACTCTAAATCAGAGTTTTATCACTTTAACACAAATGTTCAAACTATTTGCATCATGATTGTTGTCACCATTTCTTGGGAGCAACTCAAGGATGTCAATAACTAGAGAAGTTATGATCAAGAATGATATATTTCTCTTTTTGTTGTTTGTGAGTTTCAATCATTAATACTATGGGAATCATCGTGGGACGTGCTCTACAAAGTATCACTAATGACATTTTGGATTCGCATAGGAAAGTGGTTATCTCTTGCCTGTTTATGCAAGAAATGCTCAGGTCATCTCGGTCCAATTATAACTAGGTGCTTGTGTTAACTTACACCATCAAACGTCTTGAAAGTAGTACTTAGGTCATCATGGTCTAATTATACCATTGATGTTTGTACTCACTTTCAACATTTTAAAAGCTTAATGATGATACCAAGCACAATAAATTAGTTACTAGGATGACAACATTGCAATGTTAGGGTTACATGTTTAGGTTGCATTCATACTACGTGTTACAGTGGTATTTATAGATTTCTCCAAGGCTGGTACAATATTACGAGTGATGTTATTTCTATCATTAACAGATTGAGTACATTTGACATTACCAAAAAGATCATTCACAGTTTAGTTGCATAAGCATTAGGACATTATTCATATATTATCATATCATTTTGTCATTCATCTAGTTATTAGACCATTTATTTACATCATGAAAATCCAAAAACAAAGCATTATCATATCATTTCAGCATTCATTTTCATTAGGTCGTATATTTGCATTATGAAAAATCCAAAAATAAAACTTTGATCATATCATTTTCATCCATATACATCTAGTTGTGCATTTGTATCACAAAAACATCCACAATGAAACATACAATTTTTCATTCATCCATTTCATACATGCATTCATACATTTGCATTAGAAAAGTACAAAAAAATAGCATTTAGCACATTCCATTCACATAATTAGATTCATCACATAGGGCATATGGATACCATAAAAGCATCATAGAATCATAACATATGTTGCATCCATGACATATCATATCACCATCATATAAAGCATCACATAACATACATAATAGGAAATTAAATGCATCCATCAAGATCAACACATAAGTACATAGGACAACCATCATCATCACTCCATATATATATATCTCAAAATAATGTCAAGTGTACAAGGATATCTCAAAATATGAAGAGATACATCATCGAAAAAATGGCAATAAATCATTGAGTAGCAATGCATACATGTCCAAATCACAATAAAACATCAAGTGTCGGAGCTATGTAGTGCTCCCCACAAATGGTGCTAGCATCCCTAGATCGGTACCTCCCCCTACACCCGACAAACCAACACCGAGATCTCTCCAATCTCCAAGAAATGGTTGTGTAACACCTACACTAATCATTTGAGACTGTGACCTACTAGACCAATACTAAGCAAAGCTCTCCTACCACTCTAGAGGGACCACCTCATGATATTGACCTCTATAAAACTCGGCCTCCTGAGAAGTGTGACATATCTCCCTAAAATAATCTGATGACCTGGTAGCCATCGTAGCCTGTTGTAGTCTCTTGGTAATAGCCTCTGCCTACTCTACCCATCATCTCAATGCATCTCTCTCCATAGTCAATACAACAACCTGACCCTACACATATCCCTAGCCTTGTACCTGTGCAAGTTGTTGCCTGAAAACATCCCTCTCAATCGTCAGAGTCTATATCTTCCCCTCGACCTGTGAGAGTTTTGTTTGTACCTGTGACAACAACTGTGTTTGTTCCTGCAACTGCCCCTGAACTTGCATGAGTCGACCCTGAATTATTTAGACCTGAGCATATAACACTACAATCTATGACTACTATTGCTAGGAAGGAAATCGTATATGTACATGATGTTGCACTACTGCCACCAAGGATCGCCTCTTGTGAGGCACTTTGACATCCAGCACTAGGTGGGAACCCCCTCCTCTATCACTGCCTCCTCCATCATCCTTGTTGTCATCCCCACCATCATCACACCTCCTCCATCACCATCCCCACCATCTCCCTCCTCCTCATATCCACCACCTCTACCCCTCCTTTGTCTAGGTGGTCTATCCTCATCATCCTCTAATGCTGACACTGGATCATCAGGCCTGGAGATCCTTGGAAATGGATGCCCACTAAAGTACTGTGAGTACTCCTCAGTCATGTATCCCTTGACAATCTCTAGATGGTAATCCAAAATCACTGGTTATAGTCTATGATACTCATCACATGCGACATCATAAGATAAAGTGGGCCCCCACTCAGTCTCATCCTACTACCTTCACGCATACATGGTCAATCCCTGTGGTATCCCCTGTACTCGACCGTACTATCTTAGCACCCTCATCAATAAGAATCTCTCGATAATGTAGTGTGTCCATCCAATAAGATACCTGGCTATGATAACATAAGGAATCTCTAAATGATCCTTGGCCCACTGCTCACAATCTACATAAAACCACCATGTAACAGAATCCAGGTCATCTAATATGCATCTCCAATACTCCAATTTTCCCAACTTATGTTGGACAACTGGGCCTGCATAACCATAGACATAGGGTCTCCCAAATGGCCTGAATCTATCTGTCTCTAGACGTGTCACCGCTATATGTTCCCAAGCCCATGTCTATAATAGGGTCACACCAGCGGATAGACTAGCTCCTCTAAGGTAGACTACCTGATGAAAATCATGATATAACTGTGCGAGCATGCATGAACCCTAGGCGAAACAGGTCCCAAACTGAATCATCTACTCCAATGTCCTACCCCAATCGATGGACAATCAATTTGTCTCTCTTTTCGAGACATAAGAAGCCGCTAACAAATCCCACAAGCATGGAAGGAAAAGGGGCATATCTCTCAAACATCTCCTACCAAGGCATCTCATACCCACTAATATGATCATGGAATATCCAACGTAAGGCATTTGTACCTCCCTACTCAGTGTGGTCATATGTAACAATGTCACCCATTAGGGAATCTACAGGATCTTGTAGACATCCTTTGGCATCATAGTCATCTCTCTAGTGGCCAGATGAAAATTGTTGTGGTCACTATGCCACCTCTCTACTAGCGCACTCAACAATCCTCAATTAATCCTAATCTGAGGCATGTCAATCAGTGAAGATAACCTATATCACTCAATGATAACCCTATTGGCCTGTGATAGATGTGGGATCAACTCCCAAGTTTGTGGTAATCACTCTCAGCACTAAAGATTATCTAAATCTGTCTCCTATCATTATAAAATATCGCAATCAACACATCAATCAATCAATCAAATCAACAAAACAATCAAACATCACACAATCACTTATCCTATCAGTTCTAGTGAGATTTTCATCAAGTCTCGCAAACATCTATTTTTGATACTCGCCTATCATGAGGTCAAAACAACATCATCATTATTGAATCTCACCTATCATGAGATCAATAAATCATCTAATCTATCATCAACAACAAATCATTGGTTGACGCGATTAAACATCATCAAACTCAAGGAGCAAAACAAAAAATATTCAATTCTGACCTAGATGTGCCATAACAGTGCTTCGTTGTGCCAAAAGGGCAGATGCACCACCAAATTCATTAGATGTGCGGTTACAGACTATCAATGCGTCATTTAATTCAATGCGCTAGAGAATTCCTTAGATGCATTGTGGAATCTCTTTGATGCTCCATTTAATTCAATGTGCTAGAGAATTCCTCACATGCGCTAAAAATACAATTTGATGCACCATTTCTAATGGACACACTATCTAATACTTTGATGTGCCATTGCAAACTATCTATGTGCCAAAACATGGATGCACTATTATAGAGTATGAATGCATTGCTAAATCTAGTCAATGCATTAAAACCCTAGGCAGATGCGCTAAAAAAATCAACCTATGCACCAAAACAAATTTCGTATGCGCCGAAAGAATGAAAAACTAAAAATTAAAAATTAAAAATGCAAGAAAATTGATTCAAAATTCACAAGGAAAGTTTTCAAAATTCATATCGAAGGTTCGTATCCTGGTAGCCAATTGTGTCATTGCACCCCCTCGAATCGAGGAGTCTTGTAGAGGATCACCATCTTTGGTCAAATGCTCAAGGTTGCTCTCTCACTCGACAATTTTCAAAATCACAAAATGCACAATGAATCCTTTTTCATCTTTTACTTCTTAATAAAGGGTAATTAAGAGTGATTTTGGTGGCATATATATATATATATATATATATATATATATATATATATATATATATTTTAAGGATCAATTAATCAGGGTAGCTCAAATTCTTCCATATCGGGAGATAAATCTCTAGAATCTCGTCAAACCAAAATTTCAACATTGACATCATCACAAATCAACAAAAAATTTCAAAAATCATCAAAAATCTTTTAATCATCAAAAATTCCTTAATTTATCTCCCAAGGGGGCATACATTCGTTATCTTCTAAAAATCGTTGTCTAGGGGATCATCAAAATTTTAACAGCACTAGTAAATTTTTCTTTGAAGTAATGCATAAACACATCACTTCAAAGAGTGGCAAAATGTATACATCCAAAACTGGTCTAGAGAATATTAATTAAATACTAGTTATTTAATTAATAAAAAATATGTATTTCCTCTATTGTATAAATAAATTGCAAATTTTATTTATATAGTTTGCATTTCTTAATTCTTCCAACTAAAACCACTTTCTTCGTGATTTAATTAAATAAACAAATTTAACTAATTTGTTTTATTTGATTAATTCCCTTTCATTAAATTTGAATTTTTAATTCGAATTTTGTCACATTTCTCCATATTCTTCTAACCTCCTTTTACATCATCTTCCATCTCACCATATGTCATATGAAAATAATTATTCCTAATTTCTAAAATGGGTATTACCCTCAACAATCTCAACAAACTCAGAGACACATGGCTTCTCCTTTCTATTTATTCTTTTCTACACTTGGCAAGATTGTTCTATTAAAGGGGACAACTTCCTTATTTCTCTCTAACCTCCTCATTTCTCACCATTGATCTCTCCAGATTGAGTCTTGATTGTCCATTGTTGCCAACTCACCTATGCCTTGGTGAAATCTATAAATAGAGGCTCATTTATAGCTTTTGCATAAAAGAGAGCATTGCATACAATTACTCTGCAAAAATCATCTTAGGATTTAAGAGCTTAGTTTACATTCTAGTTTAGCATTTGGAATAGTTTAGCAAGTAAATTAGAATCATGGCTTCTTTGTTAGATGTGTCTTAGTTTCCTTACAACATTTAGAATCAATTTCATAGCATCTCCATTAGTTTAATTCAACATTGCAGATCTTTTCATTAGCATTCTATTTATAGCAGTTTATCATCCATCATATAGTTCAGCATCTAGCCAAATCATCAAATCATGTAGGTGTAAACATAGTTTTTGTATTCTAGAATTAATGGCTACTCATTTCTTAGGTTTCATCCCAGTAATTCAGTGCATAATTAAGATATGAGAGCACTATTATAGGATCCTTAGGAATAGAGGAAGATGGAATGTCTTTAAGGAATCGTTGTATCAAATTGTATTGTTAATTTAGATTTCATTAATGTAATACATTGCATTTGTTGTGTGTTATTGATTATTATAATTCACATATTTGCACACACAACTAGTATGTTTAGTTTGCATGGAAAATTACATAGGAATAAAAAATAAAGATTCAAATTAAATCCCTACTTGATATAGATGCTCTTTGGAGAAAAAACAATGATTTCTCACAATGGAATAATACAGACCTTGGTGAAAACCATGTATGTTAATGCAATTTGACTACAACTTAAGAGATGTTAATAAAAAGGGTTAATTTAATCCTTCATGCAACCTATTCACAAAAGAATACAAGTTAAAATATACTAGTCATAATATTTGTTTTTCCATAAGTTATTTCTAGAATTCTATAACACTTACCTAGGAATATAGATTAATTTTACACCATAATTGTGAAAAAATTAAGCTAATGAAAAAATATAGCTTCTATTTCAGTAGAACATGTGTTCTTGAATCCTTAAAATACAAGATGAATAATGGTCCACACAACAAAATGTGCAATTAGATTAATTTGCAATATCATGTTTATCTTCCACCTCTACTAACATATCTAACCTTCTACATTACACAACTTTACATGCATTTTCACACACCTTGAACTAACATCCACAAATGATGAAGAAGATGAATCATTCATCAAGATTATGGAACATACATATTTATTTTTAACAAACCTCCCACCTCTACTTAGAGAGGTGGAAGAGATTTAAATTTATTACAATTTGGCAAGGGATGAAAAACTCGTATTATAGAATGGTTGAATCCATTTATTTGTCGTCAATAAATGAGTACACAACTAGGGGATTATTTGTAATGGCATTTCCCACTCTCTTCCACATAGGCATAGCAATGTTTAGGTAATAATAAATGGAAGATTTTAATCAAGTAGACATGAATGTGCACTTTATATATGAGATGTACCATGATAATAGGCCTAGTCAACACCCATATTTCATATGTACTTCATACTTAATATGTTGATGTATCATAGAAGCTAGGAAACAACATTAGTATTTATATAAAATATTTTGGATGATAACATTCCTACTATAATTGAAAACCTATGTGAAAGATTAAAAGACTTTCTCAATGACAATCTTATAAATTAGTTAATGTACAATAGCTTGAACCTTCATGCAATTGAAGGTCCTTTTGGACAAAGTATTGAGGAGAATTATTTGACATGAAAATTTGAATTGGTTTTCCCAATAATGTCCTTCAAACTAAATACACTAGATACATGTAGTGGTCATACTTTTATAGCATAATTTCAACTTCACCACCTTTAAATCCAAAATGTGCTTAGAAATATCTCAAGATACAAAATGTAGTTCAAAATCCATAGTCTCTTGCAATCTACATGCATCATAAATTCATATATTTTCATGAAGAGGTTTTATAAAAGCTTCGTAGTGCACATAACTATTTGTATAGGTAAGATTTAACTTCTTAATTTGTTTAGTTAACAAATATTTTTTACAACTAATATTAATATTTAATAATTCCCCATCATTTTATAGGTGAATGGAATCATAGAATATCTACACATATTCATGGTTTCATATGGCTGCAACGAGAACCTAAAATTAACAATTTGCAATGGGGTAGCTAGGAATTGATAAACAAAGAAATACTATGCATGGATGCGTATGTGTTTGCATGGAATCCACATAGCCTTAAAAAAAAATTGCATCATTCCATACTTGATGAACCTTTCTTGATAGACACAATGGCAATTAATGTTATCACTCCATCTATAAACTACACAAAGCTTCCCAATCATATTTAACAACATACAAAGCCCTCTAGAGCTTGCAAAAAAAATAAAATTTAATATTACTAAAAATGGAAAACCAAAATACATACCTACTCATAATGATGATTGTGCCTAAATCTTCACAACCCATTAATCCTTTCCATTTGGAGAGCTAATGTCAATTCTCAATCTGTAATTTTTCTCATGCAATATTAAATTACATTATAAATATATGCCAAAAAACTTGAGCATAGACCTAAAACATAACACATCATGCTAATTCACATATCAACCAACATAGACCCTAATAAGTCAATGCCATTTGTATTTTGCAAGTTCCTCAATGATATATTATTGAAGATAGTATTAGTGCCTAAGAATCTTGTCACTTTTTATTAGAACAACCCTTTTTCAATATCTAAGGTCACTATTTTCTTTGAATATAAATAAAAAGCACTTCCAATGTGTCCCTATCTGGAATGATGATAATGTTCCAATTTTAAGCTTTATTAAAGCATACATGGTATGACCTTGAAATTGGAAATAATGCCACTTATTGAAGTAGCATAAAACTAGGCATTTTTACAATACCACAAGACTAACAAATGGAAACAACATCCAATACCATCTAATTTTTTAGTATCACCTTGATTCATTGACATTCCTAGATATCATTACCTACTAAACAACACAAGGACTTTGATATCATCATAACACACTCTTCTACCATGAAAATGTAACAACTCGTAAATTAATCATACATGGACTGGAATGTACTTTGAAATCACACCTAATAAACAATATTAGATGACCCTCTTAGCAATATTATCATATGATAGCTCAAAATTATTATTACCTTCTCCAAAAAGAGTCACAAATTTCAACATACATGCATCCAATATACATTGCCCTTTGAATTTGAATAAAAGAAATAAAATTCATAGGGAAAAGTACTAGCAACATTTTAATAGAACTTGTATTTCATTCAATATGTTATAATTCATGAGATGACCTTCATTGGGCCAATGTTGTTGGAATGCATTGACAATAAGTTACATGAAGTGTCTTCAAATCATAATCAAGTTCCATTTGGTGCACATTTAGTCATACTCTTTGGTTATCTAGTTCAACTACCACCAATGACTTGGAAATCCTTATGTATGCTAAACCATCATATGAAACAAAAACTTGTTGAAGCTTCAAGATAGTAGTGACATTTAGTGAGATTTTCTATCAAAAATGAAACAAACCAAAACAAGTTTCTTTTTTACACTATTAAATATAAGGAATGCAAAACCAACTCTAATACACTAGGAGCTTCATATGTCACATTCTAATTTTGATGTCACCTCTAAAGAAAAGATAACTTGTTTTCCTTAATACATTTGTTTGCAACAAATGAATTAGTTTCATTGCTTAATAAATGTGTACTCCAATAATTGGGAGTGCTCATTGCAATATGCAATGTAGGATGCCTAACAATGACATTATGCCCAAATCATGACAATGATCAACTTGATGCAAGTATTCTCTTCTACATTAACCAACAACTTATGCTATGTTCCAATTTATGCATAGTAGTAGGTCTTCTATATGGTGTGCTAGGACAAGTTGAGGCAATTGTTCAAACATGACAAAAAACCACCAAATCCTCCTTTGTTTCTTATAGTACAACTCAAAAATTACCTACACCCACCTTGGGACCACACCCAATCAAAAAATGTGCCCATAACCCTAATAAGTTGATGGGGCATTAATAAACTCCTCTTAAAATAGTAGAGCCTGAACAATTCATAAATCACAAGGTCTAACAATTGAAAGAGCAACAATTAACATTGGAAACATTGAGTGTCAATGACACACACATAGCTATATCTAGAGTGTGTTCCCCTAAAGGTCTTCGAAACCATACAATATGCCTTGGAGACATTGAGTGCCAATCACACACTCATAGCTATATCTAGAGTGTGATCCCTTAAAGATCATTAAAGATATGCACACATGCAAAATAGTCCATATATTGCCCGGAGAAAACATAAAGATAATTGATTAAGAGAATTATCAAATTAAAATAAATATTCAAAAAATTAATATTTTATATAACTATTTTTTTTAACATTTAATAAAACATTTCCCTCTTATATTGTCACAATCATATATACATATTTATTCTAATCCATTTGTTTTTCAATATAAAACAAAAACACCAACAATCATATCTTTGACAAATACAATGTCTTTGGACATACCCATTACAGAACAGGACGTGATCGCTTAATTTTTAAGCTTTTAATATCTTAAAACAAAAGACTTTTGCCAATAAAATTAGCAGGAATCGCAATCAGCTCTAACAAGAAAGTACTATCTCACTGAGCTTCACGTAAGTCCACAACTGTGAGCTGTAAAGCATTTTTACAATTGACAGATCATGGATCATTGTGGGACCCTAGTTTTGGCAACATATTTGAAAGGACGATAAGAATGGCATTCATAGAAATGGAACCCAAAAAAGTAGAATGATGTCATGAGACATGGAATTCTCCAGCCAAAAATCAAATAAGTTTAGTTCCCTTCAGTGATTGAACTTATACCAGACAGTTTCAGGTATTTTTGTTCTCTGCTCTGCACTCGGTGTCTGTAATGGCGCACCATGGCCTCTTTGTCATTGCAGCTTCTTTTCTCTGTGTTATCGTCGCCGCAAAGGAATTTCACGGGTACTTCTTATCGTCTTCAATGGAAGGAATGCAAGCTATGACGATTGAAACGCAGGCCTTGTATACTGACATCAGCATGGACGTATTTTCAACACAAAGGCTGCTCCAGCGTAAGGACCATTATATAACCTATAAAATTCTTGGTCGTGAATACACGGCCTGTAAGATTGGACAGCCCTACTATAGCAATTGCAAGAATAATCCAACCGCAGTAAACCCTTACATAATAGACTGTCCCAAATGGAATCATTGTGCACGGGATCCCACTTAGCAGCACTGGTTCCTCAATATGGGCGCTGGCTATCCAGCCCCACATGGATGCATGGGTATGGATGCTGCCTCTCTTGTTTTTATCGCTGTCCATATTATTTTTCTGCCTCCCGTATTTCATAGTAATTCTGCATTGTACGTGTTTCTGCCTCCCGTATTTAGTGGTAACTGTGCATTGTACGTGCATTTTATTAGTGGCAATCTACGCGCTGTGCATACTTTCCCGTGGGTTATGTTTTTTTTAAATCATTTTTATCTTCTTTAAATTTCATTTTTAACATTTAGTTTGACTAATTAATTAATAATTGAAAATTTAGCTTATGTTAATTTTTTGTATAATAGTTATTTTTTTAATTATTGTTATTTTTAATAATGTTTTAGATTTTATTTTGTATATAAAAAATAAATAAAAATTAATAAAGATTGTAGAAATATCTTAATCATTTTATTTATTACATATAATTTACATAAATTTTAATATTTTAAATTATTGTATTTTATTTTATCTAAAGAATGTTTTTATTTATTTAAAAGTTATTTTATTTTTGTTATTTTATATATTTTAAAGAATTTTATTTTTATTTTATATTTTATTTGTTTTAATTCTTAGGTAAATGTTAAAATTAAAATATCTTTTTTTAGGGAAAAAAATATGTAAAAGAGGTTTGATATTTTTCATTGTTGTTACATAATTTTTTTTAAATGTGTATGAAAATTATTTATTTCTTTTTTAGAAACAATAAAATAAAACCACTATATTATAATTTTCATACCATTCAAAAATATATATTATAATTTTCATACCATTCAAAAAAATGTAGGAATATTTAATTGAATTTATCCTTTTACTTTATAAATATAATTATAATAGTTTTATATTACTATTACAATTAATGTTTAATATATTACTATTATCAATAAAATACAATTTATTATATGCAATATATAAATTTTAACCTTTTAAATTATTTTATTTTATTTAAAGAGTTATTTTTATTTATTTAACCTACCTATTTTGAAGGGTAGAGATAATACCTAATGTGAGATATTCCCATCATGCAAAGTCTAATACCTATTTTTATTTATTTAAATTATTAGAGTATTATTTCAACAAGAAGTTATTCAACATTAGAGCACTTCAACTAATTCTCACATTATACTACTAGACTAAAATTATTATGTATAATTTCATAATTTTAGAAATGTATCATGCAATAATTATAAATTAAAATTATACTAAATTGTGGATTTAAAGAACTATTTTTATTTATTTAAAAGGTGATATAAAAAAATATTAGAAATGAAAGATATATTTGTTCTCTAATGTAATGTAGGTATATGTATAACGTTTTAGATTACAAAGGTATATGTATAATAGAATGAAGGTACTATCTATGCTTAATGTGAAATAAATATAATAGATATTTAAAATGATACATATACCTCTATAATCTATTTCTAGATAAATAGGATATCTTAGTTTTAACATTTATCTTAGAACTAATAGATGCATTAGACATCCATGTATCAACCATAAATAATACATATAACAATTATTATATAAGAACTAATTTTAGATAAAATAAATAATATATTTTTATATAATACAAATTAAATTAATATATAAATATAATGTAATATATAATTACTATATGTATTATTATGTATTGCATTATATTAATATATTAATTTAATTTGTATTATATAAAAAATATATTATTTATTAATTATAATAATTTTATATTTGTATTTGATAATTTTAATATAAACTATAATATATAATAATATTTTTTTTTATTAATTATTGAAATTATATTTTTATTTAATAATTTGTAATATAAAATATAATATATAAAAAGTATATTAATAATAACGTTTTAAAATTTTAATTTACATTATATAAAATATTAAAAAATAATTTGACATTATTTAAATATAACATATAATAAATATATTTAAATTTTAATAATTATAAATGCTTTTTAAAAAAATATAAATGCCATCATATAAGTTTTAACTTTCTTAAATTAATATTTCCCTCTCAAATTTTATTATATAATATTATATATATACTATTATAATTTTTATACATATATAATTATATAAAATATATATAAAAATATAATAATAATAACATTTTGTACATAGAGAAAATGGCGAGGTCGCAAGTTAGCACAAATGTGAAGGAATAGGGAAGGGTGAAGTCGCTAGGTGGTGCATAGGCCAAGAAGGGCAAAGTGGAGAAAAATGGAAAGGTGCAATGGGGTGATGAACTGATCATGACCTACGCTGAGGAACCAGCTCAAGTCCATATTCCGCAATGGGTATATGTTGGTGGAAAATGGGAAGACAAATGTCATCCTACTTATCGCTTGCAAAATGCGCTAGCAGTAACTGGATTCGAGGCTGACAGGAAATAGCATGACACTTCTGAAACCCCTATTAAAATGTGTGCTTCATGGCCAAGGCAATCTCCCCCTATTGGGCAAGGATAGACCGAAAGTTGAAAGGAGGTGACATAACCACAACTACAATACAGACCGAGGGGTCGTCGAAAAGTGAAAGGCGGAGGGCCAGGATAGGGGAAGAAGGAGGAATGGCAAATGAAAGAAAAGGAAAATATTAAACTAAAACCTAATGAAATAGTTTTGGAGATTGATGTATCTGAGGAAATTAAAGAGGACATGGTGATCCTTCAGGACTATGCCTTTATTTTATTTTTTATTGGTATTACATTGGACCGTGCAAAGATAAAATCATGGATTAGGGAAAACTAGGATATGGAGGTTTTTCTTAGATTTTTTCTGAAGGGCTTTTTCCTATTAGTGCTTGCGGATGAAAAAACAAAGCTAAGAATTACAGAGGGTGATGATTCTTTGGACTATGGATGGAAAACCCTTGTATATGTAGTTGTGGCATCACAATTTCAACCTAGTCAAAATATGACCATATGACAACCCAGTTTGGATCAGACTCTACAATCTTCCAGTGGAATACTGGGTAGGAAACTATTTAGAGAAGATAGGTTGTTCTCTGGGAACTATACTTGAGATTCACATGAATATCCTAGATAGGGACTTATATAAAATATGCCAGACTTTAGATTGCGGCATTTGATTCCATTCCTCACAGTATTAGCTTGGTAGTGAACGAGGAACGTTGGCTATAGGAGATTGAGGTTGAATTACCAAAACATATTGTAGTGAATGTGGCTCATGAAAGCATGGCTCCATGGAATTCAAATTTAAAACTACAAAGAGCAGAAACACACAGCCTATAGAGGAAACCTCTCCTCTAATCATCGAGTCTAATTCAGGAAGCCTCAAGGAAAGGTTACCTCAAGCAGAGAAGAAAGACTCCCAAAGTAAGGTCATGGCAGAAGTGCCACATACTCCAAAGTCTTAACTCAACAACAAGGAAAGGTTAGTCAAGTCGCCACTACTTTCTACCCAAAAGGAAGAACATAAGTTGATAGAAAGTAAGGAGGTGAAAATTGCATCTAGGAATAGTGAGGACCTAGACTCAAATGCAAACATGGAAGATGAATTGGACATAATTAATGACAGATGCATATCTCAATCTGCATTCAATCAATTGGGTTTGGGAAAATTCGACACCTCTGTTAATTCTTGAGGTAGGAAATCCTCCAAACAACTGAGGGAGGAGGAAGTGGTGGCCAAAAAATATACCAGTATTACAAAAAATTTGAGTACCAAGGGAGGGGATGCCTCCCTTGGGAAACAAGGAAGATTGCCACTTGGAATGTCAGGTGTCTGAAGGCCCCTGACAAATGGTGCCTAGTTAGGCGTCAACTACAAATGAGTGATAGTAGTATCATTATGTTACAAGAGACAAAATTGTCTAGGTAAGAGAGTTCGAAATTCCTTAAGTACTATCATTATTGGGAAGGATGTTTCCAAGACTCTTATGGTTCTATGAGTGGCTTAGGCTTGTTATGGAAAGTTGTAAAGGTATCTTTAGAAATACTATTCTCCTCTACGAATTGGTTGGCAGTGAAAGTTTTTGATTTAATTCTAAACAGTAGTTTCAAAATCATCAATATCTATGGTCTGACAAAGACATCAGATAAGGCCCTTCTATGGAAATCGGTACTGAACTTTGTTACTCCCCGTCCCAAGGATGAAGTGGTTGTTGGGGGGATTTCAACGCCATTCTAGAACTATCAGAGAAAAGTGGCAGTAGCAGAAGTGTTTCACAGACCACCATGGATTTCAAGTCTTTTGTGGTGGAATGTGGGTTATTGGATTGCCCCATGAAAAATGAAATTTTCACATTGAACAATAGACACAAAAATTTCACATCCATTGCAGAGCGATTGGATCGTTTCTTGATTTCGCCCAGTTGGGTCAAATCTGGTTGGAAGGTGTCTACCAGTATTTTGCTAGTTTCCATATCTGACCATTACTCGGTCGAGCTCTCAATAACTAGGGGAGGGGCGCCAGAGAAAACAAGCTTTAAATTCTAGAATATGTGGTGGCAGGACCCAAATCTTTTGGAACTCTTGGAACATGGTGGAAGGAAGTGAAGGTGGGAGGCTATAACAGCCTCAGACTGGTCAAAAAATTGAAGGTGATCAAACAAAATTGAAGGAGTGGAATAGGGTTCACTTCCAGAATATTTTTGCTGAAAAAGCAAAGGTGGAAGTGCAATTGGAAGCCCTTAATGAAGGAGTAATACAAAATGGTATGTCAAATGAAGATTTTGTCAGAGAAAAAGATTTGAAGGGAAGACTTGCTGAAATTCTGAAGAGGGAGGAGATCTATTGGAAGGATAAATCGCGGGAGGTGTGGTTGAGTGAAGGCGATGCTAATTCCAGATTTTTCCATGCCTCTATTTTGGAAAAAAGGGTATCCAACAAGATTGAGACAATACAAAATCAAAATGGTTAGGTTTTTAGTGGTGGTGTGGAGGTTGGAAAGGTTGCGTAAGAGTTTTTTGCTTGCTTTCTTGGAGAGCAATCTCCCCAGGAATGTAGTAAGGAATTCATAGAGTTAATAAGTCCCAAGGTAAGTAATGAGGATAATATGAGGCTATGCATGCAGATATCAAAGGATGAGGTTTAGAAGGAACTATTTCAGATGCACTCAGATAAGGCGTCAGGCCCAAATGGATTCACTACCAGATTTTTCCAAAATTGTTGGAGCTTCCTAGGAGATGAGGTATGGGAGTTGGTAGAAGATTTCTGGAAAATTAGGCATTTTGTCAAAGATCTGAATAATACAGTTATCGCTCTAATTCCAAAGAAGGAAAAATGTTCCTCCTTTAGTGATTATAGACCTATCTCACTATGCAACACTCTATACAAAGTAATGACAAAAGTATTGGCTAACAGATTAAAACTGTTGTTGGACAAGGTCATTTCAGTGGAGCAAAACGGGTTTGTACCTGGTAGGGAAATAACCGATATCATTTTGATCATTTTGGAAGCAATCCACACTCTAAGGTTGAGCAAGTAGGCTAGGATGATCATTAAATTGGATGTGAGTAAGGATTATGACAAGGTATGTTGGTCCTTTCTCATGGAAATAATGAAATGGCTATGTTTCTACAGTCAATGGTGCAACTTGATTTTTCAATGCATCTCATCGGTTCACTTCTCGGTTGTGATTAATGGATCACTTCATGGATTCTTTTAGGCCACCAATGGTCTCAGGCAAGGTGACCTAATTTCTCCATTTCTCTTCATGATCTAATGGTTGAATCATTTACCTGTGCAGTAAAGAGATGATGCTTGCGGCATGAATGGCATGGGATTATGGTGGAACCTAATGCAGACTTGATTACTCACTCACAATTTGTTGATGACACAAGCCTACTAGGGGAAGCAAGCATGGAAGAAGCTAAATGCATGAACGTTGTACTTTTGGACTATGAACTACAATCAAAAAAAAATATGAACAAAGACAAATCGAATGTATACTTCTTCAACACGAGACCTCAATTGCAACAAGCGATAACATCTATTCTCGACATTAAAAAGGGAACCTCCCATCCAAATTCCTTGGGGTCCAAATCTTCAAAGGAGTGTGCAAAGAAAAACATTGGAGTGAAGTAGTTGAAAGATGCAGAAACAAGGCCATGGAATGGAAAAATAATTGGCTAACGTTGGTCGAGAGGATAACCATGACAAAAGTGGTTTTATTGGCTATCCCAATATATGCCATGTCTTGCTTTGAAGTCCCAGGGAAAATTGAGAATGAGTTGGAGGTAATCTTGAAGAAATTTTGTGGGAAGGCTCAAAGACGATCAAGAACATTCCATTAATCGGTTGGGATTCGGTCTGCAAGTCTAAGGAAGATGGTGGAGCTAGGCTATGCAAAATTCGATTACAAAATAATGCTTTAGGTGCCAAGCTTATCTGGAAGATGTACAGAAGCCCTAGCAAGATTTGGTGCATGATTTTGCAAAAAAAATACCTGGATTGCTCTGATCCATCTCAAATTTTAACTGTTGCAAACATTGAGGGTGGTTTGACAGTTTGTAGATACATTGCAAACTACAGACCCCTAATTACAAGCCATTTATCATGGAGAATTGGGAATGGAAGGAAAGCTCTTTTCTGGTTGGATTCATGGAATGGTTATAAAAGCTTGGTAGAACTCTTCAACGCGGATCAGTACCTTGATAATTTACAATCAACTTTTGGTACAATGGTGGCAGACTATATTAGTCCTAAGGATAATTTACTAGAAGGCAATTGTATATGGGTGAACTTAAATTGTTTACCTCTCCCACAAGATCTGGTGGATGAAGTATGCAAGGAAATTTATAACAGATCAATAAAATTATTGGATAGGGAAGATACCATAATTTGGTGTGGAGCTGCTTCTTGGGAGCATTCAGCTAGACTTGGTTATCGTCTACAACTAAAAAAAATAATAATACAAGTCATGGATGGTGCGACTCTCTTGGAAAAATGACGCCTTACCTAAGGCGGGGGTGTTTTTTATGGACTGCACTTCACAATAGATGTTTAACCAGTGAGAGGTTGAAGAGGTTGGGAATTAATGGCCAGACAAGGTATATCCTTTGTAAACAAGCAAAAGAAAACATGGATCACTTGCTTCTATCTTGTTTAGTGTTTGCATCATGTTGGGATTGGCTACAACAAACTTTTAGTCTTAGTGGCCCAAGGCACTGTAACCTTTGGGACTTCATGTCTAGCTAGCCAATGATGAATAAGAATGGTGTCTGGAGTGGGATTTGGATTTTGGCCCCATCCCTAGTAGTCTGGCATATTTGGAAGGAAAGGAATAGACGAATCTTCAAAGAGAAATTGTTAAGCCGAGAGAAACTCATTACACAAATCCAACATGCCATAATTGAGACAACGAATAACAAAATCAATACAGGCCCTAAATCAAAGTTTTCAAGATGGGATGAGGAAATCAAAAAGATATGGAGTGGGCTCAGAATCAATAAGCTCATGGTGGTAGCTAAAACAAAAATTAATAGGAAAGATAATTTTTGGACAAAACCGATTAGGTTAATGTGCAAATTGAATTTCGACGGGGCTGCAAAGGGTAATCCCATAATGGCTGGGGTTGGTTGCATAATTTGGGACTATGCGATTGTTTGTGTATGGGTAGTGTTGAAGAACTTAGGGATATGCACTAACAACACTGTTGAATTAGAGGCTTTGTGACTTGGAGTATAGATTTGCATACAAAAGGGCATCGATTATGTGGAGATAGAAGGGGATTCAATGCTTTGTATCCAGGGAATTACATTAGGGAGATCCCCAAATTGGAGAATAAACGATTGGATTACACCAATAAAAGATTCATTAGGAAAGATTGCCGATTATTCTCTAGCGCATGTTTACAGAGAAGTGCATAAAGTTGAGGATTTTTTGGCAAACCAGGGAGTAGTTAAACTAGAAAAAGTGGTCACGTGCTCATCACCAGTACAGTGGCTACAGAGAAGTGAATAAAGTTGCAGATTTTTTGGCAAACCAGGGAGTAGTTCAACTAGAAAAAGTGGTCACGTGCTCATCACCAGTATAGTGGCAGGGTCTGTAAGATTTTATTTTAGAGGACATCAAGATTCATGAAGATGCTTCTGTCACCCATTCCAAGAGCACGTGTTCTTGAAGATAAGGAACTGCAGTACCCTCATGAATGATAGGACAAATTTTATTTGGATTCAGGGTTGGGATTGTCTATTGGATTATGGCTTGCCCCAGATTATGGGCGCCCTCTGGTGATCTATTTAATGTAGATTATCTAGTTTTGGTAGGCAAGTCTTAGTGGAATTGTGGTGCTAGTATCTGTGCCAAAATGGTGTTTCAGTTCAGTCTTCTTTGCTAGTGTGCAACATAATCTATGGTATGCAATGTTAGAGGCTCTTCAATACTCGAAACCAGGAGGTGCATAGTGCGATTATGGGTTTTGTTTTTGTAGTCCTAAACTTAAACCAACACTGGTGTGATGGTAAACTATATCAGGTCATAATTGGTGCTTTAGTAGACATCACAGAGTCCAGGGAAAAGGTGGTGAATATGGCTTAGTGGGTTTGTGGCGCAAGCCAATGTCCAAGTGGTCTCCAGTGCTACCATGGATTTGGGTTCGGAGGGTTGGGTTAGTTTCCTGTGGATGTTCTTTGACCCAACAATTGTGAGTGAGGAAGACGTTGTTGGTGATGAACAGGCTGAAGGGATGCCTCAGATTTGGGGGGAGGCATTAGTAAATTTCATGACCAATGCTTGGGAGGTGTTTCAGACTAATGTCATGAATGCAGATTTGGAGTTGTTTGCCAGATATATGGACTCTTGCAATGCCTGGATTGGTGAAGGAAGTTTGAGATAACTTATCCAGTTGGGTGGCCTTTTAGCAGTAATTTACCAGTCTCTTGCAAACTAATATCTAGTGTTATCTTTCTATTGCTTAATTTTGTATTTCGGCCCATAATTTCCCCTATTCGAATGTACATGGGAGCTACCCCCTTTGGTAGTACTCATCTATAAAATAATAATAATAATAATAATAACATTTTAAAAATTTAATTTACATTATATAAAATATTAAAAAATAATTTGACATTACATAAATATAACATATAGTAAATATATTTAATTTTTTAAAATATAAATGCTATTTTTTTAAATAATAAATGCAATCATATTTTCCATCATTTTTAACAATTATGTTTCAAATTTCTTAAATTAATATTTTCCTTCTCAAATTTTATTATATGATACTATTATAATTTATATATATATAGTTATATAAAATATATATTGCATAGAAATTATGTGTTGCATTAAATTAATTTGTATTATATAAAAATTATTAATTATTAATTATAATAATTTTATATTTATATTTAATAATTTCTATTATTAAATAAAATATATGATAATATATATTTTATATTAATTATATATTACATTATATTTTTATTTGGCAATTTTTTATATAAATATAATATATAATAAAAATAATATTTTAAAAATAAATTTTCATTATATAAAATACTAAAAATAAATTGACATTATATAAATATAATTAATTATTTTTAAAGATGTATATCTTAGATTTAAGATTTATCTAAGAACTAAAACTAAAAAAATAAATAAATATAATTCTTTAAAGAAATATAAAAGGATAAAAATAAAAAACTTTTAAATAAATAAAAAATACTCTTTAAATAAAATAAAATTATTTAAAAAAATTATTTAAAAAAATATATTATAAAAAAAATTAACATTAACTTAAGAAGATAAAAAAATGTAAAAAAAAAATAAGGCATAGCAAAGTAGGAAAGTATGCAGCAGTGAGTAGCTTGCCACTAATAAAATGCATGTACAATGCATAGTTACCACTAAATACGGGAGGCAGAAACACATACAATGCACAGTTACTATAAATACAGGAGGCAGAAAAATATAGACAGTAATAAAAATAAGAGAGGCAGCATCTATGTTGGGTGCATTCCTGGGGTTGGATAGCCATCACTCACATTTTGTAAGTACTCATAACATATTGAGGGCAGTGGCTATCCAGCCCCAGGAATGCATTGGGGGCATGGATGTGTTGCATACCATACCATCAAAACAAGGACTATCAGGTCCCTATTTTTGATACTCGAGCAAGTAGATTCGTACAACATGCTCATACAAAATATAAACAACTGTATTTTTGAATTTGATTTATATAAGCAATTTTTATATAAACAACTTTTTATATTTTATATTTTATATAAACTGTGTGTATGAAAATATGATTATCCTAATGAATTCAAAACACAATCAATAATACTTTATATAAAAAGAAACTGAAAGAAAAATAAACAAACTCTTTATGGTAGCTTCTTCGAAGTCGTTCTATTGCTCTCTATCTCCAGCGTTTCGTTGATTCAAGTTGCTCTCAGATTCTGTATGCCAAGCTCAATGAAATGGACTACTAGAGAATGAGATTTAAATTAAAATGCATACTATACTAAGATGCAAGATTATTGCTAAGATGTGATAAGATTATTGCTAAAGATGCAAATGCATAAGCGTAATTGCTTATATGTGTCTGTGTATATCTCTGAGTGTACATGTGTAACCAATGCTTGAATTTGTACATGTATTTATAGAGTTTTTCGAGGTTTTTGATTGGCTAATTTGGTCAACGACTGTGATAATTCCTGACAGATCAAACGATCGAAAATGGATGAGACTAGAAAGAAAAATAGAAGAAAATAAAGCAGGATTTTTCCATTTTTATGGAAGAGATAAGATGAGATGATTAAAAATCATCTTTTTTAGAAGATAATGGAAAGATATTGAGAAGATAAATAATGAATTATCCAATTCAATTATTTATTTATGGGTGTATGTTAATTTTTCTTAATTAAATAAATATTTAATTAAGATTTTGAGGAAATTAGAAGATTTCATAATTAAATGAAATATCTAATTATGATTTGAAGAAAGCAGAAGATCTTTAATTAAATAAAATATTTAATTAAATTTGAAGAAATGACATGTATTATGAAATTAATTAAAAATATATTTAATTAATTAGAAGAGAGTTTTAAATAGAAGAAAAGAGATATTTAAATTTAATTAAAGCGAAAGATTTAATTAAATTCAAAAGATGACAATTAATTTAAATAAATAAAATGTATTTATTTAATTAATCAAGTAGACATGTGAAATAATCAAATAAAGTAAATTTACTCAATTATGGTGGGATAATAAAATGAATGAACAATATAATTAAATTGGTTAACTTTAAATACATGTAGAAGACTTTAGAGGAATTAACTAAATAATAAATATTTAATTAAATTCAAGATTACTTAGACATGGCCAATTTTATGCACATACATTTTGCCCCTCTTTGAAGTGATGTGTGAAATGCATTACTTGAAAGAAAATAATTTTTTTTCCCCTGATATGTTTTTTATGCTGATGTTGATGATGCCCCCTCGGGAGGTAAATCACGGATGAAGATATAAATTTTGAAAATGTTATAAACAGCTTGATAGGATGTTGACATTCTGCTAGTAATTAGTGATTTAGCTCCTAATAATTGGTGTAAAAGTAAACTTAATGCCACCAAAAACCCTCCTAAAATGACCCATATAAGGTAAAAGGGGTAAACGTGAAAATCATTTGCACCCTTTTACTACAATGATTTTGATGCTCTGACAGTGATATAGCAAGATGTCGATTCCATATCACACGCATAGATTCGAGCAGGCCCACCGATTTCAAAGACCAGCCACGTATGGACCACCGGTGAGTCGATTGAACCATTTATGATTCAAAATTTTGTGAATTTGAGAAAATTTTTAAGCTTTTTTCGCGCGGATTTAGTAAAAAAATAACGTTTTAGCGCATTTGAAGTTTTCCTTAGCACATATAGGGTGTTCTTTATCGCATATAAGTGTAGGGTAAAACCAGGTGTTCTAGCGCATTCAAAGTGTAGATTAGCGCTTCTAGGGTGAACTCCGGCTAGAAAACTTTAGCGCATACAGGTCATAGAGTCGCACATTTAGGGATTAGCTGTAGCAGGGGTGAATTGGCGTATCTAGGGGATGAAGTAGCGCATACGTGGGGTGTCTTAGTGCATATAGGATTTTAGCACTTAGAGGAAATACTTTAGCGCTTTTAGGGTGCAAAAATGCACATAGGGAGTTTTAGCGCTTTCGAGGTAAATTGTAGCGCTTTTGAGTTTTAGCTCATCGGAGGCATAGATTAGCGCATCTAGGAAAATTTTAGCAGAGTGCAATTATGATGAAAAATGATGGTGTATACATTGCTTCCTTGGTCAATAGATAGATAAATTATTTTTCCATCATGCTGATATGAGTAGAAATGATAGAAAAGTTGATGATTAACTGATAACTTTGCTTCCCCAAATAGAAAACAAAGAGTAGATTGATTGACTGATTGTTTGATAAATTTGCTTCATATGAATGAAAAACAAAGAGTAAATGTCTGATAAATTTTCTTTCTATGATAGAAACCAAATATTAGATGATGGTTATTTAAACATATCTATATTCATGACTAAAATACAAAGTGATTAGATTGTTGATAAATTTGCTTTCCTGAAAATGAAAAACAAATAGCATAATGATGATAGAATGGATTGATTTGATATTCAGATAGATAGATGTATCATTGAGTTCATGATATGAGTCACTTAGATAGAGCACCTGATATGGTTCACTTGATATGGTTCACTGACATGGGTCATTTGATATGGTTCACTGATATGGGTCATTTGATCTGGCTCATTTGATATGATGTGTTGATATGATTCACTGATTAATTTGATATGAGTCACTGATATAGTTCATTTGATAGATAGAGCACATGATAGGAGTCATTGGTATGAATCTGATTAATTGTCCTTATGATGACCCAAAAAAATAGGAGGTTTTTGACAACCTCCAGATTAGAGAGTGTTTCTCGATATGTTGGGATCGGGTAGGAGAGTTGACTCCCATAGAGGTACAATGGATAGGTGTCTGTGGGTTGGGATCCTTGTTGACTATCCCATGAGGGATTCAAGTCAATAGGGGACTGTTGACTGCACTGGCAGAGAGGTGGCACTTTGATCATAACACCTTTCATTTGCCAACTGGTGAGATGACCATGATGCCCGAGGATGTATACAGGATTCTAGGGATTCCTGTGGTAGGTTTCCTTATGGTTTATGACTACAAGGAGATAGGAGGGACTGATGCACTGAGGAGGATCTACGGTGACATGTCGATAGTAGGATATTGGGTGTCATGGGTAGATTTCAGTAGATATCCAACTTTAGTTTTCATGTTGGGTGCATTCATTGGAGGCTTCCTTGGACCGGACCATCAGTCAAAGGGATTTTCAGTTGGTTGGGGGAGGATGCTAGAGTGGATGGTGACTCAGCCATGGAGGTACGCCTAGGGGAGGCTCTATATTTTGGCTCATTTGTATCATGATCTACATCAGGTAGTGTACTAAGGATCGATGAGTTTGGCCAGTGGTGTGACTCTGCTCCAGATCTGGGCCTAGGAGCATATTACAGTTACGAGGCCAGAGTGTGTGAGGGCTAGGCCACCAGGAAGACCGTATGTAGAGGCATATTTAGGTGCACTTGTCCAACCCAAGCTGGGAAAATTGGAGTAGTGGCGACATGTTCTAGATGATGCGGATGAAGTTACATAGAGGCCGTATACAGATTATGAGCCCTAGGCCATGGATCATTTGGAGATGTCATTTGTCTATATACCCCAGTATCTGATAGGATGAACACCGTTCATTATTGAGAGATTTTTGGCCTTGTGAGTTCAGAGATAGTACGGATTCACACACGGGATGTCACAAGGCGTTGCTCACTATGGGCGGTGCAAGGATGATCCTGGATGGGGACGCTGTATTACCTACCAAGTGGCGTATACAGAGTATTCGAGCTTACAGCCTAAGGTATGGGCATACAGGTTAGAGGTGACAATTACAGGGATGTTAGATGAGTACTTAGTGTACTTCCACACACATCACTTCCCTCGATTTACATGCCTCGATGAGCTGGGGCCTATTGTAGTAGTACAGTAGCCAGGGAAGGAGAGACAGGAGGGTGTGGCTGGCGGAAAGCAAGCAGTGGGTAGACGAGAGGAGGGGGAGGAGAGTGGAGATGAGGAGGAGGGTGGCAGAGATGAGGAGGAGGGTGGCAGGGATGATGACAGCTCAGATGGTGGGGATGACAGGGGAGATGATGGAGGGGAGGCAAAGAGGGCAGTGAGGTAGAGTTTGACAACCTAGCTAGTGCTTAGATTGTACAATGGCCCAGATCTGGGGGCAGACCACAGATTGTTATCAAGGTTTCCTGTAATACCCCCATATTTGTGATAATATTTGTTACTATTGGTTTCTCTTGTGTGTTAGCATGATACTGATTTGTGTTGGTGACTCATTGACCGATTTGGTGTGTGTGGATGCATAGTTTAGTTGTTTGCTTCTTGTGACATTATTAGTATGATTTATGATACTTTGTGTGTTGATTGGATTATTGTTTATTCAAATAATTTTTCATTAATGTTTTATATGTCAATGTGATGATTCTATGGTGATCATGTTATTTGGATTCAATATTATTTTATAATGCAATGGTTTAATAATTAGTTATGATGCAGTAGTTAAGTAATCATGTTATCTTATGATCAATTTGGTTAGAAATGTTAGTTTTTCATTGATATTGTAATTGTTAGAATAGATTAGGTGAGAGGACAGTGTAGCATCACTCGTTCACGAGTGCCCCGCTACGCTGCAATTCCTTCTCACAATAGGATGTTTTGATTATATATATATATATACATGTGCTACTTAACGGTTATTTGGATGCAGGATTGCAGGAATAAGTCTCGATTCCACCTGCTTAGGTAGGACAGGGCGAGAATTAAACTAACCCAACGGGTAAAATGTTAAAAAATGGAGTAGGTTTGGAAGTATCCCCGTCCCAAGTTCGTCGTCCTGTTGTAATTTGTTGTGTCATGACTGAAGTGTTGTCCTTGTTGTTATGTATTTTGATTGTTGAGTATTTATTTATGGTTAGTGTTTAATTAATTAATGTTGCATTGTTATTTGATATAATTGTGAGTTGGTAAAATATTAAATTTAAATATTTTGTAAATTAAAAAGTATCTAATTAATTAAAGTGTAAGAAATTTAAATTAAATTAATATTGATGAGGATAATTAAATATCATCTTTTTATTAATATTAAATTAGAAAATCATGTGCAGATAATATCTTGATTAAATAAATTATTTTAATTAAAATTGTAGATAAGTTGTGCTTTTAAAAGCTGGAAAAAGGACCAATAAGGGAAGAGGCTTTTTGAGAAAAGAAAGCGGAAGAGCTTTATTGATTCTTTTTTTGATTTATTATTTTTATGAGAGTTATTCACACACACAAGTTTTCTCTGTTGTTTGATCTGAAGAAAAAAAAAAGAAAAATAGTTTTGGTTTTGGGTTTTCTGGGTAAAAATTATTGTGGTTGAAGAAAAGATAAATTCAAAAGTGAGCTAAAGATAGGAATTGGAAAAGAGAGTTGTAGGAGGAAATCGAGAGGAGGCTACAGAAGGGGATTCTTCATCGAATGGAGGACTCCAGGTTTTATTCTGTTAATTTATTAATATTTTATTGTTCTGTAAGTAAAATCTGGTTTATTGAGTTTGAAAATCCATTCCTCTATTTCTTTGAAAATGAATCTATGAATTGAAAACTTGTTTGTATTTAAACCCTCGAATCCTCTGTAGAAACCTTCAAGAATTCTTTAATAAAATATAGAGGTGGAAATAACAGTGTTGAAAAGAAAATTATTTTATTAGTTGAAATTTGTTTACCCAGATCTATATTGAGTTGGTTGAAGAAATTATCCTTTTGAAAGAAAATAGTTTGTGAAATTCTTTGAAATGTGTATGCCTAATAATTATTGCTTCGATAAATAAAATTAGTTATATCATCTGTTACTATGGTTTGGTTGTATATATATATATATATTTGGTCTCTTATAAGAAAAGTTTTTATATAAATAAATCTATTGATCAGATTTCAAAATGATTAGATAAAATAAATTATGTTAAACAATTTGTGTTCTTGAATTTCATGTCTTCTTTGAAAATGAAAATTTAAAATAAAATAAATATATGTATATAAGTACTGTGCTTTAAGATTCATTTTTTAACTAGATTCGAAAATCGAAATAGAAAAATAGTAATAAAAAAAGAAGAGAAGTTTTATTTAAAATAAAATTTTAAAAACAAAAATAATTTATAAAATAAAATTTAAATTTTAAGGGGTGGGAGGTCGGCCGACGCCGTACCCTCCCACAGCCCTGCTATGGCAGTACGCAGCCACTACGGCTGCGCACAGCAGCCGAAGCTACTGGGTGCAGTCTGTATGGACTGTGACCTCCCCACAGGGGGAGGTACGTAGTACCTCCACCTGTGTGGAGGTTCGGGCATTTATTTATTTCATTTTCTTTTTTATTATTATTTTCATTTATATATATATATATATATGTATATATATTTATATTTATGTTTATATAAATTTATAAATTTAAAATATATTTTATGTATATATTAATGTATATATATAGATTGATATATATATATATATTGTGTATATATATATTGATATATTTATATATATATATAGGTAAATTCTATTTTAGAATTTGTGAATATTATTTTATTATATAAAAGATTTTATATATTGTGATAATGGTTTTAATGTGATAATTTTTGTAAGTTATTATATTATAGTTTAATTGAGGTAATTGGGAATGTGATATATGATTATTATTATTATTAAATTGATTAGTTAAAAATTAAAAGATGCAACGTTATAGTGTTATTGTGTGAGGTAGAAATAAATTGTGCTTTGAATTTAGTCGAATACTCTCGAGTTGTTGATCTATTTATTTGATGAAATTTGTTATTTATTGTAAATTGTTTTATGGCATTGTTGATGTGTCGGTTACTCTCGAGGTTATCCATTTTATTTAATTTGATTTTCTTTAATTTGGGTTTAGGTCATGTAAAAAAAAAACCCTAGAGTTAACTTATCCAGTTATAG
>VDFB02193867.1:161922477-162216350 GCA_007258455.2 Sequoia sempervirens | reverse complement strand
TGATGAATTCCATGACAAGCAAATTGCTATGGATCATCATGGCATTCCACCACCATTGAGACCATATTTCTTTGAGGCTTTTACTCAAACAGTTCCTTGCCTTGTCTATGCTATTGCTTATTAAATTATGCTTTGATAGATTTTTTCCAAGCATCCATAGCTTGTTTGGAAGCGCCTATTTTAGGATTTTAGCCATAGGAGCAAGGAGGTGAACTATTTGATAAAATGCTTTGGTAAACACCTATGAAAAATGTGGTAGCATAGACAAGGTAGAGAAATGTTTGAAAAAATGCCTCAAAGAAATGTGGTCTCATGGTGATGGAATTCCATGATGAATGCCATGACGAATGCCATGACATGAAAATTGCTATGGATTATCATGGAATTCCACCACCATTGAGACAACATTTCTTTGAGGCTTTTATTCTAATAGTTCGCTGCCTTGTCTATACTATTGCTTATTAAATTATGCTTTGATAGATTTTTTCCAAGCATCAATAGCTTATTTTGAAGCACCTATTTTAGGCTTTTAGCCATAGCAGCAAGAAGGTGAACTATTTGGAAAAAATTCTTTGGTAAACATGTATGAAAAATGTGGTAGCATAGACAAGGCAGAGAACTGTTTGAAAAAATGCCTCAAAGAAATGTGGTCTCATGGTGATGGAATGCCGTGACAATCCATAGCCTGTCTGAAAGCACCTGTTTTAGGCTTTTAGCCATAGTAGCAAGACAATGAACTGTTTGATAAAATGCTTTCATAGAAATGTATGAAAAATGTGTTAGCATAGACAAGGCAGTGAACTCTTTGAAAAAATGCCTCAAAGAAATGAGGTCTCATGGTGATGGAATTCCATGACAATCAAAAGCATTTCATTGTCATGGCATTCCATCACCATGAGACCTCATTTCTTTGAGGCATTTTTTCAAAGAGTTCATTGCCTTGTCTATGATATTGCTTACTATTATGCTTTTGATAGATTTTTTTGAAGCATCCATAGCTTGTTTGAAAGCACTTGTTTTAGGCTTTCAGCCATAGCAACAAGGCAGTGAACTATTTGACAAAATGCTTTGGTAGACATGTATCAAAAATGTGGTAGTATAGACAAGGCAGTGAATTGTTTGAACAAATTCCTCAAAGAAATGTGGTCTCATAGAATGCCATGACAAGCAAATGCAATTGGGAGTTGCTTCGAGTTATTAGTTATGCAATGTGAAGTAATTGCATAACTGCTTAGGTTGACTTTGTAAAAACTATATATTGTAATTGAAATTTTGTCATCTATTAGCATCTAGTTATTAGTTATGCAATGTGAAGCAATCCTTTGAGTTTAAAATATGTGCTTGATGCAGTGTAATCAATGATATGAATATAAACTACAAAATTCTATGTTTTACAATTTATTAGTTAAACATTTTATTTTATTTTCTCTCTATATCTCTATGCTATGGAAATGCCTTTAAATTTTATTTTTAAGTTTTTATCTTAGAAATTGTTCTACTTTTTTTTTAAATCTGATTTTTTTCCCATTTTTTCTAGACTTTTTCCCGATTTTTTCAAAAAATATTATACTTTTGGTTTGTCAAATTTTTCCCCAAAAGACTTTTGCTGCTATGGTATAAACACATATCTTTTTGTAATATCAAGGATACTTTTTGAAACTTCCATGCATTGCTAATCTAAAAGGAAAAGTCTTTTGCCTAATCTATATGCAACCATGCTTTTGACATTGTCAAAAAGAGCAAATATGGACACCATCGATAAAAAAGAATTGTATTAACCAAATAGCCATGTACACATACATCAATATATGCCACTATAAGTATAAAATATAGTTACAAAATAGCCATATAGGCTTACACTCGAATTCCATATAGGCATACAATGTCAAATATATCCAATACAAGATATGTACAAAATTGTCGTGTCTAGGCATACAAGAAAGGGCTCTAGAATCAAAATTCATTTCTCTCCATGCTCTAGAAATAAATTTTTTCCCTTTGTTTGGTGATATGATGGCGATAAGTCTTTATGTCATTTACGTTGTGCTTGAGGAGTGCTCCTACTGCTCCTCCTATAGTTTAGCTCCTGGTGAAGTCTTAACTATTACAATAAGAAGTAAAGACATTAATATATAGAAATTACATTATATGAAATGATATATTTAACAAAATAATCACTTACTACCATCTCATGATCACTCTCCATGATGGAAATATTTGCATGTCGATGCTCAGGTGTGCTCAAGCCCTGTGTAAACCATCCAAATAGGAATTAAACTATGAATCAATAATGGTTTGATTTTTCACTAGAATCAACATCTATAACAACAAATGTAAATTGAAATTTAGTAATTTTCCTCATACCTCCTCTATTAGAGCCATGGAGGATTGTATAGTGGATGAAACACCGATATCCATTGCCATTGTAACATTTGGAGGTGTTCCCACAACCAACATCTAAAAATAAAACAACAAATTATTCAATCACAAAAAAGTTACAATAGCAAGATCCATGTCATGACTTATAATGTATGAGATCTAATGAACAAAATTTTGAGTACAAGTATTAAGCTATATATTTCTCGTAGGCCTTGGCACTTCGATAGGAAGACCAAGAATGATGGGGAGAAGAACACATACTCCATTTTGAAGGATGGGAAGACTTACAACCTTTCACCTCTCCTAGAAGAAGACAAGGAAAAGCATGAAGGGCGATGGTGGGTTAGAAGGAGTTCATGAAGACCTTGAATGAAGGAGGAGGAAGAGGATTCTTCCTGATTATGAAGCCAAAAAGTGAAGCAGATCTGCCCACAAAGAAGAAGGAAGATGCACCAAACGAAGTCCAAGAGTTAGTGGAAAGGTACAAGGACATAACGGTGAATGAATTATCTAGTTCCCTACCTCCCATTAGGGATATAAGCCACCATATTGATTTGATTCTAGGGGTTGCATTACCTAATAAGGCTGCATACAAGATGACACCCGCTCAAAATGAGGAGATTGCAAGACAAGTGCAAGAGTTGACAAATAAAGGGCTAGTGAGGAAGAGTTTGAGCCCAGTGATGTTCCTACTATCCTAGCACTAAGGAAGGATGGGAATTGGATGCTTTACACTAATTCAAGAGCCATTAATAGGATCATGCAATCATATATAGGTTCCTGATGCCAATAATGGAGGACCTCATGGATTGTCTATCAAGAGCATCTTATTTTCCAAGATTGATCTAAAAAGCGGGTACCATCAGATAAGGATCAGAGAGGGGGATGAATGGAAGAAAAATTTTAAGACTAATGAAGGGCTCTATGATTGGTTAGTGATTCCCTTTGGGTTATCAAATGCCCCTAGTACGTTTATGCGCCTTATGAATGAGGTATTGAGACCTTTCATTAGAAAGTTTGTTGTAGTTTATTTAGATGGCATCCTTGTGTTTAGTAGGTCTAAAGAAGAACATTTCAAGAACCTTGACATGGTACTAAGGAGGTTACAAGAGGAGAAGTTGTTGATCAACATGGAAAAGTGCGAATTCATGAAGGAAGAACTAGTCTATCTTGGTTTTGTCATCTCCAAGGGAAGTTTGAAGATGGATCCTTCAAAGGTGCATGCTATTCTTACTCAAGGCCAGCACCAAAATCCATGGGAGATGTGAGAAGCTTCCATGGACTTGCAAGCTTTTATAGAAAGTTCATCAAGAACTTTAGCCAAGTTTGTGCACCAATCTTGGACACCATCAAAGGAGGTAAAAAAAAAGTAGGTTTTCTAGGACCAATGAGGCTAATAAAGGGTTTGAATATCTAAAAATGAGAGTAGCACAACAACCTATAATTGTGCTCCCTGATTTTGATAAATTTTTTACCATTGAGTGTGATGCTAGCAATCAAGCAATAGGGGCTATTTTGAGCCAAGAAGGCAAACCAATTGCATTTTACAGTGAGAGGCTAAATGAAACAAAGAGGAAGTATTCTTCCTATGATTTAGAATTGTATGCTATGGTCCAAGCCCTCAAAAAGTGGAGGCACTACTTGTTACCTAAATAATTTGTTGTTTATACTGATAATCATGCCTTGAGTTCTTTGAATGCATAGGAAAAACTCAGTCATAGGCACATGAAGTGGGAAGATTCTTTGCAAGCCTATACTTTCACAATAAAGTATAAGAAGGGCCAAGCAAATAAGGTGGGAGATGATCTCAGAAGGTCACTTGTAGTGCAAGATATCCAACTCCAAAGCATGGGGGTTGAAACATTGAAGGATATGTATCATGAAGATTCATATTTCAAGGAGGTACACAATGTTTGTGAGCAGCATTTGAATTCTTTTCATGGTGAATTCTTTGACTTTTTATTGCAGAATGGTTTTCTCTTCAAAGGAATCCAATTGTGTGTGCGTAAATGCTCAATGAGGGAGAATATCATAAAGGAGAAACATAGTGGGAGTCTTGGAGATCACTTTGGCCTTGGCAAGACCTTAGAACAAGTTAGGAGATTTTACTATTGGCCAAAGTTACAGGTGGATGCGAGAAGGTATGTGGAAGGCTGCATAATATCTCAAAGGGCAAAGGGAACTTCATCAAATGCAGGACTCTATCAACCACTGCCCATTCCCAATAGGCCTTCAAAGTGTGTAAGTATCGACTTTGTCTTGGGGTTGCCTAGAACCCAAAAAGGTTTTGATACTATCTTTGTGGTAGTTGATAGATTTAGTAAGATGGCACATTTTCTTCCTTACAAATGCACCAATGATGCATCTCATATAGCAGGTCTCTTCTTTAAGGAGGTTGTTAGGATACATGGACTACCTTTAAGCATTGTTTCTAAAAGGGATTCTAAATTCATTGGTCACTTTTGGATGACCTTGTGGAAGAAACTCAAGGAAAAAATATGTCCTTTAGTTTAGCATACCATCAAAAAATGGATTTACAAATTGAAGTGGTGAATAGATCATTGGGAAACCTCTTAAGATGCCTTACCAAGGAGCATGGACAAGCTTGGGATTTGATTTTACCTCAGGCTGAGTTTGCATATAATGACTCCATGAATAGGAGCATTGGTAGAAGCCCTTTTGAGGTAGTCTATGGCATGCACCCTAGAGGTGTCTATGAACTAAGAGATCTACAAGGAGTTGCTAGGATAAGTGCTCAAGTGAGGACTTTGTTGTTACAATCAAGGATATTCATCAACAAGTAAAGGAAACCCTTCAAAAGAATGTTGAGAAGTATAAGGAAAAGACAGATTTAAAGAAGAGGAATGTCCAATTCAAGGTTGGAGACTTGGTGATGGCACACTTGAAGAAGTAGAGACTTCCAAAAGGAAAGTATACCAAACTCATGATGAAGAAGATAGGACATTGCAAGGTGGTCTACAAGTTTGGCCAAAATGCTTATGAAATAGAGCTACCTCCTGGGGTGGAAATCTCTCATATCTTCAACATTTTTGACTTGTATCCTTTCAAAGCTTTTGTGATATGATTGAGTGCTTGGTTACTATCAAACTAATGATATGATTGATGTTACTAAATTTTTTTAAGGTGTATAAGATCTAGGTTTGGTGACTTTGATGGTTGGATGGGTGACTATTATGAAGCCCTTTGAGCAAATTGGTGATTAACCACAAGATGATAATCAAGATTTTGTTGTAGCAGGAATTTGTAACCTATAAATAGATTGTTGCAGTCAAAATATGGTGAGTATAGTGCTTGATAATGGACTGATAAAAGTGAGGTATGGTTTAATTGATTTGTTGCCTTGGTGAATAAATGAAAGGATGAATTGTTCAAGTGTCAATAATCAAGTTTATGTTCTTTTTATGGTCCAGTTGAGAATGATGTGAATCTAATTGATTAAGTCAAAGTTTTCTTTAATATGGTTTTTGCTTTGAATGAATCAATTGGAATATTGTTTAGTGGAATGATGAATGATGGCCTATGGAATGGCTAAGAGAATTTGAGTGGATTTTGGTTGAATGAAAAGTATATTTATGATAAAATTATATTTGATCTTCTCCTGATTCTATTTGGGATTGAAATCCCTTGAAGAAATGATGTTGATGGTGTTTTTTGGATGCTCTACATCAGATGTACCCTATTGATTGAGTGTTTTGATATGATGCTCTGCATCACTAACTGCCTTGTCTATGCTATTGCTTACTATTATGGTTTCATATATTTTTTCCAAGCATCCATAGTTTGTCGTGGTGGTGCACCTTTGCAAGCACATGCCTCCATGTGAAGTAATTGCATCATGTTGCTTATGTTGACTTTCTAAACAACTATATTGTATAGTTGAAATTTTGTCATTTATCAACTTCTAGTTATTAGTTATGGAATTTGAAGTACTAATGCTTTGAGTTTGAATGATGTGTAATGCAACATAAGCAACAATATGAATATAAACTATAGAAATCTATTAAGTAGAATTCATTAGTTAAGTTCTCTTTATTTTATTGCCTCTGTGTACGTTTGAGTGAATCCACTGACACTAGGAGGTGTTTGCTTGAAACCACCAATATTAGCCTGTTCAACATCCAAAACCACAGGTATTAAAATATCATTCGTAAAAAAATGCTATAAACATGTAATGAATTTATAATTGTTTACTAGTTAGATACCCTACTGATAGGTGCACTGCAGAAATAAGAAGGTGGACGATTGATGTATCCAGTCTCAACAGTGTGACCCTGCAATTTTATTAAAATAATAAAACTAAATTAGTTAATCATGCATTTTAGAATTGAAATATAATAAATTAAATTCAATGAACATGCTAAATTTTACCTGACTATCAATTCCATATGCACAATGCAAAATGTCAGCCATCCTCTCCATCCCCATAGCAACATTTAGATCATATGTAGTACCATATGGATCCTGAGTAATAGCATATGGATGCTGCGTAGTAGCCTCCTGTGTGTCGGTGGGGTCATCTGAACAAGTCACCCCAGAAGATTGACACACATGGGTTTGAAGGCCACCACCCGAAGACTCCCCTGGATGGCATTGTACAATAGGGCTACTATGATGGATGACACTCTGGGTCAAAGTGTTGATCGCCTGCAATGTCTCTACATCAGCACTCTCCTTCACAATGACATGCATAACAATGTCCTTACAAGGCAGCCTAGCGAGAGGTCGTCTCCCTTGTCGCCTAGGATCTGGCTATGCACTGGACCTATCTTGAGCCGACCCCCAACCTCTCCCCTAGAACTCCCTCATATCAAAATAATTTGGGATTTGGTTCAATACAAACTCACTGTATAGTTTCCTAAGAAAATATTAGGGGACTTCACAATTATTGCACGGTGGGTAATCAAAGACCAAATACCATCTATCATAAAAATGGTTCCTAATCTCTTGGTGGTGGCACCAATGAATAGGAAACCTCTTTGCATTCAGGGTAAGATTTTGATTTGTTTTAGGGTCAGTGAATAGAGAGCACAAATCACCTTTAGTAATTTTTAAATCTTTTACTTGTTTATATGATAATTTGTCTACATAATATGCCCTGGCTGCCTGCCTCCTATCTTGCCATCCAGATATTTGTTGGGTAGTTGTATCTACATTTTTTAACATCTCTTTCAATGAATTTGCTAGTGTCATTCTTTCTGTGGTTGAAGCATTTGGATCACTCAACCTACTGATAAGATCCTCAAGTTGTTTTCTATTGTTGTCAATTTCACTCAGATTTTCTTAAGTACCAAGAGGGTATTGAGTGATTGGTGGGGGAGGTTGATTTTGTTGAGGATTTTCTTGAGGATTTGCCTCCTCTTCTTGTTGAGGATTTACAGGATTTCCTACAAATTTAAAAAAAATAATCAAATCTAACCTAAAACAAACAAAATCAATTTCAAACTAAGAAATTCAAAACAAATAGTAGACAATACTTACCTCCTGCACCTCCTTGTCGTCGTGGCACCATATTTGCAAAGCAAATCCAACTATTGTTGATAAAATTTGTATAAATCCTTCCTCCTAGAATGTGAGTGCAAAAGTGAGGGTTTTTGGCCGTGGGCAGAGAGAAACAGTAAATATAAAATGATAGTTTTAACCTTTTTTTTTGCTTTTAAAATAACATAACGTGAGCGTGTTATAACGTGCTCACATTATCTCTTTCCAAAAAAAATTTTGGCCACAAAAGTGCGACCATCTTGGTGCACTTACCTTAGAGTTAGACATCACTTACAATTATGATTAGGATTAGAGTTCAATTAACATTTAATTATTATTATTATTAAAAAAATTTAAAAATAAATAAATATAAAGTTTTACTATTATGGTTTAGTTAGAGTTAAGAGTTTAATAAGGGTTAGGGTTGTAGTTAAGATTCTATTATGATTAGGGTACGGTTAAGGGTATGTGCAAGATCAGGATGGGCCAAAAGTGGCAATATGATGGGTTTGTGGCTGACGACTTTTTTCTTACCCAAAATTGATAAAATGAAAAGGGTTTTTAAAGGAGATTCTCATCTTTCCACCAATATAAATTATTCTTTACTTTGAATTTAATAAGTAATTATTATTCATTTTCTATTTGAATTACGACTAAAGTCTTGATTGATAGGCTAATTGAAAAACATCTATAGCTTTCAAACATCACATTTTTAAATCCAAAACATGTGTCACATTCTTATGCTTTGCATACCATAGGACAATAAAAAAAGAAAAAAAAATGAATTTCATAAAGTTTTGACCAAGTTAAGGTGGTTAGACATACAAGTTTTATATTTTTAAAAAGTTGTAATAAAAAAATTCATAATTAATTATTAACTTGGAAAAAATTTTTACAAAAAAAGTATGATCACATCTGTGACACATGAGTCCCTCTACTCTTATATAAAATATTATGTCATGATTATCATTTTATTGTGGTTAGGTGGACGATAGACACCTACTCTATTTTTTCTCCTTAACTAAGTACCACGCATCACATTGAAATTTCAAATTTTCACCAAATAGATATTTTTTAAACAAACCCAGTAGCTTAGAAACTACATTTTAATTTTGCTATAGATTCTATTCTTACATATTCTTGAAATAATATAGATAACTTATTAATTTTTTACGTCAAGTTGCCTAACTCTGATTTTTCTAATTTTTTTGCCACTTAAGGGCCTATTTTTTCCATGATGATCCTGCACATACCCTTATGTAAGAGGTTACTTATGATTAGGGTTTAATTAGGGTTAAGGTTAGCATTAAATTAAGGTTAGGATTCCAATTAAATTCTAACTATAATTCTAATTTAATTAGATTAAAATTAATATTTTATAATATTTATTAAATATTATATTGAAATATAATTTAATATTATATTATAATAATTAACATTATTATAATATTATGACTGCTACTAGCATACATATATTAAATATTAATATATATATATATGTGTGTGTGTGTGTGTGTGTGTGTGGAGAGTTATCCTTCTCAAGGCACCTATTTTCATCATTTTTTCTTATGCAATAGACGCTCGAAAATGATAACTCTCCACATAAATATTAAAAAATATATATAATATAAAATATATATTAAAAATTATATTATATTTATATAATATATAATAAAAATGTATATTATATTATATTATATAATATATAATAAAAATGTATTTATATAATATTTAATATAATATAATTTTTAATATATTTTTATTATAATATTTTTATATTATATAAACCCCTAGCACGAAATGTCTTCAATACTACTTTTTTAATATTTTTCTTTCAAATGTCATTAAAATAATATTAAAATATTATATTAATATATATATATATATAATTTTAAAATAATATAAAAATATTATATTAAAAATATATTAAATATTATATAAATACTTTTTTATTATATATTATATAAATATAATATAATATACACTTTTATTATATATTATATTAATTTTTAATATATATTTTATATTATATATAAAAGCCCTTGTTTTTATATAATATAAAATATATATTAAAAAAAATATAAACATAATATATTTATATTATATTTTAATATATATTTATATAATATATAATAAAAACATAAATTATGAAAATATAAATCGTATGAAAAAGTTTAACTTAGAGTTTTTTTTATGTTAGAAAAAAAAGTATTAAAAAAAAATATTGTCAGTCTCCTCACAAACATTGGGGTTTATGCTGCAAATATATTGCTGACAACCTGACGAATACAGATTTGGATTTGGACACGGATTTATGTGGTGCATTTTGTCACCCCCATAGACAGTGCCACATCCATACCCATGCATCCATGTTGGGTGCATTCCTGGGGCTAGATAGCCAACGCCCAAAATGTGAATGCCCAAAATGTTCAATTGGCGTATTTCAACTTGTAGTGAAATGGGTTCCAACCGATCTTCTATGTTCTGGTATTTGAACTGAGTTGTTAATTAGCAGTAGTTCAAGTTGTAGTCAAATGGGTTTCTGTAATCCTTCTCCGTCCTAGTATTTGAATGTGATTGTTAATTAGCAGTATAAGATTCTCAAACGTTTATGAGTTTCATGTTCATCTTTTAAGATTGATTAATGATTCCATGTGACTATTGAGATTTGGGTTATTGAATTTAGATGAAAAAATCAAGAGCTTTAATGACCAGACTTTATATTAGCCAATAATGGACCCCAAGCTTGTCATTCAAGTAGACGTTGGGGTTTCCATGTTCACTCTTCAAAGAACAAATTCAAGCATAATAATTAATGATTTCTTAAGATTAAATAAGTTTGTATGACTCTCCTGCATCATTATTTTCACCACTCCCAAGTTTTTTTAAAACATTGATATATAAGGGAGAGGAGCCCATTGTGGGTATAGAACTATTGTGGGTATTGTTTTGGACATACTAGGGCCCAACTTTGGACAGTCTGAAACCAATTTTTGGGCAATAAAAGTGCCAATAAATTTACACTTAATATCCAACTACCGATCACTTTAATTCAAGAAATACAGAAACTGAACAATCATGTAATGCCACATTAGCATGACAATATTACATGACTTGGTGACCCACTATCGGTCCATGACTTTTTTTGTCTCTTTTTTTGTGGTTTTTGAAAAATGGTCCAAAAACATTGATAAATGTGCTCAATTTTTTGCTAAAAAAATGTAGGGATGTCAGCTCGATGGTCAAGAGATGTGGTAAAAAAGATTTGTCCAACTCAGATGATGATGACATGGACTCCTCACTCAAGGTTACCCTACCCACCATTAGCACCTCTCCCTTATAGTGCATAATCCATTCCAACCCTAAAAAAAAAAAAAAAAAACCGTTTTCATTACTAATTTGCAAATCATTCTCAAGCAATGTACTTTACTTTTATATAGAAGAGTTACTTACAAAAATTCAAAAGAAAAATTTAAATTTGTATGCCTATATCTATTTTCATAGTGTCTTAATGTTATTATATAATGAAAAGTGTCATACTCTTATATTAGATTGGCCCGTAGCATAATCTCTATGTATTCTCATTGACATGCATTTACACATACTTCCAATATATTTATCCTCATCCTTACATTATTTATGCACATTTCTACACATCTATCTCATTATTAGATCATATTTCCATGCAGCCATCATTAATCTTAAGATCTCACTCTACACATCTTGGTTCAATCTTGTGGGTGTGCAGGTTCGATAATGAATTATGTGTGACTGTCTCAAAAATTAGTTATGCCCACCTTGGAACCACACCCAATCAAAAAATGTGTCCATCACTCCAATAAACCGAGGGGGCATTCGTAAATTTCTCTTAAAAGGACATACACATTAACAATCCATAAATCACAATGTTTAACAATTGAAAGAGCAACAAGCTAAGGACTCATAGTCGTAGCTATACCTAGAGTGTGTTCCCCTAGAGGTCTTTGACTATTTCGTGCATTCACATACCAAAAATTGATGAACACATACAAGATAGTCCATATGTTGCATTAAAAAAACATGAAGAAGACTGCTTAAGAGAATTATCAAATGCAAATAAGAACTAAAAATAAGTTGTATTTCACAATCATATATATACATATTTATTCTAATCCATTTGTTTTTCATACACAACAAAAACACCAACTTTGACAAATACATTGCCTTTGGATGTACCATTACAAACCAAGATGTGATTGCTAATTTTAAACCTTTTAAATATCTTAAAACAAAAGACTCGAAACTACACGGTTGAATCCTGATAGCAATATCATAATTTTAAACCTTTTAAATATCTTAAAACAAAAGACTTTTTCCAATAAAATTAGCAGGAGTCGCAACCAGCTGTAATAAGAAAGTACTACCCCACTGAGCTTCACGTAAGTCGAGAACTGTGAGCTGTAAAGCATTTTTACAATTGACAGATCATAGATATGGAATCCCAAAAAGTAGAATGATGTCATGATAAATGGAAAATTTCCAGCCAAACATCAAATAAGATAAGTTCCCTTCAATGATTGAACTTATACCAGATAATTTGAGGTATTTTTGTTCTCTGCTCTGCACTGCGTGTCTGTAATGGCGCACCATGGCCTCTTTGTCATTGCGGCTTCTCTTCTCTGTGTTATCGTCGCCGCAAAGGAATTTCATGGGTACTTCTTATCATCTTCAATGGAAGGAATGCAAGCTATGACAATTGAAACGCAAGCCTTGTATACTGACATCAGCATGGACATATTTTCAGCACAAAGACTGCTCCAGGGTAAGAACGATCCTCTAAGCTATGCTAGTCTTATTCCTGATCACACGCCCTGTAATAAAGGACAGGCCTACTATAGCAATTGCAATAATAATCCAATCGCAGTAAACCCTTACAAAGTTGACTGTACCAAACTCAATGGGTGTGCACGGGATACCAATTAGCAGCACTGGTTCCTCAATATGTTCTGAGTACTTAAAAAATGTAAATGCCCAAAATGTTCAATTGGCGTATTTAAACATGTAGTGAAATGGGTTCCAGTTGATCTTCTCTGGTCCAGCATTAGAATTGAATTGTTAATTAGTAGTAGTTCAAGTTGTACTCAAATGGGTTTCTGTAATTCTTATCTGTCCCAGTATTTGAATGTAATTGCCAATTAGCAGTATGAGATTCTCAAACGTTCATGTGTTTGTTGTTCATGTTTTACGATTGATTAAAGATCCCAAGTTACTGTTGAGATCTGGGCTATTGAATTTAGATGAAAAATAATCAAGAGCTTTAATGACCAGAGTTTAAATTACCCAATAATGTCCCAAGCTTGTCATTCAAGCAGACGTTGGGGTTTCCATGTTCACTCTTTGAAGAACAAATTCTAGGATCGAATTCTGCATTAGTGATGATTAGTGTATAATAATTAATAAATGATTTCTTAAGATTAAATAAGCTTGTACGTCTCTACTGCAGCACTATTTTCACCACTCCTCAAGTTTCTTTAAAAAATTGATATATACAGTGCATAACCCATTCTCACCCTCAACGTTGTTAACTTTCTCATTACTAATTTGCAAACCATTCTCGAGCGATGTGCTCTACTTTTATATAGAAGAGTTACTCATATAAATTAAAAATAAAATTTAAATCTGTATACCTATATCTATTTTCGAAATGTCTTAATATTTTTATATAACAAAAGTGTCATACTCTTATATTAGATTGGTTAGTTCCACAATCTCTCTATTCTCAATGACATGCACTTACACATACTTTCAATACATTTATCCTCATCCTTAAATTATTTGTGCACATTTCAATACATCTATCTTGTTATTAGATCACATTTTCATGCATCCATCCTTAATCTTATGATCTCACACTACCCATCTTAGCTCAATCTTGTTGGTGTGCAGGTTTGATAATGAATTATGTGCATCTAACTCGAAAATAAAAAATAAAAAATAAAAATCAAATCTTAAAATTGGTGACTCACACCCTTTTGTACTAGCCATGGAGCACTAAATAATACACATTTGTACAACTATTTGTTGTCTTCGTATTTAAAGACATTCATTTGCACATTTAAAGACATTTGCAAATTATCTTAGAGCATTCAAGCAAATAACAAGGAACATTTCAATTGAAAAATTAAAAAGAACGCATTTGCATTACAATTAACACCTAGACCACTTTCATGCTCGCTTGTTCTCTACCAACATTTTCCCAAGGCCATAAAGCTAGTTTTTCATAGGGTTGACTAAGGAGATCTTGACCCTTGCAATTTAGTAACTTATCTAAGGTGTTTTTAAATACCATTAGTCCTTTCACATTCTAAGACATCAATGATTGGCATTGAATATGTCATAAAAATTCACAACTAGCTAGATCTTTATACATTAGGCTACTTTTTGTGGAGCTTAAGTTTGATTGTCTGAGATGTAGATTCGGCCTCCACAAAGTAAATCTACTAAATTCTTGACACAACAAGTAGATGAAGAACATTAATTTTTGGGCATTATCTAATCGGTTTTATGCTGCATCAACATATTTACTTGTTGCTCTGAAATTTAACTACTTTTACCCTCTCACATTTCAATTATCAATTCCTAGTTCTTCTGAACTAATTAAATATAGGTTAGTTTGTACTTGCTTTATGTGCATATATTTAATTAGCCTAGATTTCTATAATATGGTTGTTTTTACTCTTACACATTTTAGTGAACTTGTCTAATCTTCTATTATTTTTATTAAAAAAGGGTAAAATTTTATTAGACCATTAGAATAGAAATACAATCAAGAAAATGAAACATAAACAAAGTTAGGCTAGGGACCCAAATCCTTGCTAGCAACACTGCAACTACATCGAGCACAAGAGAACCAAATCCAACCTCAACAACCCATTAACCATCCACATCCTCTAAAATAAACCTATCCAACATTTGGAGTTGATCTCAAGAAAAATACTCTCATTCGTCAACCATCCAATCCCCCAATTTCTCAAAGGCCTATTTGGCTAAACAATTAGCAACTGCATTCCACTCCCTCAAAATGTGGACAAAAGATACACCATCCATCAACTCACTTAGTTGAAGAATTTTTGGAACCATTGTAGCTAGTTGTCAATTAACTCCATCCAACTTCTGATTATGCTACAACATAGTAATCACAATCTGAGAGTCAGACTCACACACAATCCTTCACCAACCTAGAGCATATGTCTTTCAAGTGTTGTGAGGATAGCAAGAACTTCCATCAACTTGTTAGTATGATGACCCTGATAGATGGAAAAGAAGAAAAAAACAACCCCTGAATTGTCTCTCCCAACTTCTCCAGTTCCAACACACCCAAGGTTTCCCTCAAGGATGAGCCATCAATGCTAATCTTCAAAATTCCACTAGGAGAATGCGAGGTTTGAAACCCTAAACCATCTCATGGAAATAAATAGTTACTCATTTTCACATAAATATATAAATGAATTGAAACATATTCAACATATACAAATGTCATATTATATCTCACATGTAAAAGTGTTTAATCCAAAATATTAAGTATAAGAAATAAGGTACATCATCACATGAAACTTACTATCTAGTCAATTATTATAGAGTACAAGACATAATTTATGCAAGAATATGAGTTAGGCTCTCATGCCCATCTAGTCATAACAATACAAATATAGAACATAACCGTTGGAGCCATCAACTGTCACTTAGCACAATGATCATCCACAAACCAAGAGACAAGAACTTGGCTCATTGAATTTTTCACTCAGCCATGAAGCTTATGCTTCCCTATAATTCCTCTTAACATGAAGAATACTCGACCCTTCATGAGAAGCCTATCAACTTGAAAACAACTGACACCTATTAGAATCTAGTGTAACTTGATATATCTACATGTATTTCATATATGAACATGCTATGCCCTACTATCAAGATATGTCAGATAGAATAAAATAACATCCATCTATTTCAATGGTACATCCATCTATTTTAATGGTACACATAACTTTGTTCAAAGCAATTAATCTGTAAATGGTAGGTAGATCTGGAAAAGAAAATCTACTCCCCTCTATTAGTCCATATTCAACACCCATCCCGAAAGGTAAAACCAAATCACATATAAATGAAAATAACATTCATACATATCCAATGATCATAAAAATAAATAACTCTTTTCTTTTCATGCAAAATGATCATATAAAAGTATTTTGTTATTTCAATCCTTTCATGTATAATGATGGTTAAGTGTATAATTGACATGCAATTTAGTTATTGGCATGCAACTTGATTATTGACATGCAATTCACTTTTTGACTTGCAAACTTGATTATTTACATACAATTCACTTTTTGACATGCAAACTTGATTATTAACATGCAATCTTGATCTTTAACTAATGATATTTCTCAATTTTATGCAATATAAATAATGTGCATGCAAATATAATTTGGACAATTAATACTAATACAATATTGCTTCTTCTTTGAGACTTAAAAAGTAGAGATTAAATTGATAAGAAACTTTATTGAGAGATTATTCAAAAAAATCCCAACAACTTTTCAATTGTGCTTGAAAACTACATATAATATCTATCACACAACCTTAATGGCTTGTTATGGAATGATCGAGGTGAGATTGGCTATATTATCATTTGCCATTATCTACAAATGTCAACTAGGCTATAGCTATATTCTATGGATGACCGAGGTTCATTTATCTCTTCATTTGAATATTATCATTTGCCATTATCTACAAATGTCAACTAGGCTATAGTTATATTCTATGGACGACCGAGGTTCATTTATCTCTTCATTTGAATATTCAGACATAATTATATCCATGAATTCTTTTATCTATGTTGTTAATAGTTCTTTTTCTAGTGAAATGCTTAATTGAGGAAGGGATGGATGGTGATGCGTTTGCACAGTGAGGGGGAGGCTGCTTGTGGCCTATGAGGGCACACATGTCTTCTTTTCTTCTTGCATGTGTGATCAGAGTATTTGAATGGTGGTTTTTTATTTGTCTTTGTGGTGGGGGGCGTTTGCTATATACGGGGAGGGTTTTTAAATTTCTTCGTTGTTTTTAGTTCTTGTTGTGGGAGATTGATGGTGGGGTTGGCATTGGGTGGAATCAGTGTTGGAGAAGGGCATGGGGAGGAGTTTGAAATGGTGTCAAGGCAGCATGTGGGGTTTGGTGTTGGGTGAAATCAGTGTTGGGTGTTGGGTGTGGTGGAATGGTAGGGGCTTCCAAAAGGTTGGTGCTTGCTAGTGCAAAGCTGTCTCAGGATTTTTCTACAAAATTGCATGCATGGTTATTGGATTCCTCTTTTGTGGGTGAGAGGTCTAAGATTAAGAAAGTGAATGGTTGTTTTCCATGGAGTCAAGATCATCTAGTCCTGGATTTTTTCTCTTGAATCTGTACAAGAGGACATATCTTATTGGAGCCAACATGTTTTGATTTGTAATTTCCTAGGTATTCGTGTCCCTCTCTTAGCTTTGTATTCTTTGATTCATCGGTCCTAGCATGTTGAGGGTGATTTTCATATTTTGGTGGCTGTGAATGGCTATTTCATGGCTGATTTTTCTTGCATTTCAGATTGTAATCAAGTTTTGAGGGAGGGCCATATTTTTACAATCATGTTGGCTTGTTAATTAAGCCCTGGCATGGAGGATTTAATGCGGCAGAGGATCTGCCTTCACAAGTTCTTGTGTCGGTCTATCTACCATGGCTACTGTTGGAGTTTTGGAGGGAGGATATTCTGCACCAGATTGCTACTTTGTTGGGGAATCCAATTGCCATCGCTCATAATACTTTGGATAAAAAGGTATTTTATTTTGCTTGTATTTGTGTTGAAATTGAATTAAATAATCCACTGCCAGATTCTTTGGAAATTTGTCTTGGCTCTACCTCATGGGTTCAACTATTTGTTGGAAAATATGCCTAATCTCACAGGCTAAAACCTCTGAGAAAGCTTAGTTGTTGTGACATTTCTATTGTCTGGCTGACTGGTAGTTTACCTTGTGTTAAATTGCTCATGTTGCCAAGCCAATGCTTTTGTCTTGCCGAAGAAGCCTATCGCTGTGACTTGTGGCCTTCGTTGTAATCTCCTACCGAGTGGAATGCCTCGGTGACATAAGGGTTTGTTATCCAGCTTCAGGGAGACTCATGGTGACTTAGAGTCTTCAGGATAACAAATGGATTCGGTAGGAAGTTATGGCGACCAGGAGAAGTCTCACCGATAAGCAAGTTCAGGGTGACTTGAACTCTTGGGAAGATCTCTTGGTGATTGAGGAATGTCTCACCGACGGTATACACTCGGGCTAACTCAAGGGTCTCGGTGAGATGTCTTACCAAAAGTAACATGTCTCCACAACAGTGTTGGAGCTTTTGGGGAAACTCTTGGGTGATCGGTATATGGTCTTACCGATATGAATGTCTTGCTGATTGTATGGTCTTCAGGTTCGCTATGACTCTCGGTGAAAGATAGATCGGTGTAATGTATTGTTTCGATATGATGTCTCATCGAATATCAGAGGTCTCACCAACAACATGTGGGGTCATCAGTTCAGTGTGACTCTTGGTGAATAGTTGTTTCGGGATAACATGGAAGCCTCAGTAAGAAGTCTTGCTGAAGGTTGATTCTCTTGTCGACAGTGGAACACATCGATATGACTTAAAGGCTTCAGTATGAAGTCTTGGCGAAAGCAGTAAGTCTAGCCGACAAGATTGAATCGTGGTGACTTGGAACCTGTGGGGTGATGTCTTGGCGAAGAGCAATTGTCTTGCCGATGGAATCCTAACTTCAGTGTAACTCTTGGCGACTGTTGTTCGGAGTTCGGTATAACATGAAGCTCGGTGTGAGGTCTCGATGAAAGATGATAGTCTTGCCAATGAGAAAATTCACATCTATGTGACTTGAAGACCTTGGTGAAACCTCTTGGTGACAGTTGAATTTCTTGGCGATAGCGTTGGCGGATGAGTTCAACTAGAGGTCGGTGAGAGGTCTTGTCGATCATGCCGATAAGGTGACTCTTTCCGATAGATGGATGCTTATAGGAATACAATGGGTTTTGGCATGACTTGAAGACTCGATATGATCTCCTGGCGATAGTGTTAGTCTCACCAATGTGCATACTGCAGTCGATGTAACTTGTGAACTCGGTGGAACCTCTTGCCGATGGAGATGACTCTTGGAGACAACATGTAAATAGGTCTTGTGGCATCGGGGAGACACTTCTTGTGTCTCACCGACATGCGACACAAGTTGATTGATGTTGACCGAGTGAAGGCTGTCTGACATGGTGCGATGTCGACAAATCCAAGAAAGCAGAAGTGAACTATTTACTGAACCGTTTCTATGTGGAAGTTGAAAAACTAAAGCACGAGGAAGTGGAAACATCTGATGATGCTGGGCTGGATGACTTGTGAGTTCTGATCCGACAGTTGGAAAAGACCGATTCTATAGAGCTTGCAGAGAATGAATGTATATAGGTATGCATTGGACATTCTGAGGCAACAAAGCTGAAGAGTTGAGAGCCAGAGAGAGAGAACTATAGAGTAAGGACCGAGTGGCTGGTCGAAAGGTTGAAGCCATGAGGTCAAAGTAGAGGATTGAGAGGTAGAGTCAAGTTGTTAAAATCTCTCATGATCCTGATTGCTTTGTTTGATCTCTCAGGAATAGTTTGCTACCAGTTGTATCCAGATGTAATCTCTGAAAAGGCTAAGAGCCTGAAATTGTATTGTAACCATTTGTTGCTGAATAATACAATGGCTTGATCTTTGGAGTGTGGGGTTTTTTATCTGAAAGGATTTTCCCCACGTAAATCTTTATGTTCTGGTTTTATGTTTTCATCTTTCATGTCTGTTGGTTCGTGTAGTAGAATCTGTTAATGCTTGTTGTTGAATTTTCATGTGTTTCTCTCAGATAGATCAATGTAGGAAATAAACTGTGTATGTTCCACATTTGGACATAGTTTTTCGTGTCTTTGAGGCAACCTGATCGAAATGAAAGTTACCGAAGGCACTACTACATGGAGTTTTCACTAGATAAGCTCCTTGATTTCCTTACATTATTAGATTATGAGTCCCTTCCTTTTTTATGTCAGTTTTGTCATGAGTATGGACACCTTTAGCGCCAATATCCTCAGCTAGCCAAAGTGGGTAGGATTTCTTCTCCTCCTTCATCAAGGCCTTCAATGGAGAAGGGGGGACAAAGGTAAGGCTCCTATGGTTGAGGGTGTGCCTAATAAGGATGGCTTTATTCCTATTAAGTTGTGGGCTAAAGAGAGGGGTCAGAAGTGGGCCTATAAGGATAGGTAGAGTGATCAGGGGTTAAATCGTTTTGAGGTCTTGGATACTCAAGCCTTGGAGGAGGGGATTCTTGTTGAGATTTCTTCTGGGGCCACTGGTATTGATACATGGTTGGAGTAGGCAATTGTTGTTTAGGATAATTCTCAGGCTTTGGAGTAGGAGAATTCTGGGCTTCATGCTACCTTTGCAGGTATGCACTGGGATGATATTGTATTAGAAGATTTGGCCAAGGAGGTGTTGAATTTAGGTAAAGGATGGGGATCATCTTTAGTTCTGGGGGTGCAACAACACCCTCTTAAGAAGGGTCATTTTGAAATTTCCTCTAAAGTTGGTTGTAAGAAGGATGTGGACAAGATTAAATCTACTGGGTATTTTCTAATGGAATTTGGGTCTGTTAAGACCATTGATTCCCACTTCTCTCAACCTTCCTCATGATTATTCTTTCATGGAATGCAAGGGGGTTGAATAGCACCTCCTATCAAAAGGTTATTCAAGATTTTATTGTGGTTCATTCTGGAGATATCTTTAATGCTCAAGAGACTAAGCTTTAGGTGGACTTCATGCTTCAATGTGCTCCTCGTATTTGCTCTTCTGGTTAGTGTCAGTGTATTGGTTCTAGGATAAACTCTTGAGGTCTAACTCTTTTCTGGGATCCACATAAGGTTGTTCCTCACTGGTGGATTTCTAGGCATTCCTCTATTTTTGTGGTGGCTTTTGTTTTGGAATCTAGTGAGACTATTTTGGTCACTAATGTTTATGCTCTAATTGACATCCATGGTAAAATCTAGCTTTGGGCCCATATCAAGTATGTTAGGTCTTGTGCACCTTATCATCCTTGGATCTTAGCTGGTGATTTCAATTTTGTGTTGTGTTTGGAGGAGAAAAGAGGGGAGTTTCCTAGGCTTGGTCCTGCTTTAAATCTTTTTCGGGAAAATGTGGATTCTCTTGCTCTTGTTGATGTTAAACCCTCTAATGGAATATTCACTTGGAATAATAGACAGAGTGGGCTGGAAGCGATATCTGAGTGGTTGGATAGATTTATTGTTTCTAGTTTTTGGGTGGGCGATAACATAGTCACTTGCTTTAAGATTCTTGATTGGTGTGGCTCTGATCATTGGCCAATTAAGTTTTCTGCTTCTTCTTTTCCTACTCCAAAGAATCCTCCTTTTAAATTCCAGCTTATGTGGCTTCAAGATTCTTCCTTGTATGATCTTGTTGCTCAGTGCTGGTGGGATGAAGACCTTGTGTATGGTACATCTATGTATTATTTTGTTAAGAAGTTGCAATATTTCAAGTATCATCTTAAGCAATGGAATAGGTCATGTTTTGGAAATATTCGAGCCAAGAAAAGGGAAGTGCAGGATCGTCTTGTTGTTATTACTTGCCAAATTTAGGATTTGGGATTTTCTGAGGCTCTTGGACATGCTGAGTCCTAGGCTCTAAAATTGGTGGAGAAGTGGGAGATTCATGAGGATATTTTTTGGAAACAAAAGGCTTAGATTGACTAGCTTCAATAGGATGATAGGAATACTAGTTTCTTCCATCATTTTGTGCAAGCTCATTAGAATAAGTGTTATATCTCTTCTCTTGTTAATTTTGAGGGTCTTTCAATTTTTTTGCAACAAGCTTTATCTAGAGAGGCTCGTCAATTTTACTCTGCTTTGTTTATTGAGGTTTCACCTCTAGTCGAGGCTGATGAGAATATGGTCCTTTCTTGCATTCCTTCTTTGATCTCTAATGCTCTGAATGATTCTCATTCTCATCTAATTGCTCTGTCTGAAGTGGATGAGGTTGTGTTTGGGATGAACAAGGGGAAAGCTCCAGGCCCTAATGGTTTTCCAGTTGAAATTTTCTAGGAATTTTGGAATATTGTGAATCTAGATTTTTTGGAGGTTGTTTGGGAGTCTCTTCATAGTAAGCAAATGCTTTGATCCTTGAATTCTACTTTTTTGGTTCTTATTCCTAAAAAGGAAGGTGTTGATAGGCTTGAATTCTTTAGACCTATTGTGATCTGTAATATGGTGTATATGACTATTACTAAATTAATTGTTGAGAGGCTTAAACCTTGTCTTCCTGTTGTCATTTCTAAGGGGCAAGGAGGCTTTGTGGCGGGTCGTCAAATTTTGGATGGGGTGGTGGTTGCCTTTGAGGTCATTCATTCTATAGTGACATCTAAGGATAGGTCTATGTTCATCAAGTTGGATATGGCCAAAGCTTATGAAAGAGTTAAGTGGAGTTTTCTCTAGAAGATTATGTTGGCCTTTGTTTTTTTTTCTGATTGGGTGAGTTGGACTATGAGTTGTGTGACTTCTTCCTCATTTTTGGTTGTTGTGTATGGTGAACCTTCAAAAAATTTTGGTGCTACCAGGGGCCTTCGTCAGGAGGATCCACTTTCTCCTTATTTTCTTATTATAATGGTTGAGGGGCTAGGCCGGTTTCTTAAATTTTGGGATTCTTAAGGCTTGATTCATGGTTGGCAGTGGGGTTTGGGTCTGCCAATGCTTTCTCGTCAACAATTTGTGGATGACACCTCTCTTATGGGGTTGGCTCTTATTTAGTAAGTTGAATCCTTTAAGCAAGCTTTGGATATCTACATTACTTCTTCAGGTCAAAAAGTCAATGAGCATAAGTCTTCTATTTTCTTCTTTAATACTCCTTAGGCTATCTAATGATGGATTGCAACTATTTTGTAGTTTTAGATAGGGTCTCTTCCCTTTGTCTATTTGGGTAGTCCTCTTGATGTTGGTTGTCAACCCAAGTCCTCCTAGTAGCTTTTGCTTGATAAGCTATGGTAGAAGGTCACTCACTGGGCTCATCAATGGTTGTCTACTACTACTAGAGTGGCCTTTGTTTTTTTTTTTTCTGATTGGGTGAGTTGGACTATTAGTTGTGTGACTTCTTCCTCATTTTTAGTTGTTGTGTATGGTGAACCTTCAGAAAGTTTTGGTGCTACCAGGGGCCTTCGTCAGGAGGATCCGCTTTCTCCTTATTTTCTTATTATAATGGTTGAGGGGCTAGGCCGGTTTCTTAAATTTTGGGATTCTCAAGGCTTGATTCATGGTTGGTAGTGGGGTTTGGGTCTGCCAATGCTTTCTCATCAACAATTTGTGGATGAAACCTCTCTTATGGGGTTGGCTCTTATTCAGGAAGTTGAATCCTTTAAGCAAGCTTTGGATATTTACATTACTTCTTTGGGTCAAAAAGTCAATGAGCATAAGTCTTCTATTTTCTTCTTTAATACTCCTTAGACTATCTAATGATGGATTGCAACTATTTTGTAGTTTTAGATAGGGTCTCTTCCCTTTGTCTATTTGGGTAGTCCTCTTGATGTTGGTCATCAACCTAGGTCCTCCTAGTAGCTTTTGCTTGATAAGCTATGGTAGAAGGTCACTCAGTGGGCCCATCAGTGGTTGTCTACTATTGCTAGAGTGACTCTTCTCAAGTCTATTATTTAGGTCCTTTCTATCTACAAATGCTTTGTTTAAGTGGCCCCTATGTATTTCCATAGGGAATTTGATGCTCTCTCACGCCAATTTCTTTGGAGTGGTAAATTGATGTCTACTAAGTGGAGCCTTGTTAAATGGGAATCTGTGTGTAGACCTAAGTATGAGGGGGGTCTTGGTTTGTGCTCTGCTATTTTGAATGGGCAAGTTCTTGATGCTAAGCTTTACTGGCACTGGTGTACCAATCAACATTAGTTATGGGCCCATATTCTCAACCATAAGTATCTTAGGGGTGTTGCATCTTTTGAGGTTCTTTGATGCCCTCTGGAGGGGAGTGGTTCTATTATTTGGAATACTTTGAAAGTGGGGGCTCATTTGATTAAGTGTGCACTTTTTTGGATCTGTCATTTGGGGTCACAAGCTCTATTTTGGTTAGATTCATGGGATGGTCACCCATCCATTCTCTCTAATTTTCCTCACCTCCAGTCCCTTTGTGATGTTTTTACTGTGGCTGGTTGGGATACCATTGAGCATTATAAGGTTGCTTAGCATTATGGATCGACTATAAGCTTTTGTTGGAAGCATCCTTTTGAGTGGCTGCTTGGGGGGTTTGAATGGGATAGGTGTGAGCTGGTTCAACTTCTTACTTCTTGTGATTGTAATTCTTTGAGGGGGCCTCATGTCTTGGCTTGGACTAGTACTAATTTGTTTGGGAAGTACTCATTGTCTACTGGTTATAAGTAGCTTGGTAGGCAGTTGTTTGGGGATATTGAGGTCCCTTGGTGGAAGCAAGTTTGTCATAAGTTGTCGTGGCCCAAGTGCAATTTTTTCATGTGGTTAGTGGCTCAAAATTGGTGTCTTACTTGGGATAATTTGTGTACGCATGGTTTCCAAGGCCCTTCAATGTGTGTTTTGTGTTGTGGCTGTGAGGAGAGTGTCTTTCATCTCTTCTTCCAATGTTCCTATGCTAGGGAGATTTGGAATTTTTGGTGGAGGGTGTGAACACACCCTGTTGGCATGTTTACTTGTTGGCTGAGTTTGTGGATCGTTGGGGCAGGGCCCCTGTTTCTACTTCCTTTCTTCGAGCTGCTTGGGCTCTTGGCCCATCCTTTATTATTTGGAACCTTTGGTTGGAGAGGAATCGTCAAATTTTTTAGGATGTGATGTTGGTAGCCCCTCGCTTATGGTGGAAAATTCTGCATTCTTTGGGAGAAACTATTGCGGCTAAGTGTGATATGACAAAATCAGTGGATCCTTGTGATGTTGGTTGTTGTAATCATCTTCATCTTCCTCCTCAACAATGAAAACTCATGTACAAGAAATGTAGACATCCTACTCTGAATGTTAATAGGGAGGGGCGATGGTCTCCTCGACCTCAAGGAGTCTTAAAAATCAACATGGATGGTTCTTCTCGAGGAAACCCTAGTCATGCTAGAATTGGTGGTGTTGGTTAGGATAGCTCTGGAGATGTTTAGTTTATCTTCTTTGTTTATAAGGGTCTTCATACTAATAATTTAATGGAGGCTCAGGCCATTTTATCAGTCGTGGAGTGTGGAAGTCAATTGTGGTGGCAAAGGATCATATGTGAGTCTAATTCCCAAGTAGTGGTGAACTTGTTGAATAGGTAGCATTTAGATGATGTTAGTTGTCATTTGGCTTTGATTGTTGAACAAATTCTCAACCTCTTCACTTCTTTGGAGTTTGTTACTTTCACTCACATTCCTAGAGAATGGAATGGTGTTGTTGATTGTTTGGCTAAATGGGCTTCTAATCATATTCATGATTGGAATTTGGTGGATCAGGGTCAGTTACCCCCAGATTTGTCTCAACAGTTGGATCACTTGGTGGAACTTGATAGGGCTATGTAATGCCCTTGCTTTGTAATTCTTTTTTTAATAAAAATTTTACCACTCCTTTATGTGAAAATTATTTTATCTATGTTACTTTGCCAGTTATGGTCAGCCATTTGCACTTTAAGAAATCTATTTCTTCACCAATTCCAAGTAAAATGATCCTTTTTAGTATTTTCTCTAGTTACAATTTTATTTGAAACTTGACATTAACTCTGGTTTTTCATTTTTTTGAACCATGTTAAATTTCCCTTCTTGCATGCTAAAGTGCTTGTATATTTCAAAAAGATCCCTCAGTTATTGCAGTATTTAAAATGACATACAAAAATTTATAATGAAGGGGATCATTCTTAAAAATTTCTAATATTTTATTATTTTGTTATGATAATTCCACCTGTAACTAAAATAGAGCTATAATAGCTCATGGTTTGAAAGCAGTGAATACTTATTCACAATTTATTATCTAGTTTCTAGACAAATCTCATTAGAACTCTATTGAGAGAACATGCTACCTAATGGATGTTATGACACTATTAAGGATTTTTGTTGAATTTTTGTTTATTTTTCTTTAATACTTTATTTATTTTATTCCAGCCAAGATTTGTAATTATTATCTAAAATTTACTTGTATGAAGATTAAACTTTCCTATCAATTGAATCACGCTAAGATTTCCTTTCTTTGTCATGCAGATTAATCTATATCAATAATGGATGCACTATAAGTACTTGGTGTCCTTCACAAATTGATAATAATGGTTAGACTATTTCCCTCTTTAGATCATACTCCTTGCACTAGAATCTCTCCCTTCACGTACCTGGAATGGATAGGAAAATTGGATACTAATCCCTCCTCCTTCATTGAGCTCTCTTTTTAAATGAAGTTCCTCTTTTTTCATATTCTCATACAAAATTCTCAACTCCAATCTCTATTTTTAGAATTGAGCTTTCCTCCTCATGCTTGGATTGCATGATATATCATGCAAATCACTTGAATTTTTTTAAAATTATTTTATTTTCTTCTTAATAATAATCATGTAGATAATTTAAAACTTATTTTTTTAATATTTTTTTCTTCTTTTTAATAATAAATATCTATGTCTTTATATATAAACAATAATATCCTTATCATATTATTATTATTTATATAAATATTGTTGGTGTCATCCACCTCCTAGAAGCACCATCTGCAAAAATAACCTTCACAAAAATTAAGAGAGGAAACATAAGACCATTTCACCAAAACAAGATTTAATAAAATGAGATGATTAAAATACATATGGTACATGACTTTAAAGCAGTGAAATAGGTGACGGGTAAACAACTACCCGATACAGGAAATAAAACCACCCGATTAATTTAACCTAAGATAAACTTAACACACTAACACCCCCCCTTAAGTGCAAATTTAGGGAGAACTATTATGCAAAATGAAGATGCAATATGGGTCTCAACTACACAACCATGTTAGGTACCCATTTACAATTGCAAAAAGAAAATCTCTGACAATTGGAGAAAAAGAGAAAAACCATATAGGAAAAAACCCCTCTCCAAAAGAGAGAAAAATAAAAATGATGCATGGATGGAGGACTCAATAACACCCCCCAAGGACTACATACATCATCTATATACAATAAATGCCCCATAAGATGGAAAGAGAGATACTATGTAGCCCCCCCATAATGTGTAATCACCTACAAAAATGGTAAGTGTTTGAAGACACAACACAATCCAATGTCGACAAACAACTTTTCTCCCTTTTGGAAGAAACAAAACCAAATACAAATGTAGGAATGCTTCCCATTTGAAGGAAAGAAGCATGAAGATGTATGTTGATGTCTCTGGAATCTGCTCATGTGTTGCCAAGACCTTGGAAGATGATTCCACAAACCAATTAGGAACATTCCCAATCACAATAGAAGGTGACAAACAAGGTACCAATGGAAACTGATGTTGAACACTCTCCAAAGACAAAGATGGTTTCACAACAATTGTGTAATAATTGTAATTAAAGAGGAGAGATAACCCCTTAAATGTGTCTTTCAAATAAAAAACATGAGATTCTACGAACAATGAACGAATTTTGACAAATAAGAATCCCAATCAGGTAGACAATAAGATACTGGTTGTGATGAATCATTGGACGTTCTCAATGAATCATCAACACAAGATGAATGATCCTGTTGAACATGAATGATAGGAGCCTCAATTAATGACTCTGTACAATTAATCACTGAAGGTAAAGGTACATCAACTATCCATGATGGAGAAGAAGGAGCATTTGAAGAACCCTTTCCATCCTCATTTGAAGATTCAAAGTATTCCAAAACTTCAAGCTCCTACATAGTAGCATGATCATAAGGTATCTTGTCTGAAAAATGAAGAAGCACAAGACAATCTGAAACAGGATCATCTGGGAATAGCTGAGTATCAGGATCTCCATGCATTTCCCAAATTTTAGTGCAAAGAATATGAGGATACTCAAAATGATCAATAGCATTCAAAGTGACATCATCAATATGCATTGCAATAACTCCTAGGACATGATCCCTTTTGCAATTTGATGCAAATTTATGGGTATGTGCAGGATCATCATGGAAAAAATAGGCCCTTAAGTGGCAAAAAATTTAGAAAAATCAATGTTAGGAAACTTGACGTAAAATTTTGAATAAGTTATCTATATTATTTCAAAAATATGTAAGAATAGAATCTGTAGAAAATTGAATGTAGTTTCTAAACTACTAGGTTTATTTAAAAATAAATAAAATCTATTTGGTGAAAATTTGAAATTTCAATGCGGTGGTACTTAGATTTCGGGAAAAAATAAGAAGTAGGTGTGCAAGCCACCTAACCATAATAAAATGATAATATTTTTTTATAAGATTTTATATATAAGTAGAGGACTCATGTCCGAATGTGATGCATATTTTTTGTAATTTTTTTCCAAGTAAATAATTAATTATGAATTTTTTATTACAACTTTTAAAAAATATAAAAACTCGTATATCTGACCACCTTAACTTAGTCAAAACTTCATGAAATTTAATTTTTCTTTTTTTAATCCTATAGTATATGAAGCATAGAATGTGACTCATGTTTCAAATTCAAAAAAATGTGATATTGTTTGAAAGTTATTGATGTTTTTCAATCAACCTATCGATAAGGACTTTAGTTGTTACACTAATAGAAAATAAATAATAATTATTTATTAAGTTCAAATTAAAGCATAATTTATATTGGTGGAAAGCTGAGAATCTCCTCTAAAAACCCTTTTTCATTTTATCAGTTTTGGGTTAAAAAAAAGTCGTCAACCACATACCCTACAAATACCCATAATATTGCCACTTTTTGGCCCATCATGATCTTGCACATACCCTTATTACTATCAGTACAAGGAGGGGGAACAAGATTATATAAATGTGGCAACAAATGAAGCCATCTGAGATGTTTTATGATACCATCTCTCCATTTTTTATAGTTTCCCCTTTTCAACTATGAAATGAAAACCCCATAATCAACTATGAAAAATAACAACAAGATGAAATGAAAACCCCATAATCAACTATGAAAAATCTCCAAGAATACAAAGACATTAACCTTGAACAACAATTGAAAACTCCCAAATACTGCAAATGAAGCCTTTTCAAAATACTTCAGGAGGTAATAACTCAGAAGAAATGAGGTTGAGAATCTGAAAAAAAATTGAGCAAAAGATTAAACACCTTACTAGACATTTTGTGACAAGTTCTCATGCCATATCACAAAGCCAAGTCTCAACAACAACACCAATCACCACACACGAGAGACAACCCCTTCATTGTCTATGAGACTTGTTCACACCACTTATGCACACTACAATGCTATATGAATGGAAAAAACATTTCTCACTCCGCCAATGTGGGATAATTTTCTAGAAGAAATGCCCAAATCACAACATACGGGCCCACCTCCAAACCCTAGAAAACAATATTTGATGGAAACTTCGGATATATAAAGTTTTCACTTCTCAAATTTGGTGACCAATCTACTATACACGATGATGAAAATAGGTTCAGATCAATAGGTCAAGCTATGGGTAGAAGTAAGGTGCCTTCATCTTAGGATCTGCGCCTTCTAAAGAGGATCAACAATACTATAACATGAACTCCAAGCCTCTAAAATGAAACTGCACTCACACTCTACACGGGACACATTGAGCACTCTAAACTCTAGAGATGAATCTACACTATGCACATTTGGAAATGTTGCACCTGTATGCTTGAGCTCCCACATGAGGATGAGACTATATTTGTACCTTGTACTTAGATCCTGCGAGGGATTAGGGAACATGCACTCCAAGATTTGTGAAACTCATGCCTTCAATATGGATCCTGCGTGGGAATGGGACAATAAACAACACCCAAACTCACTGAATTAAATCTTGCGCACTCTCAAATAGTCTAATATGGATATGTAGATGCCAACTTCAAGCTTGGATAGAGACAGATAATATGCTAAGCACTCGGGTTTGGATCTGCCCTTGGCTTTGGGCAATATACATGCCAAACTCTATAGATTTGAGCATGAGGGTGAAGGAAATCAGCCAAATAAACAATATTTTGCATTCTCTAATGATTTCAAAATGAATATGCTAATTTTAAAAGGGAGTGCTCAGTTAATGTAGTAAATAAACTATCAGTTATAAAAATAAATTGGATTTGAAAATTTTGTATGCCCATCTGAAGAGGATGTATGCCGCCTAAAGCATAGTAAAATCACTTCTCAATGTTTTGAATCATCCCTCAATAGAAAACTGGGATTCATGCAAGCTCCAATAGATATCGTGCTCCACAAATCACCAGAAAAAATAATAAACCCATCACAAAGTCGTAAATCGTTCCCTCTAAAAATGCTTCTCAGGTCTTCAACCAATTCACAAGAAAAGAATTTTCTTCAATGTAGTTCAAACAACTATCATTGGGAACAAATGCGGCAATCACAGTCACCAAATAGAAAAACACATTCTTAGCAATCTCAAACCACAAGAAGATGAATAATAAGGGCAACTTTGAAATTCAATAAATTTCAACTGTCGGAAAAAAAAAGCAATCTCAAACACTTTGATGAAAACTCTTAGAAAGGAGAGTAGAATGGTTTTCTTTGATACCATGTTGGTGTCATCCACCTCCCAGGAGCACCATCTAGAAAAATAACCTTCACAAAAATTGACAGAGGCAACACAAGGACATTTCAACAAAACAAGAGTTAATAAAATGAGATGATTAAAATACATATGGTATAGGCTTTTAAAGCCATGAAATAGGTGATGGGTAAAGAACTACCTGATACGAGAAATAAAACCACCTAGTTAATTTACCCTAAGATAAAATTAACACAATAACAAATATAAATTACAAAATTTATCATTATCAAACATTTGAAAATAAAATATTTTTTTCGCAATTAAATTCATTTTTGTAAACAAAACTACCATAAGAAATTTTTTTAAATCAAATAATGCACAATAGGAAATGGCGTAATCATTATAACACTATGCATAACATAATCATTCACAATGCAAGATGAATGCAACTACATGGGTGTGTGCATAGGATTTCCTTCATTTCAAGTATTGCTAGGTGGCTAGATCATCTCTAACTCAACCGTGTCCTTACCTTCAACCTATTTTGCACTCATTTTCACTCAATATCTCATCAATAGGTTAGCTCATAAAACCATAACCAATAATCAAAATATTCACATAATAATAATTCATCATTATTTTAATCACAATAGCGTGCATTTTAAAGATAGCCTCTAATTTATCATCCACGAAAACACATTTATCTATGCTTCAAACACATATTTTCCAATGATCTCATCTATTTCTATTTATCATCAAATAAAGTTTATGCAAGAAAAAATGAGATGTGACAAGTGAAGACCATCTCCCATATCCTTGGGTTTTCCTTTTGGGTTGTCAAACCCCCTTTACCAATGGAGATCTTGGACCTTTCTCAAAATAATTGAGCATCTTCATCAAATCTTCCTCTCCCACTTCCAAAGGTGAAGAAACTTCATATTTTACATACATCATTTCATGAATCATACTCATGATTTATTGCCAAAGCTGCCAAACCACTAGTCTCTTCCCTTGAATTTTGTAATTCCTTTCCAACCACAATTATCAAAGGATAAACATGGGGCCAATACTCCATGCCACTTGAAGAAAGAAGTTCTTTGTTGGAGGCATGCCCAAGATCCTCTAAAATTCAACAATAGAAGAGGCATGAACACAAGCCTACTTCTAGAAACCCTACCAAAGGTACTAGATGACTTTAGAAAAGGAGCATTGAAAGAAAAAATGAGAGGATAATTCCTCACTATCACTACAAATAACATAAATAGATGGACCTGGGAAGTCTCTCTTCTGAAGATCATCCCAAGTAAGGCACCTATTTTAGATGACCAACCATATGAATAAATTACATCTAGGATAACTAAACATGTTCCACACATTCTTCCACCATGTGAAATCTACCCCCTCCAAGGTTTTGAAAGTTCATCTTCTAATATCTAGCATTCACTAAATAAGTCCCTATAGGATTTGGATCCATGTAAGAGTGTCACTTGTCCTCAAATAACTGCACATTGTACTCAAAATCCTTCTTAATTTAGCATAGTCCTTAACGAAACCCCTTGGTGACCATTTTGATGGATCCTTCCATCTATAAACCACTTCCAACCCCAAATTTTGAGAAACTTTATAGTCCACCTCGACCCATCCCACCTTAATGGGACTAGTGTAAAGGTTCTATAAGTGAGAGTACATGGATAGAACAGGGGGAAATTGTTAGAATTGTGAAACAAGCACAAAACCATGAGCCATAGGATCAAACCACAATCAAATACACCTTCCACGCAAGAGATTTGCGAACAAGAATTGCTATATTCATCAACAAGAAAAGTTACAGAAGAAGCTTTCAACAAGATATGAAAGTCATTATATTTCTCATGATTAATATCCAAGAGTCATTACAAAGAGGGTTGAATGCTTATAAGAACAAAGCCCTAAATGAGAAAGAGATCAGATCATGACAAGCGTCAACATCACATGAGATGTGACATAATGATCTAATATTAACTCAACTAATAAAGCATTCCCAAGTTTAGCTAAAGTGTGTGAGAATAAATTAGACTAATAATCAATTAAAGATTAATTAATTATTAGCTAATGTATGATTACTCTAACAAAAATCCATTCCAAGAATCAATCTAGAAAAGAGATTTTGATCCCTATTATATATCCAAAATAGGCACTGCTTAATTAGATTAGCACCCCTTTTTAAGAGTGTCCCAAATTATAGAATCCATACCCAAATTGGGAACATTCTTGGCACTTCCACATACACCACTCCCCTAAAATACTTAGTTGTGAGAATCTCAGCTCAAGTGTATTCATGATTATTGTACCACCTACAATAAAGCTTGGTAGCCAAGGCCTGGCTAGAAAGGTTAGCCTATCACAAACCAAGACCACCCTCCTACAAGGGTCTACATATAGTCTCCCACTTAACCAAACTCCATTTCAATGAAGCCAAATTACCAACCCATAATAATTTCCTTGCCAAAGCATCCAAATACCTAAAAAATCTTGTAGGAGCATTCTGGACCATACATCTATGAATGGGAAGAGCTTGGACCATCAACTTCAACAAAAAACCTCTCCTAGCAAAGGAGAGCCACTGATGGATCCAATGGCTAATCCACTCATGTAATTTATCGAGCATATTTTCCAAGTTCTTCTCAGTAGTGATCTAGTAGAGAGAGGTATACCAAGATATACTAGTGGGAGGGTTTCAATTTGAAATCTAAGAATATGATAAACTTGATGTTGAATAAGGGGTGTGTAGACACCGAAATCTGGTCTAAGCCTGCAACTTCAATATTCTTAATAATTCATATTTCTATGGTTATGATTAAATAATGTCAATTATTTAATTATTCTCTAAAGTCCTCATTTCTTTATTAATTAAATAAATCTATTTATTTAATTAATTTAACTTAACACTAATTCTTCTATTAATTAAATAATCTTAATTATTTAATTGATTCACATTTTCTTTATTCTATCTGATTAATTAAATAAATTCTTTTTCTTTAATTATGTTACCAATTAACCTTATCTTTCTTGTCAAATTAAATAAATCATTATTTAATTTTCCCTTTATCATATGTCAACTATAATTAAATAAATTCTTTATTTATGTAATTATTCATTTTAACCCCTTCAACACTTAACTAAATAAACCTTATTTATTTAATTATTTTTCAAATATAAAATCTTGAATTAAATTAATTATTTAATTCATAAATCCTATTTTAACGCATTCCTCTATATTTAGATAATTGTGTAAATTATCTAAGTATTCACTCTTACTTGACTCAAAGATCTATTTAATTCGGTCAGATAACTCTTGATTTAATGTCTGAGTTGCTTTCTCGAGTAAGCTATTTGACATATCATTTAGTCATCTAGTTCTAACTCAATTGCGTGTACATGCATATTAATTAAATATTTCTATTTAATTAATTAAATCTTGTGTATGCGTTCGAATAAGAGTTGCTTTAATCCATCTTTATCTTTGTCATTCAAAGACTATTCTTCTATTTTCAAATACCAAACTCGAAGATTAAATCATTTATTTAATCTTTATTTCTATTTCTAATTTGTATCACTCATGTCACTACTAGCTATTATCAAAATGCATGTCTAATCATTTAATCTCAACTATCCATCGATCTTTCGATCCTAGCCTGCCATTTGAATGATCAATTTGCTATAAATTGATCTCTCTTGAAATCATATGACTTTTAGAGAAATTATCTTGAATCTTCGATGTTTTTTCTTAATCACAACACTTAGTCCATGCTTGCACGAACTTTGAAAATCTAAGGGAAAGTACACTAGACAGATGAAATGGAGAAGAATAATGGAGGTCATTCAATAGAATTGATCGCATGTTGTTCTTAGCTTTCTTTTGTGCTTGATTATCTAAGCTTTGAGGATTCATTATTATAGTTTGAATAGATAGATTTGAATTGCTTAATTCTCTTGTGTGTTTTTCTCTGAGCTACATTTAGTGAACCTGACGTGAAGATACCATCTTTGTGTATCTATAGACTTTTATTTGATATTGCTGGTTTTTGTGCGAAATGATGCATCTGCTTAATGAAACACCACAATCAACATTCAGAGACACATCAGCTTGATGAAACAACACAATTAGCTTTCTTGACCACATCTAAGATCAGAAATGACACATCTGAAAAATAATCACGCATCTGTCATTTTTTGAGCCACAACTAACTAGTAAAAAAAATGTGGCGCATTTGACAGAGAAAACAACGGATCCGACTGGTATATTTTTAGGTTTAGAATTTCAATTTATAGTTTCCTTTCATTTTTTTATTTTTTCTAATCTTCTATTTTTAGCATGTCTTGAGGAGTTAATGAAGTTTTTGCAGATCAATAGTCAAAGACCAATATCAAACTACTAATGAATCTTTCTGCAAAACGCGTGTCGAAGACCCTAGTTAAATATTTGAAATAGATTGCTTGGTAGTGTAGCAAATATTTCATTTGGATTAAAATTAACAAGTGTTTACTATGTTTGGTACAAAAGCACAATTGTGTAATTACCCTCACAATTTGGTACATCGAAGTATCCTCTCCCCTTGCTCATTCGTGTGATCCTGCGTGTAAGAGAAATACTTACTAACTCTAGAACATGGGATTGTTCTGGTGGGAAAAAGTACTCACCCCAGGATGACTTAGACTGGTAGCAACCTGAACTTGAGGGACTTCCAGCCGGTATATAAAAGTGGATTCTTGGGAAAATACCAAGAATCACACGTATAGTTCTAACAAGATGGATTCAAAAGGGGAATCTCGCCGCATGGATCATGCCCTACGAATGAAATGCCATAATTAAAAACCTTTGTTTGTAGTGTCCAAAATCCTTCTATTTACTGGTGCAATAGGTCAAACCTATGAATCTATCTTATATTCTTACGGTTCATGTGTAGAGATGAAAGTATGCCATGGGATGTTCATGGGTACTGTAGCTTGGTTTCCCCAAATGACGTTAATGAGCCGTGGAGGGGAGCCAAAGTGGTCAAGCTACTAATCATCTGTGTTGAATAAGTGTAGATGGGGAAACCCAAGTGAGAACTCAGTAAATACTGTCCTTCATAGCCTAGGATGTTCTTGTTTGTTGTCAAATTAAACGTTCTTTGAGTCTAGAATGAAACTGAAAACACTTTGTCTTATGATTGTATTTTTTTTCAAGAACTTGATTACAGAAAAATAGCATCAGTTTTATATCTCTATTCATTGAAAACACAACAGAGTCACAACTGTTCACTAGAGATTCGCAATTGTTCTATCAAGTCACATTTGTTTAGCTTAGAGTCGCATCTACCAGATTAGCTTGCATTTGCTTTATCAAAAAATGCATCTGATTAAGGAAACCACACTTGTGCTATTCTGTGATGCATCTGACAGGGTGATCCACAACTGCAGTCAGGAACGACACATTTTCCACTGTCGCAAAACTTTTACCAGTGCACAGAGTTTAGGAAAACACGCAACCACATCTGTTATAGTCTGAGTTGCAATTGTCATTACAAGTCACATTTTTTGGAAACAATACTACATCTATCTGACAGAGAACCTAAATTTTACCAGAACATGAATTGTTGACCAGAACACTGCAATTGTGAAACATCACTGCATCTGTTAAATTATGTGATGCATTTGCCTGATTATTAGAAATCTAGAATTCATGGTCACTATCTAGACGACATAGCCAATACCAGTCTTTGATCTGTCTTGTCATACTAGTCCTTGAACAAAAACCTGAAATGATTTGCTCAATTTTGTATCTTTTAGGTATCATTTAGAAATTACTATAGTCATCTCTATTCAGAGTTTTACTTACATCTTTGAGTACACATTTCCTTGAGATTAAACTTCTAGGAAGGTCACTTTTGAAAACTTTAGGATAGGTCCACCATCTATACTCTAGAAAAATTATAGCGTCAACAAAATCTATCATTGAACCTAGTCATGTCATCATATCCTTTGTCCTACAGAGAGTCATCATAGCTCATCAGTCTAGTTAGGGGACTCAACTTATCTTTGATCCTAGTCCTACATTGGTTCCATTGACATAAATAAATTGAAACCTTGGTTAGACTTTAGGTAGTTGATACCCCCATCTCAGGTTTACAAAATTGATTACCTTAGAAGCTTGCTTAGACTTTGCGTCTTTAGATATTGTCATTTTAGACTAGCGTCATCTTAGAACATTCCTTATTTTACATTCAGAAAATCCCAAAAACATAGACTAGAGTCATATTTTTCATAGACATATTTTCGCATTCCTTGCATATTGAGCTTATCTTACATGGTTGAAACTAGATCTAAGAGAAGAGAGAGAAAAAAGATGTTGAACCCAAAAAAATTCATCAATCTATTCTCCACAAGACCTCACAAGACTTTATTAGACAAATTCACCACTAGAAACATTTAAGGACACACTACAACAGAATAAATAGAGGTTGTTGCATAGGACCCTTAGTTTTCCTCTTTTGTAGATGAGTACCTAGCAAATGATAGTCAACAATACTTAGCCAAATTGCTAGCTGAAGGCGCTACCTTACCTATAGGATTCAATATTAGCACCTTATAGGCTCAACCTACATAAGGGACAAATACAATGACTTCTAGTACTACTATACCTCAGGTAAATACAACCATACCATTTGGCATACCTACACAAAGTACAAGAGTCCATACGTCTCCATTTGGTATATCTTGCATGATATCAGGATTTAATTTCACTATAGGGACATCGTCGTCCACTCCCCTTGGTCCTCTTGTTGGGAATAAAAGATCTAAAATGTTAGCTTCTACACCAAATGTTAGTTTCATGAGTACCATACCACAGTCAATAGCCATACCTAGTGTTCATGTCACAAGTACCATACCACAGTCAATGGTGACACCTAGTGTTCAAGTCACTAGTACTATAATACAGACTACACAAACAAGAGGAATTCCCTCATTCCAATATGGCAATAAGAATCCAGTCTCCTAGATTGGAAGTCAGAATCCATTCATATAGATTCTGAATCATAATCCATTCTCCCATATTCCATGTCAAAACCAATTCACATAGATTCCAAATTAGAATCCATTCTCCCAGAGTTGTAGTCATAATCCGTTCACACATTTTCCAAGTCAAAACCAATTTACAAAAATTCCAAGTCAAAACCAATTTACGTAGATTCTGAACTAGAACACATTCACCAATATTCTGTATCCAAACCCACATCAAATACCAACATTCAATCAAAACCCATCATGAGACCTTGGATTTCAAAATACATACATAGATCTGCATAATCTGCCCAACACATCATTAACCCAAGTTGACATCTTGGAAACAAAAATGCATGCACTACAAACACAAATGGATAACATGGTGGTGTCAACTAAGAAATCATTTTCAACAAAGGACATATGTCCATTTCCCTTTGATAGATCACTGTACATGACACCTTTCCCTCATGTGTATGTCATACCGAATCTCCCTAAATGCAATGGAAAACATAATCCAATAGAACATATAAGGGAATTTTCTACCATGTGCATAGATGTTTCTTATGAACCCACGTATCTTATGAGACTATTTCCATGAAGTCTCAAGTAGGAATTGCACTAGAGTGGTTTTTAGGTCTAGACTATGGCATCAAATCTTGGGGTGATCTAGCTGAGAAATTTGTTGAGCAATTCTCCTTCAACATAGACCACGATATAAATATAGTAACCTTGTGTCACACAACACAAGACGAAGGTGAAACTTTCATCTCTTTCTTCCAGAGATGGAGGACTATAGCCAGTCGGTGTCCTGTTGAGATACCTAAAAAACAAAAAGTCACTATGTTCTAGGAAAACCTTCATGCAAAACTAAGGAGTAACTTAAGGGTACATTGTTGTACATCCTTTTTGGAACTAGTGGAAAAAGGGGTTATAATAGAAAAGAATCTCATTGAAAAAGGAGAACTTAAGACATCAACATCCAATAGAAATCTGATAGTGAAAAATGCCCCCAATGACAAACAAATTTTGGTCTCGGAATAAAAATGTCACCAATGATGGGGTAGTTGATATTAAAACTATACAAGAAGGACCAATAATCACATTACAAGGACCTAACTCTTCAGAAAACACGCTTAATGTTGTTAATCAACCTTCCAACATGATCCAAAATACTCAACATCCACAATAGAGGAGGTTTCAAAAACATGAGTTCACTCCCTTAGGGGAACCCATTGAGTCTGTATTCAAACAACTGTTACAACATAATCTTATATAGCTTCAAGAGCCAAGACAATAGGATCTAGGACAATTTAAACTAGTTTGGTGGGATGACAATGCCTTTTGTGATTATCATAGAACTAAGGGACAACCTACTAAATTGTCACCAACTAAAAAATATCATTCATGATCTTGTCGAAAAGAGAATAATTGAAGTTAGTGGACAGAAAAAAAAAGTCATCAAAGACTGATCATCAAGTCTTTTTTGATCCATTACATGACTATGGGAAAGAAAATGTCCCCAGTTCAAGTACCAAGACCAATATGTCAGCCAACTATGTGAATATCAAGCATGATGATAATAGTGCCAAAACCATTAATCACCTTCATGCCACTGATGAGAATATCAATACCATTACTATCAATAAAACTCCTGAGTGTGTTGTCAACACTCATCGTACTAAGATCACTATCCAAAGTCCTCCATCGCAGCAAACACCACAACCTTCCAAGTGAAAATATAACCTACTTGACCAGTTGGGGAAGACCCCATCCCAAATCTCAATCTTGGAACTGTTCCGTATTTCCCTTGAGCATCGATCCATTTTAGATAAATCTTTACAAAACACCACTATCCCAAATGATCTCAATGTCAATCGGTTCTAGGAAATGGTAGGCTACTTGACCAATAATCATCATGCCACATTCTCTGAACAAGACTACGCAACTAAAAAGACAAATCATAACAACCCTTTACATCTTGAAGTCCTTGTTGATGACACCAAGGTTAGACGAGTTTTGGTAGATAGAGGACCAGGGTTAAATCTGTGCACTTTAAAATTGATTAAGGCATTAGGTTTCTCAGAAGCATGTGTAGAAACAACCAAAATTATTGTCATTAAAGCTTATGAGGATGGGGAATGAAAATCAAAGGGGATGGTATCACTTCTTATCAAAATTGGTCCTGCAATAGTGGAGACAAAATTCTAGGTCTTGGATCTCACCCTTCCATACAACCTTTTGCTAGGTAGACCATGGATTCATGCCATGAAGGTAGTCCCTTCCACATATCCTCAATGTCTCAAATTCCCTTACAATTGCACTGAAATAACTATAGATGGTGACCCAAACCCATTCCAATATTTCACCAATGTAAAAGAGATACCCCAGCACCAAGTGCTAGTAAACCAAGAGGCTTCATCGTCCAATTCATCTCACTATGTTGATCCATCCACACTCACTCAAACATCTATTTTACCTTTATTTCCTATCACTCCTAGGGTTAAGATCCAAGACAGGGGTTGCGGAGAATATTACATGAAGACATCTTATTGTGTTAGCCATTTGATTCCTCCTAAGTCATACAATTTACCTACATTAGATAGGAGACAATCTATGGTCACTTTACACATCCCTTCCACAACAAATTTTACTAAATGGGGAGAATTAAGCAAAGAATCCGTAAATATAGAAGATGTCGCCTCTTGGATGTATAGGGAAGATAATGAAGAACCTCTCTCACTTGCTCACATTCCTACAAATCTATATGGAAAAGGTTTCACAATCATGTAGAGCAAGGGATATAATGGAAAGAGTGGTTTAGACTTAAATCAAGATGGGAGGATTGAACCAATCTTTGTTTCTCAGTGGCCAAAGGGCTTAGGGCTTGGGTTTCAACTTATTCAAATTGGTGTTCCTAGTACTGCATCACCCTTAATCGAGGAAGTAAGTGCTTCAAAAGATATTGAGACATCTCACAAACCATCTGGCCAACACCATTGTGACTCCCCTAACTCAAATGAATATGAGTGGGATTCCTTATCCTCTACCTCTTCCATGGACCTTGACAAGCTATTTGGAGAACTTGACTTAATGTTGAGATCCTCACCAAATCCATTGAATTCCTATCCACCAAAAAATATGACAAAAGAGGAATCGTTTAAACATTACTATTTGGAATCGCTTGATCCTACCTCTTGGAAACCTAATACCTCTGTTTCAAATAACTAAACCTTGGCATTAGGCCCACCTCTCAATCCACCTAAATCTAAACCAAAGAGCAAACAGGATTTAGTACAAGACTTTTGTGACCATATGAAAAACTCAGTCCTTACCTTGACTCTGTTAAAAAATTTGATAACTCTGACAATGACATGCCCTTATTTTATCCCGAACTCATTGATTAGGATCAACAAGACCCACCTATCTTAGACATTTTTGAGAATGATGAAACAATTGCTGAGTTCCTAGGATTACGAGAAGGCATACCTAGCATTGTTTACAAGGATAGTTTTACCATTGACTTGGAAAACAAAGCATATTTTGTGGAATCTATTCAACCCTCCAGTCGCAAAAATGAGAAAAAGAATAAACAAGATAAAAAGGATGAGTCTCTAGGTGAAAACTGAAAGGTGCCTCTAGACAATGAAATAGTAAAAATATAGGATGCATCCGAAGGTGAAAACCTCTCTAAGGCACCTAAGGATGGAGGTTTGAACATTCTCCCCATTGCATAGGAAAAAACACCCATGCTCGTTGAAGAATCGGTAGAAGTCAACATAGGCACAAAAGAGAATTCTCGACTGGTTTATTTTGCAGTGTCATTGACCACAGAAGAGCAGCTAGAATTCCACAACTTCTTCACACAGAGATAGATAATTTTTTCCTGGTCATATGTGGACATGCTTGGGTTGGATCCTAGACTTGTTTTACATCACTTGCCCTTACAACTAGGTGTCAAACTAGTGAAACAAAAACTAAGGAAAATGCATCCACAAATTGCTTTGCTAGTCAAGGTAGAACTCAAGAAATTGTTAGATGTTGATTTCATTAGATCAATCAACTATGAAAATTAATCTTGTACCATTCACTAAACCAACAAGGGGCATCTGCATCTACACCGTAGAGATATCAACAAGGCTTTTCCTAAGGATGACTTCCCTTTGCCTAATATAGACATGATAGTAGACATGACATCAGGGTATGAGATGTTGTCCCTTATGGATGGATTTTTAGGATATAATCAAATTAGAATTGCAACTGAAGACCAACCTAAGACAACTTTCACATGTCCTTGGGGAATGTATTGCTGGAATATTATGCCCTTCAGACTCAAGAATGCTAGAGCAACCTATTAATGTGCCATGACCACCATTTTTAATGATCTAATACACACTCTTATGGAGGATTATGTTGATTACCTAACAGTTAAATTGAAGACAAGGGCAGAACATTTACATGTTTTAGACTAGATATTTCAAAGGCTAGAGAACTATAAAGTGAGACTCAATCCCAAGAAATGTGTGTTTGGAGTAAAGTCAGGAAAGCTTTTAGGCTATATCATTTCTAGACAAGGCATTGAAGTGGATCTGGCCAAGGTAAAAGCAATCATAGACATGCCTCCACCAACTAATCTTAGTCAACTAAGGACATTACAAGGAAGACTGCAATCCATCAGAAGATTTATAGTGCAGTTAGTAGATAAGGCACATCCTTTTCAACATTTACTTAAGAAAGGGGTACCCTTTGCATGGAAAGTTAGGTCTGGAGAGGCTTTTCAACTGATTACAGAATATCTACTCACACCATCAGTCTTAATGCCACCTGTTGAAGGATGAACACTAATTCTTTATATTATAGCAACCCATTCATCACTTAGAGCATTGCTTGCACAAAATGATGATGAAGGTCATGAAAGGGAAGTATATTATATCAGTCAGACTTTGGTAGGTTATGAACTCAACTATAGTACCATTGAACGTTCCTATCTTGTAGTAGTATTTTCTACTCAAAAAATAAGGCACTATATGCTAAACCATCAAAAAATGTTGATTGCCAAAATAGATCCTCTGAAATATCTTCTCAGCAAGGCAACATTAATAGGGCGACTAGCCAAATGGGTTATGATACTTAGTGAGTATGATATCCAGTATGTAGAGAGAAAGGCTATTAAAGGACAAGTCATTTATGATTAGTTAGCCGATGCATCAATACAAGTAGATCACCCATTAGTTGTAGAATTTCCTGATGAATTTATATTCACAATTGACACAAACACAACATGAAAATTGTACTTTGATGGCTCACACACAAATCATGGCTCAGGGGCTAGTATATTGTTTATCACACCACAAGGTGACTCCATCCCTAAGTCATTCAAGATTGCATTCTCATGTACTGACAACATAGCAGAGTATGAAGCTCTAGTAACAGGGTTACACATGGCAGTCAAGTGGAAAATTAAGAACCTACAGGTATATGGCGATTCTCAACTAGTAATCAGATGGGTAAATGATGATTATGAGACTAAGGATGAGAAGCTTGCTCCATACAAACACATGGTTGATAGCTTTAAGTATTACTTTGACAAGGTCAAATTTCATCAAATACCTCGTGTTTTAAATAGGGCAAACACTATGGCTACAATTGCATCACTTCTAGACATTCCTAGCAACGTGACTAAGTTTGAGTACTTGGTAGAACTTTTGGTCCCAACCTATGATATCCTAGATTTTGAGATGGTGTGACATTGTTGGTCCTGATTCCCCATGGTACAAAGAAATCTATGAATACCTCCATGCCAAAATCATACCCACTGGCCTGTCAAACAACAAACATAGGACATTCCTTTGTAAGTCAGCCAAATATACCATCGTCGAAGACACCCTATATAGGTGCGCCTTAGATAATACCCTACTGAGATGTCTTGATTTTAATGAAGCAAAAGAAACCTTGCAAGGGGTGCATGAGGGTATATGTGGTTCCCATTCTAGTGGTCCTACCTTAGCCAAAAAGATTATGAGACTAGGTTATTATTGGCCTACTATGGAAAATGACTCATATGTCTTTATAAAGAAATGTTGCCAATGCTAAGTTCATGGAGACTTGATACATGCACTAGCACAGGAGCTCCATCCTATAACATCACCATGTCCCTTCGCCCAATGGGGACTCGACCTCATAGGTAAGATCCATCCCACATCATCTAATGGCCACAAATTCATCATCACTTCCACTGAGTACTTTACGAAGTGGATTGAGGCTATTCTTATGACATAAATTATGCACACAGATCTCTGGGTTTATCTTGAACTATATCATTTATTAGTATGGTGTCCCTTGGTCCATAATCATCGATAATGGCTACCCATTTAAGAATCAAGAAGTCCACCATCTTTGTGATGAATTTCATATTCAACATCACTTTTCCACTCCATACTACCCACAAGGTAATGACCAAGCAGAGGCATCTAATAAAACTATCATTAGAATCCTCAAAAAGAATATCAATGATGCTGGCCATGATTGGCATTTACAGCTTATCCTGCCTTATGGGCTTATCGCACAAGTATCCGTACTCCCAATGGCACCACTCCATATTCACTAGTAATAGGTTTTGAAACCATTCTTCCTATTGAATTCAAGATTCCTTCCCTGAGGGTATCCTTGAAAGGGCACATTGATGATGAAGAGTACCAGATATCGAGACTCCATGAGCTATAATTCCTAGATGAGCAAAGAAAAAAGGCACTAGACCATCTCCAAGCATATCAGAACTGCCTTCGTTGTAGCTATAACAGGAAGGTCTTGAACACAAACTTTGACATTGGTGACCTGGTCATAATGGATAACCCAAAGAATCAAGTAGATAGAGAGAAACCAAGAAAGTTTTAACCTAATTGGTTAGGACCGTATATTGTTATAGAAGCCTTTAGATCAGGAGTGTATCAACTCTCTAATCCTAAAGGGGAACCATTGTCCTTGCTAATCAATAGTCTTCATCTGAAGAAGTTCTATGCATAGCTTCTGAGGGCCTTGTCTTAATTAGTAAAAATAAAATAAAAATTGTTACCAAGGTGAAAACCTAGCAAATAGGCATCTTGGTAACACCAAAAAAATTAGAAAATCCAGAAAATGGTAAAGACAAATAATTCATCCAATAGTCAAAACCACGTCGGTGGCACTTTGGATAGGTACCATGGTGAAAATATAGCAAATAGGTGCCATGTGTAGTTGACTCTACTCCTTTGTCTACTATTATTCTAATCTATCTATCCCTGTACATATCCCTTATCCTTATACATACTACCTATCCCTGTACATATCACTTATCTTTCTTATCCATCCTTTGTATATACCATTCGTAATAAGTGGTAATCTTTCCCATAACTTGGAATGATTGATATCAAACTATGCATTTCATATCCCCCATTTTACCCTATTCATAATCAATTGGTCTTATACTAGACTGGGGGAAAAAATTTGACGAGCGTCATATTGGTTCTTCCATTGGCTTTGTTGAAGACATAAAACCATAGAAAAATCCAAAAGCATCACAAATGACCTGAGAAAACACAAAAACATTAGCAAACTTAAAAAAAATAAATCAAAACATGTCAAAAATAAAAAAACAGAGTCAAAGTTTGTCATACTTGTCAATCTTTGTTGTTTGTTGAACTACATTGCCTCTGCGAATGGACGTAGGCAAGGCCATCTACCGATGTTCCCTTGAGGCACTAGGTCAGTATGTTTAGGTTTGTCTATATAAAATCATGATTCAATCCATATGTCTATATTACAGGGTCATAGTTATGTCGAACTACGGGGTCTCTACGTGTATAACGTAGGAAAGGCCATCAATCGATGAGCCCCTAAGGCTGCACTAGGTCAGTCCATTAGGGTTTGTCACATTCACTATCACACACATCTTCTATTTTTAGTTAGTCTTGTTAGTCAAAGTCAAGTCAAACTATGATGTCTCTGTGTGTATAATGTAGGCAAGACCATCAATCGATGAGCCCCCGAGGCCACACTAGGCCAGTCCTTTAGGGTTTGTCATCACACACAATCAATTTTCCACACATCATATCACATCATGCATCAATCTGTTGAACAAGTCAGCAATGTGTCTAAGTCAAATCAAACAAATATCCAAAGAAACAATCAAAATAGATCAACTAATGTCTACTGTAGGATTTGTCCTTCCTGGCAATAGACATCATCAAAACAATCAATCTATATCTTATTCGGAATGAGTCCTTCCTAAATGTTGATATCAACAAAACAATCAACTTGTGTCTTATACAAGATGAGTCCTTCTTGCATGTAGACACTGTCAATCAAATCAACATAGCCTTATACATGTTATCATATTAATGGCATCTGACTCAATGTCTTATACGATACATGTCTTTCTAAAACCAGGCTTTGTCATGCCTTATACAGATAGTCATAACATCGAAACCAGACTCACAATCTTATCCGGTATGTATATCTCCTACAATCAGGCTCTATCAATCAATCCTTTTATCAATCAAAACAAATCAAACAAACAAGATCAAGTTTTGGCAAATATTTTCCTGGCTTTTTTATCTTATCTTTTCACTTGACTTTATGATTGGAATCCTGTTACTAGCTTTCTCAAGGATGTCCCATGAAGAATTCTATTTTCCTTGACTGATGTCTATCGAGTGTCTTTTAAATTTGATTTTGAGTAATGTTACTAGTTTCCTCAAGGATGTCCCATGAAGGATTTAGAGGAGCGATGACATCTCATAACCCGTCTTTTATTTTGTTTGTTGTCTATGGTTTGTCTTGACAAAAAGACGGGCAACTTGGGCCCTTAGTATGAGTTAACGACAATCCTTGTCTGCGACTATCTATTGTTAGCAAGTGGATGACCTTGCACACCTTGATTTATGTCATATCATTGTGTTTTTCTCCATTTGTATTAGTCCCACCCAATGATGATAAAAATGCAATGCTTTTTGTGATACAATGAAAGATCGAAGATTGCTAATACTATCATTCCCTTTATCTCTTTTATTATTTCTCAATCTTTCTTTTGGCACTAATAGTTCTTTTTTCTTGCATTATGACAGAGTCTTGCAACACACAAAAATATAATTCATCCTACATATACATTCATGTTAAAAACATCATTTCAAAATCATATATCATCAATCATGCACACATCTTGCATTTGAAATATACAAACATATAGGCATCTGTCATATCTAGGACATAATGGCATAATAGACATTCATCATCATATAATAAATATCATAAGCATTACATGTACATAACAAATGTAAATACATGCATCACATTACATCTATATACCATCACATTTAGAAAGCATTGTACATATAACATCATATTACATATCATAATTATAAATTGCATACATAACATCCATCGACATCATAAATATTAATACATACATCATCACATAGAATCAACATCACATCATAGGCTCCATAAGCACATCATAAAGTAGATATGATCATCCATCACATAGGCATCTCATATAGACATAACATGTATAAAAAATAGACTGCATAAATCAATAAATAGAACTTCATATCATGAGAATCGCCACCAATATCATATATATATATATCGCTCAATAGTGTCACATCACAATGTCATAATGTATCAATAAATATGGAAGCCCATAGGAAATATGATAATAATACAATGTCTCAGTACATATCAAGCAATGTCCCTATCCTGAACTGCCACTGCTATCATGGCTAGAGTGTGCGGATGATTGATGTTGAGATCCTAAGGACCTGTGACCTGAATGGGGCTTGTCATATGGACTAGCTCTGCGTGGCTACTCAACACCCTCTGTGCAAACTATCCTGGAGTGGGTCCTAGTCTAAGACCTCTCATTACATGCCTCTGAAAAGCTTAGGGATTGTCTCTCTAGAGGAACTGCTACCTCATATAAATCTCAGTAATAAGTGGTCCTCTCCTCGACTCAAACTAACTCTCTAGCAAATGCAGTAGCCGACCCAGTACATAGAGCTCTAATCTCTATAAATCTCTACTTGGTCTCCTGCCTCCAAGCTATAACTTGATCTCTGTCCATGATGGCTCTGTCCCTCTCCATCTATAACACATCTCGCTCAGACATCTTGACCCTCACTCACTCCTCTAAGGATGCAACCTGGGCAAGAAGTGTAGCAGTGTCGGGATCAACTTCCCCTATGTCAACCTGTCTCACCCTCTGCACACCATCATCCTCATCCTCTGACTCCTCCAAAATCTTATCTCAAATCTCCTGCTCATGATCATCACCCTCCTCATCATCATCATGATAAGCACCAAGTAAGCCCAGGGCATCAATCTCCTCCTCCTCTCTGTCTGCCTCCTCCTCTGCATGAACCTCTGGAATGACCTCCTCAGCGAGATGCTTCTTATCTCTCCCAATATCAACATAGCCCTCCTCCCCATCTTTTCCAATATCTGGCATGTGGACACCTCCTCCTCCCGTCCCTCCTCATGGATAGGCATTAGGGGAAATTTACATAAAAAATGGGCCTCCTAAGGATGACATCATTATCTTTTTAAGTTATCAAAAATCAACTAAAAGATGACATCAACCTGTACAGTGACATCATCCAAAATAAAAATAAAATTTTATAAAATCTTATGAATTAAATCATGATGGTTAATTTAACTCTGCATATCCTATTCTATCTCATTCATCTTTCTAAATATAAAATATTCTTTTTGTATTTTAGATTTATATTCTTAAGTTCTATTATAGAAATTTTTATATTTTCAAAAAAATGTTTTTATTTTTTATATATGAAATTTGATTTAATATATAAAATTTATATAAAATAAAATATTAAGTATAAAATAAAATATACTTTACCACTATTTACGTTAAGAGGTGCTCTACAATCTCCATGTAAATATATAGCAAAAGAAAATAAAAATAAAAAAACAAAAGAAATTAAAAATTGTTCTCACAAAAACTACAAACCAAATAAATTGTAATAAATTAAAAAAAAACCAAAAACTAAATTGGACAAAATAAAATAAAAACCAATAAAGCAAATTGGAAATTGTTGGAAGGAGAAAAAGTTGGAGAAAATCACGAAACTATGGAAAAAATAATTGGAAAAATTAAAAATTAAAAACCAAAATAATTTGCAAAGGAAAGAAAATGAGAAAATCATTAGCATATTTTTTTAAATATAAATATACTATTATAAAATGTCTATTTAATAAATGTACATAACATAATAAACCTAAATCTATAAAATCATTTATATAGAAAATAAAATACTAAGTAAAAAATAAAATATCTAAAGTTACTTTTACTTTGCCACTTTTTAAATACAAATCAAGAAAAGAAAGTGAACTTGAGTTTTTTAATAAATTATAATAGAAATATATGTTAGCACTTTTAAAAAATAATGGACTTCAGTTTTTTAATAAATTATAATAGAAACGTGTGTCCCCACTTAACTCATGTAGTTAAGTAATTTATATTTTTTATATTTAAATAATTTGTATTATATGAGATAATTTTTGTTTTTTTAGAGTTCCTTAGGAGGCCCATTTTTTATGTAAATTTCCCCTAATGTGATAATGGTGTCCCTTGTCCCCTCCGTCCACGCCTCCCTCTCCCACCACCATCTCCATCATTGCCACTACCACCTCCACCTCTTCGACCTCTGCCTCTACCACACTTGTCGTGCAGTCCTATCCCTCGCCCCTCTATCGGCACAGCCTAATCTGGGTTTATAAGGGGTATCGGCCTGTGCATGATCCACCACTGATCATAAGCCTCCATGGTACCTCGATCGGCCACACCATCTCTCCATCCCCACTTAACTAATTTTAATGCATCAATATCTACCTCGACAGTGGCCACTGGAATCTCTAGACCCCACAGGGGGATCTCTTGTGAGGACCTCGCACAATCTGCCCATCCTCTAGGCACATCATGTACCTCTCCAAACTGCCGCAATACATGATCTGGAAAATGTCGCTCTATAATATGAACATGTGAAACAATCTGCCCAATCAGGTACTATTTCTAGCGGCAATAAGGCAAATGATCATCCTCATCTGACCACTCTGGACAACCCAAGTATTGTCTCCATGTGAACTATACCATGGTGTTGATGGCATGCCTGAAATATCCAGTATCTCCCATATGGTGCTGAGTATTATCCCCCAAATAACTAAAGGCATAAGGGGCTCCATTCTGCACATCAACTGTAACTGGTGGACAAAAAATGGCAATGTGTTCACATGCCCATACCATCAGGAGCGTGGTACCACAACTCATAGACTGAGTCTCTCGATAGGCTATATCATGCAAATGAAAGTATAACATGCTGAGAAGACAAGGACCCTAAGCATATACCTCCCATCACTCTAACATACCCACTCGCATCTCTCCCCATCCCATAGGAAAACCATGACCTCAACAGTCAGGAAGCACTATACCACCTATCAATGTACACAATAGACAGTCCAACTGCCTATACCTCTATGCCAATGCACACCATCTAATCTCATAATGATCAAAACCTAGCTGTCTAATATCTACATGCGGGTAATATCTACACATCTCAGCGAAACCCCTATGGGTATCATATCTCACCCTCGTGCCTCTGATAGGAAGTCTTAGAATCATGTAGACGTCCTCCTAGGTAACTGTCACCTCTCTAGTAGGTAGGTGAAATGGAGAAGTCTCTGAGTTCCACTGCTCGCATAAAGTTGTTAGCAGACCCTGGTTTGCCCAAATGATGGGCATGTCTATCACATGGAGGAGACCTAAATGCCATAGGAACCATTTCTACGTGCTCCGCAAACTATCTCAGAAGCAAAAAGTCGATGGTCTTGACTCTCCCATATACACAGAGTCCAAAACAACCTACACACTGACAAAACCAAATGCTATTCACATACGTCATTATTTTGCAAATGTGTCATTATTTTGCAATTATGTTACAGGAAACCAAATGTGTCATAAAATTTCACATGCATCATTTTACATCACAACGGTGTGCATAAATAACAAATGCATCTGCTTATCAAATGTGCCTCTATCTATCAACACAAAACAATATCCAACTAAATGTACATGCATAAGGAAATTATCAAATACGTCGAAATATTTTCACATGCGGTGAAAATAAAACAATTGTGTCTAAATTAAATGCAAATGTGTTGCTATTTTGCGAATGCGTGGAACTAAAACACAAATGCATCGAACTGTGCAACACCTAGGCTAACAATACACATAAAAATACATATGCGTCGAACAACATACAAATGTGTTGTTTATGCATTCCTATGCGGCTTTTCAAAAAAATGACACATCTCAAAAAATGTAATTAAACACATAAAAAGTGCAAAAACTTCAAATCCAAAATTCGAATTCTAGGTACATACCAGGGGGTCCGCGTTGGATGGCCACCTAAAGGTCCAAATCCTGTATGCTTGATGGTGGGTGTGCGGAATGGGAGACATCTTTGCTGAGGGTGCAAAGCAATAATCTCAAATTTCAAAGCTATGCGGGTAAAAATGAATGGGTTTTTACCCCATTTTCTATTTATACCTAGGGTTTTGGTGGCATTTCTTTCTACTGGCCGCATCCACTTCCAACTTCAATCGAACTATACCCATCTTAACACTTCCAACTTCAATTCCGTCAACTCCATTGCATTTCTGACTATCTAATGGACTAATCGGGACTATTTTCAATGTTTTTTTGAATTTTTTTTTAAATTTGTCAATTTTCCCGAGGGGGCATACCTTTACCTGTTTTATACTGGGGCATTATTGGGGCATATTTTTGATTGATTTTCTTTGACACAACACCAAAATGACATTGTATCAAAGAGGGGCAAATGTAGACACCGAAATCTGGTCGAAGCCTGCGACTTCAATATTCTTCATAATTCATATTTCTATGGTCATGATTAAATAATGTCAATTATTTAATTATTCTCTAAAGTCCTCATTTCTTTGTTAATTAAATAAATCTATTTATTTAATTAATTTATCTTAACATTAATTCTTCTATTAATTAAATAATCTTAATTATTTAATTGATTCACATTTTCTTTATTCTATTTGATTAATTAAATAAATGCTTTTTATTTAATTATGTTACCAATTAACCTCATCTTTCTTGTCAAATTAAATAAATTCTTATTTAATTTTCCCTTTATCATATGTCAACTATAATTAAATAAATTCTTTATTTATTTAATTTTTGATTTTAACCCGTTCAACACTTAATTAAACAAACCTTGTTTATTTAATTATTTTTCAAATATCAAATCTTGAATTAAATGAATTATTTAATTCATAAATCCTATTTTAACGCATTCCTCTATATTTAGATAATTGTGTAAATTATCTAAGTATTCACTCTTACTCGACTCAAAGATCTATTTAATTCAATCAGTTAACTCGATTTAATGTTTGAGTTGCTTTCTCGAGTAAGCTATTTGACATATCATTCAATCATCTAGTTCTAACTCAATTGTGTGTACATGTATATTAATTAAATATTTCTATTTAATTAATTAGATCTTGTGCATGCATTCGAACAAGAGTTGCTTTAATCCATCCTTATCTTTGTCATGCAAAGACTATTCTTCTATTTTTAAATACCAAACTCAAAGATTAAATCATTTATTTAATCTTTATTTCTATTTCTAATTCGTATTACTCATGTCACTACTAGTTGTTATCAAAATGCATGTCTAATCATTCAATCTCAACCGTCCATCGATCTTTCGATCCTGGCCTATCATTCAAATGATCAATTTTCTAGAAATTGATCTATCTTTCATCATTCCAATCTCTCTCGAAATCGTATGACTTTTAGAGAAATTTTCTTGAATCTTTGATGTTTTGTATTAATCACAACACTTAGGCCATGCTTGCATGAAATTTGAAAATCTGAGGGCAAGTACACTACATAGATGAAATGGAGAAGAATAATGGAGGTTATTCAATGGAATTGATTGCATATTTGGTAAAATAGTTTCTTTTATGCATGTTGTTCTTAGCTTTCTTTTGTGCTCAATTATCTAAGCTTTGAGGATTCGTTAGTATATTTTGAATAGATAGATTTGAATTGCTTAACTCTCTTGTGTGTTTTTCTCTGAGCTACAAGGGTTATTGAAGAAAATGGAAATTTTCCTAATTAATCCTTTGTCCTAAGGATGTAAGATAGATGTTTGATGTTTTCCTGATATGAGTCGCCTCTATGATTTTAGATACACCCATGAAAGTGGTGTCATCTAAAAACTACAAATGAGACTGAGGAGGTGGGTTCTTGCTTGAACTCCATCCATATATACCACCTTATCTAACATAATCCTTAATACTTCTTCCCGAACCTTGTATGAAAAGAATAAAAAAATAGGGCGAGAGAGGCTCTCCCTGATAGAGACCATGAGAAATAAAAAATAACTCAGATCGCTCCCCATTTACAATAATGGAGTAAGAATTTGTTACATAGCTCATCACACACTTCACCCAATCACGACCAAACCCAAACTTTATGACCTTTTGCAAGAAATACCACTTAACTCAATCATAAGCTTTTTCCATGCCTAATTTACTAAACATCGCCTTATCTTTTGAATTCACCATAGACTAAATGACCTCAACCATAATTACGACCCCACAAATAATTTTTCTACTTGCCACATATCCTTCTTTCTCTTTAGAGATGAGATTATTCATCCAAGGCTTAAGTCTCTTTTCCATTAATTTAGAGAAAACCTTATAAACCACATCACAAAGGGAAATGGGTCTAAACAAGTTCAAAGAGTTAGCACCCTCTTTTTTCAGTATATGTTCTAGGAAAGTAGCATTCATAGCCTTCAACATCTTTTTGCTCTTATAGTATTCCTGGACAAGCTCCAACATGTGTCAAATTTTATGATCTCTCAATACTCCTAAAAAAATTTAGTCTAGAATCCGTTAGGGCTAGGGGCCTTCCCCTTCTTTATTTGAAACACAATAACCTCTAGTTCTTCTAGAGAAATATGCCTAACTAGTTCTTGATTCATCTTCAAAGAAACTAAAGAGGGAATGAAAGACAAGATAATATTTTCCTCTTCTTCTGCATAGGGTGAGTCCTCCATGAATAAAGAAGAGTAGTGCTGAGAAACCTCTCTAGAAATATCACTTAAAGAGGTTACTTGAACCCCATGAGAAGAGACAAGGGAAGAGATCATATTCCCATGCCTTCTAGCCTTGATTGAATTAAAAAGGAAAACTATAGTTTTGTCTCTCTCCTAAATCCAATCATTCTAGGCCTTCTATTTCTAGTACAATTCTTCACATAATTACCATTCCTCTAGCTCCTTTAAAGCATTTAAATATTCTATAAGGGAAGCCTCTAAAAGGTCATATTCCCTAATTTTGCGAGTGACAATATCAAAACAAGGCTGAACATCCAACTTAGCTTAGAAGATATTACCAAAGTAATTTCTATTCCATCTCTTAAGCTGAAACTTCACAAATTGCAATATTTTGATGAAGGAATACATCACCATACAAATGACTGGTCTACCTCTGCTCCACCAACCAATCATAAGGTCTTATAACCAAGGTGCACACAACCAAATTAATTAGAAATTTAAGGAAGGATTTTTTAGCCCCCACTGAAGTAGCTAAGAATTTGATAAGCCAATGATTTGAATCCCACAACTCTAGTATATCTCAAAGATGGAAGCCCAGTTGTTGTCAAGCCAATAACTAGACACCAAAAATCTATCCCTCTCTAAAATATAATATTTTCCATAATGCCTATTTCTCCATGTGAAAAATACATTACTAGACTAAGTTATGTCCACCAAGTTTATAGTAGATATTTTTATCTTATAAGAATGGAGGAAGGCTCAAGTATTTCTACTCTCACACTCTTATCTTCTAAATGGAAAATAGCATTAATATCCTAGCCAAGGTCTAAGGATGGAAAGGAAATAAGGATAAAATGTATCAAATATGAGACTATAAATTGGTTTTACTAGGAAAATTATTTCTAGCACAAACATTGGAGAACATGATAATCTCACCCATTTCCAGACTTGAAGAAACCTTAGAAATTGAAGATCTTCTAGAGAGACACCTTGTAGAAGAAATCTTCAACATAATCCATAAGTAATCAACTACCCTTACATTACCCTAAGCACCAATACACTGACAATGAAATCTCCTCCACAACTTAGTGGCCATACTATACACACTATCTATTGACAATTTTATCTCTTCAAGAAACTATATCCAATGACTGGGCTTTGATAGCTCTTGGAATTTTTTTGTCTAGGGCCACTATTCAAGCCCCTTATATTCCAAGAGAGGATGATCATTTTTGAGGATTGGAGAAGTATGAGTCAATGGTTTTGATTGACCCAAATTCCATCAATGTCTCTCCTATTGTGTTCAGGTGTTCTAGTCTAACTAAAATGCAAAAAAATCAAGCAAAAAGACCAAAAAAATTACAAACACTCAGATTGGGGTAAATGGATAAAACTCAACTTAAAATAAACACAAAATAAATGATATTACCTTTCTTGAGTTTGATTGCTTCATTTTCCCCTTTTTTTGAGTCGATTTCTATACTTTTATTTTCAAACAAACATCATAATAGGATGATTGTGCATGATTTTGATGGCAAACATGAATACAAGGTGGATTTTGATGATTTTTTGTTGCAAAAATGGCTATGGAAATATGTGGGTGTGAGAAAAAGAAGGATTGAATGTGTGAGTGTATGTTGTGAATGAATGAAAATTGGCTTTAAAGTGTTTAGGGTAGTCATGGGTGAGTGTAGGATCATGGGGGTCCAAAAAGTGGCTATATGACCCAAAAGTGGTTGATGACATCTTTTATATAAATTTGATGAAACAAAAAGGGTTTATTGATAAAATTTTCAGCTTTCCACCAATATAAGATATGACTTATTTTGGAATTAAATAGATAATTATTATTGATTCTTTACATGCATTCTGACTAAAGTCCTGATTGATAGGTTGATTGAAAAAATCTATAATTCTCAAACAATTTCACATTTTTGAATCCAAAAGATATGGAAAATTCCATGCACTTCCTATACTATAAGATGGAATAAAAGAAAAAATGTTTTTCATAAAATTTTGACCAAGTTATAGTGGTCAAACAAATAAGTTTTAATATTTTTACAAAATTTCTAATAAAAAATCCATAACTAATTATTTACTTTCAAAACAAATATGAAAAAAAATGTGGCTCATTTAGGCATGTGTCCTCTACTTATATTTAAAGTTTCAATTTTTTTAATATTTTTTTTCTTGTACTTAGGTTGGTTAGACATACACCTACTTTTTACTTTTTTCCTAAAAAATTAGTACTACTATAGTGAAATCTCAAAATTTCACCAAATAGATTTATTTTTTCCAAAAGTGGACTAGTAGAAGAAAATTCAATTTACTACAAATTTTGTTATTACATGTTTTTAAAATTATGTTAATAACCTATTCAAATTTTTATGTCAAGTTGCCTAACTTTGTTTTTCTGAATTAAGCCATAAAAATTCAAAGTAGGGAATGAGATCAATGATTGAGATGCCCAGAGGCATCTCAACACATGTGAGGATGACATGTGTCATGCTAGGGAGATGGGGAAGGGTGAAATGGAGGTGAGATGGCAATGAGGTGGAGGTACTTTTAAGTACCTTGGAAAAGGAAAAAGCCTTGACTTGTCTCATTTTCCCCAAATCATGGGAGGATGTGACAAGTGAGGAACTAGAAATTCCTCTTATAATCCATTTAGGGATGAAAAAAGGAATTAAAAATTCCTTGGGGAGGGGTGTAAGGAATTTAAAATTCCTTTTAATCTTCTTAGAAGCTTTGTAAGGATAAATTGGAATTTAAAATTCCAAGTAGGCTCATGGGGGGAATAAATGGGAATTAAAAATTCCTAGGGAAAGGAAGATGACTTCTCTAAATGGAGAAAGTATTAATGAGGGGGTTGACCTAGGTACATGCCATAATTGGCATTAAGATTAGAGTAGGGATAATTAATCAATGATTATGGTTGTCCAAATGATAATGATGGGATTAGAGGAAAGTTGCAAATTTGGAGGATGCAATACTAATCCTCATTAAGGATGTGCACATCCTAATCATGAATTAAGTCAACTAATTAGGATTAAGGAGGAATTATGGAGGATGTGATGTTTGGAGAAAGAAAGGAGGAGTAACTTAAAAACTAGTTTTAATTCACATGGGTGAAATGGCAAGAATAAATAAATTAGAGGAAAAGTGAAAAGGTAAAGTATTTAATTAAATAATTAAATACTTCATGGAGACATTGGGGAAGTGATAAATATTAACTAAATAAAAGTGACATTATTTAATTAACATGAATATGTATGTGAAATAGATGAAGCAAAGGATAAATTTGACCATATGAGAATGGTCAAATTTAGGTTTCTACATTTTGACCCTATTCAAAATATTATTAAAATAATGATGTTTCAAAGAAAAATAAAATATAGGTGACTCAATAGAAAAAATGAGGATTAGATGCCCCAGCATAGAGGGAAGGTGACACAAAGAAAAATGTGAAATATGGAGGGATGATGCCCCCTCGAGAGGGTGGATGGGGTAAAAGGGTCCCCAAGTGACTTAGTGATAGAGGGAAAAGGATTGTACCATGAGGTCTGCAATGAAAAATGGTGAACAACAATGAAGGAATGGAGGAAAAGGGAGCTATAAGGTGCAAATGGGAGAAAAAAGAATAAATTAGGGTTTTAGAGGTGGAGGTGGTTGATAATACATGTCTTGCATGGAAAGCTACATGAAAGATGATGATTGGGGAGGTTGATAATAGTGGGGTGAAAAGTAATGAAGCAGAGGATTGGAATATGCATGCGGTGGTTGTTGTTGATATTAGCATGATGGGTTACCTTGGGGTTGTGATCAAGGTTGTTGTTGAGGTTGTAATGGACCATGAGGTTGGGATGGTTGTTTTTGTTGTTGTTGTTGTTGATAAGGCGGTTGTTGTTGTGGAACTTGTGATAAGGATAACAATTTTTGTTTTTAATAAGATGGTGGTTGTTAATAGGATGGAAATGATGGATTACATGATGGAGGAATGGAATGACCAGAATTAAATTGTGGTGTTTGATTTGTAGGAGGTGGAACCTATGATGAAGATGGAATGGATGTGTTGAAAGTATTATAAACTAGTTGTGTGGGTACAAGACGGACATGAGGATGCACAAAAGCTAAGGAATTAGATACATTGCCCCCAACATTTATTAAATGCAATGGATGAGTAGATGTTTGAGATGGTTGTTGTTGGACATTTTGCAAGACAAAATTTTGAGATTGTGGCACAAATGTAGGTCCTTGAACATTAAAAAAATCTGATCCAATCCTAATAGTCGTAATCTAGATAGGAGAAGGTGGAATCCACACACACACATCATTTCCCAATCTAGGTTGGTACCATGAGTCCTCGGGAGGAGCTTGGGGAGATTGAGAGATTGAGGGAGGCTATGAGACCTAAGAGGAATGAGGATCTTGAGGTGTAGAAGATCCAACCATACCAATGTATTGTGTCATATCAAATTGAGGTGGAGGCTTGGTGCCCTGTATGAGTAACAAAAGTAAGAATTTGATTTGGTCTTTGAGTAATGATACACTCAACTATTTGCACATTAATCAGATTGTGAAGATACTCATTGATAGGGACCTTAGGTTGGTTGACCATCCCCTCCTCAAGGGAAGCTCAAGGATGACTCAACTCAAGGAACTAAGTGTATTGGATTATTGGGACCCTTTGTTAGTGGGAAAATTGGGAGGATAAGGTGATCATTAAACTTGTGGTTGATGTTGTTGTTCCATAGGCCTCATAGCTTGCAATTGAGTGATAATGGGCATGAAAGTGAGGACAATCAGATGATAAAGATGATGTAAGACACAAGGACAAGGCTAGATGATGATTATTGGATGGTTGATTATATGATTGGTTGGATTAGGTTGATGATAGGATGTTTCATAAGATGTGTGATTGGATTGGATTGATGATCAATTGATATAACACCCCAAGTGGATTTAAGAATTTGGTTTGTTGATGATTGGATTGATTATTATTTGAGGCAGCCTCACTTTCTCAAGAAAACTAGATGATTACGATGATGATGATGGAGGGATTAGGTAAGATTGTACTTGAGATAGGAAATGTTCTAAAGAATAAAGGATGATTATGGTGTGAACTTTACTCTTAATCAAAAAAAATTGATATGACCGATGATGATGACTAAGGATATACTAGGTTCTTAAGTGAGTTTGAATGAAGGCAATAAGGATTGGTTGATTAAGATATAAAAATTATCAAATCAATGTCTAGGGGGCTAAGATTGGATGTTTGATAATGGAAATTATGATTAGGGATGTCCTAAGATGTCCTTGTATGATCAAATGTATGAATTGATGACTTTGGGGAAATTCAATTGTAAAAAATGGATATGACAAAAGATTGGATGTTAAAAAAATTTCTACTATGACAATAAGCTTGGAACAATGTGGACTTTCACAAGTTAAGAGGGTTCACTCTCGGGTTTTTCTATGGAAAGTGAATTCACCCAAGAAAAAAGCACATACACCCTTGTAGGTAGTGAAAATTCCTATCCATGAAAATTCCTTTATATGTAGAACAAACACCTATTAGAATAATATATTCACCTATGAGGGAAATGAGGGTGGAAAATTCATGGACAAGGCTGGTGTATTCACCCAAGAATAGAGTGGATATACCTATCAGGGTGGTGGATTATACAGGAAGGATACACCCATAAACAGAGTGGAAGTGCCCATGAAAAAAGCTTAAACATCTATGAAGGATGATGGGATGTACAATCAAGATAGTGCATATGCCCATGAACAGAGTGCACAAGCCCAAGGAAGGTGACAAGACCATATGGATAGGTGCACATACATGCCTATGAATAGAGTGAAAACATCTTTGAGGGATGGACTGGGTGATGATGCAAATGCATCTCAATAGAGTAGAAAGTCCTTTGAAGTGGGTGAATCCACCTACTGGGAGGATAGACTAAATGGAGCATACAGGATGAAGAAACGTAGCTACACTTCTAAAGGCATAGTCACTTGTCAATAGAGTGGAGACGCCTCTATAGGAAGTGGATCTACATCTAAAGGATAGAATGACCCATTGGAAAAGGACATACAAAAATATATTAGCAAATATGGACAAGGATGGACTCAAGACAAGACATTTACTAACCTATTCACAAGAAAAACATGCCAAGTAACACAAACCTATTTTATTCAAGTGTGTTTATAAAATCAATGTAGGCTCACCACCCTGATGGGTTAATACTCTATAATACTCGAGTGGAGCACCCTTTCTCATGAAGTCGGATAGGTAGAGATCTAGTGACACAAGGTTAATAATTCCATGTGTACACCTTCTGTCTCTTTTGTAACTATCACAGTCCACTTGAAGATGTCTATCTCAACCTAAGGGAGTATGTGGTGAGTAGATTTAGGGTATGATTTGCATCCCTTACACTACACAAAGCTGTGACTCACATAGGTATTTAGCTACACTACACAAGCTATCTCATGCATCCTCTAAACACCAAGAGGGTGCATGAGGCCTATTCATGAGCACCAACCCATCAAAATCATGGGTCGGGAAATTTCAGCAAGAAGGATTAGACTAACCCTACATGTCTAACTTGGAATCACCTAGTTATCAATGCTTCACTAAATACAACATGACTAGATTGGGGTATTATTGAAATGAACAAGAAAACTAAGAGGGGGGTGAATTAGCTGTAGCAAATTGAATCTTCAAAACTCTCAACAGTAATTAGATCCACAAGTATTCATTAAAACCTTATTCTATTAGATTGATTAAACATGAAATGTAGATATCATAAACTAAAATCACAACAACATACACATGAGAACACCATATTTATGTGGAAAACCCAATGAGGGAAAAATGATGATGAGGATTATCTCACTATATAAGTAATAGCAAAACTAGTACAAAGGGGCTCACTACTAGAGTAGGACACACTGTCCAAAAAGGCTCATAGCTAGGGCTCACTACCACATGAAGAATACAAGAAGATAGAAGAAGAATGATACATAGAGAAAACACTTCTTAATGCAACAAGGCGTCCACCACAATTGCTTCCACACTTTCACAATCTCACATGGAAGGTTTTGGATGCCTTCAACTCACTGCCTTTAGGAACCCTAAGTTGAAGTTGCAACTTCTCTGCTCTAATTTTCATCAAATACACATCATTCATATCAATCTTTGCATCTATCTTGCTTCTTAATCTTTTGTGCACTCTCTTGCATCAACACCATACATATATATATCAAGTTTCATCTCAAAAACTTTCTCTAATGTCAACAACTAATTGTTATACATTCAAAGTTGAAATAGGTTGGAACCTAAACCTTCCTATGATGGATAGGAATGAAATGCGACCTACAGAAATCCTTAATTAGGACCCAAATAGATCCCAACACACTTCACACTTTCACAAGCCTCGCATGTAGTGTTAAACACAAGGTCAGACAACACCTGTGTGAAACACCATAGACATTAAGCAAATGATTCCTTAAATCAAGCTTAAGGTTTCAAACAACATAATTCACTTGAACTCAATCTAGAACAATTCATGAACTACTAAATATTCATCAAAAACTTCATCCAAGTTTGCATCCACAAATACTTGAACTCAGGGCAACTGATAACCCTTATTTGCATACTGATAAATGCAAATCTACTGGACTACACAAAATCATGCAAAAACTTGAATACAAAAAGATAAAAGTATTATAAGAAACTTCTAGAATCTGCACAACTTGAATCCAAACACTAGAGAAACAAAAAGCAAATACATTTATCCCTGACCATAGAAAACATCACTAAACAACTAGTTCACACACTAGTGAAAGTATCTCTCGCTGTACAATGATCTAGAAACCCAAATTTTGAATATAGCAACCTTTTTCAACCTTGAATAACTTGTAATATCTACACATGCATAGTATCAACATAGAAAGAACATGGAACACAATACTAGAGCACACTATGAACATTTGCACAATACAGTTTACCCTGTTTATTAAATTTTCTCAAAAGCACTTGGAAACCAAGTACTAGAGACATAAACTCATCTCATTACTTTATTCCAACTCGTATTTAGACTCTACAACAAAATAATAGCTCCATGTACTCACAACACTTCCTCAAGGTCTCAACTATACATGCATAACTTATTTTCCTCTTTTCCATAATTTCTCAATATATTCAACATCTTCATCCCATAGTTGACATTAATGACAACACTAGTCAACAGACTTCATGTTGAAATCAATGAAAACACCATCATTCTTGCAACAATACTCCCTTTGTCATTGATGACAACACAAGATGTGAAAAGCCACCAAAGACCACACAATAGCTCTAAACACACTCTCCTGATACCTTGCATGATTCTCTCTATCTTTGAGTAGACAATTTCTCTTTTTTTCACATGATTCTCTTCTCCCCCTTTGAAATCAATGGCAAAGGATACAATTTCTTGCATTGTTATCCTTCTTTGTGTTAGGATTCAAGCAAATTGGAGCAATAAACATTAACAATTATATATAGATTAAATAACCTAGAAATAACAATGAAGAATAACACAAAAGAGATCAACACAAGATTTTAATTTGTTTTACCCAATATGGGTTGCATCCACAAAAACTTAGCCACCCAAATAATTTTAATATCCAATGCAAAACAATTTACAATCTTGCAAATCACACACACTACAACTTACGTCACAACTGCTTATAACAAGATTTTTGGAAGCTTCTAGAATTAAGGTTTTATTAATTTGTTTTTCATTTGGCGTGTCATCGAGCAAACCTTGATGTGTTAATGAGAAAAAACCTTGACGTGTTAATGAAAAATAAAAAATATTGGGGGTTGCACCTCTAAATCCCCACTTGGGACCGAGCCTGACCATGAACCCTGGTGAGGATACGTTACAAGTGTACAATATTTGCATGATTAGTCACCACATACCAACAATATCCCACTTGGATACTGATCAATCTCTACACCAAACAATCTCCCACTTGAAGACTGATCCTGGACAACATTGCTACACTTGCAACTCCCATTGGATTACACGTCTGGCTAGTTTCTTATGTCCACCATTATTAGTTGTGAAGGCCAACAAAAAATGATGAGGAAATTAGTTTCTCCCATGTAAATTCCTTTGTGTATATATCTATAGGACTCTCACTTGTGTGAATTTTCTCTAGCTTCAACTGTCCATCCTCCAAAATTGACCAAATGAAGTGGTATTTGAGCTATATGTGCTTAGTTTTTGAATGTAGAGCTGAATTCTTAGCAAGATGAATGGCACTTTGGCTATCAGTGTACAAAGGTATATCTTCTTGTCTTTGTCCCAATTCCTCCAAAAAATGTTGTAACCAAATCATCTCCTTGCTAGATTCGATAGTAGCAACATACTCAACTTCAGTGTTTGAAAGTGCAACAACCTTTTGTAGCCTTGAAATACAATTAACTACAATACCTCCTACAATAAAAACATACCTTGCAGTACTCCTCCTGCTATCAATATCACCTACTAGATTAGAGTCACACATATCCTTTTAGATAATAATTTGTTCCTCCAAATTATATTTTCTTTGAAGTAGTACCTCTCAAATATCAAAGAATCCATTTTATCGCATTCTAATCTTCCATTCCTGGATTTCTGATATACTTACTAACAACTCCCACTACATGTGCAATATCTAGCCTTGTGTATACCATTGCATTCATCAAGCTACCATCTGATGATGCATATGATATCTTAGACATTTTGTCTTCCTCCTCTTATGTCTTTGGACACACATCTCCTTAGTCAACTTAAAATGACTAGGCAAAGGTGTACTAACTTCTTTTGTATTCTACATGTTAAACCTTTTCAACACCTTCTCTACATACTCACTTTGAGACAAAAAAAATTTCTTTTTGTCTTGTCTTGTGTGATTCTCATACCAAGAATTTGTTTTACTGCACCCAAATCCTTCATAGCAAATGAATTTTCTAATTTCTTCTTAAGTTCATTAATATGCTGCATGTTAGACCCAACAACAAGCATGCCATCAACATAAAGCAATAGGATAATAGAGCTACCATTATCCAATTTCTTAAAATAAACCCAATAATAAGAATGACATATTTGGTAACCTTGTTCAACCATAAAACTATGAAATTTTAAATACCATTACCGAGGTGATTGCTTTAGGCTATACAAACTCTTCTTTAACCTACATACAAATTGATCCTTACCCTTGACCTCATATCCCTGTGGTTGCTACATGCATATTTCCTCTTCCAAATACCCATGGAGAAATGTATTTTTTTTCTTCAGATCTAGCTATTCAAGAGGCAAGTCTTCCACAACCACAAGACTCAAAATAGTTCTAATAGAAGTCATGTTTACAACTAGAGAAAATATTTCATCAAAATTTATACCTATTTTTTCTGCAAAACCTTTTACCACGAGTCTGGCCTTATATCCTTTTTTGCCTCCATCTTCTTCCTTCAACCTATAAACCTATTTATTTGGCAATGCCCTTTTACCTACAGGAATTGGACTAAGTCCCAAGTCTAATTTTGTAGCAAGGAATCCATTTCCTCTTTCATTCCTTGCTCCCAATTCTTTTTGGTATCTACCTACATTGCTTCTTCATAACCTTTAGGTTCATTAGAATCAGTTAATAATATAGAATATAACAATGGAGAAAATCTTTCTGGAGGTCTAGTTATCCTTGTAGAATTTCTAACACTTGCGGGAGCCTGTGGGATAACTTGTTGTTACTGAGCATCAACAACCAAAGGCATTTTATTTTCTGGAATCTCATCCAACACCACATATTCCTTTTTGGCCTATTCATGCTTCTTTTCCTATAGTTGATCCTTATACATGACCTTCTCATTAAATATAACATCTTTGCTTCTAATGATTTTATGATTTTCATAATCCCATAATAAATAACCAAATTCATCTACTCCATATCCAATGAAGGTACATTTTTTAGACTTAGCCTCAAGCTTGGTTCCATTTTCAATATCAACATGGACAAAAGCTTCACAACCAAAGGTTTTTAGAAATGAATAGTTTACCTTTTTACCCATCCATGCCTCCTTTGGAATGCCACCATCCAAAGGATTTGAAGGTCCCCTGCTTATTAATAAACAATGGTATGTACAACATCTTCCCAAAAGTGTAAGGGTAGTCCAACATGAAATCTCATGCTCCTTGCACACTCCATAATGGTCCTATTCATCCTTTCAGACACCATTTTCTTGTGGGGTTCCAAGAACCATTTTCTTCCTATGGATTCCATTGTATGAATAGAAATTTTCAAATTCTTTGTTGTAATACTCACCTCCATAATCAGATTTGAGACACTTCAATTTTTTTCCTATCTCATTCTCAAGCAATGCTTTTCACTTTTTAAAAGTTTCAAATACTTCTAATTTTTTTTTAGAAAATACATACATATTTTCCTAGTTGTACCATCGATAAAAGTAACATAATAGAAAGAGCCATCAAGAGACAATACCTAAGATGGTCCCCATACATCTGAATGCACAAGCTTTAATTTATCACTCTTCTTCTCTTTCCCAACTTTGAGAAATTGGATTCTTTTCTATTTTCCATAAACACAATTTTCGCATAATTCCAAGTCAATCTACTTTAGACCTAGTAGAAACTATTTGGAGTGAAGTATTTTCATCTCTTTCTCATTGATGTGCCCAAGTCTATGGTGCCACAATTTTGTTTCTGCCCCTTTAGTAAGTGTTATAACTGTCTTAGTAGAAATTGTTTCTATAGCAGCTAAGGTAGAATAAACACAAATACAATGTTCCTACCTTTTCACCTTTAGCTACTACTAATGTAACTTTAGTGGCCTTCTAGAATTTTTCTGAAAAGGTAACTATGTAGCCTTCACTATTTGTTGTCTTGAAGAAATTAAATTCCTTCTCAAATTTGGAACATGCCTTACCTCCTGTAGAAACCATTCATTTCCATTCTATAACTTGATTTTTATCTTTCCTTTTCCAACAATATGATAGGGTTCATCATCACCCAAATATACCTATCCAAAATCACCTTCAACATATTCTACAAAATATTTCCTATGGGGGTGGAATGAAATGAAGCCCCTGAATCTATTACCTAGGAATCATTAACATTATCTAAACATAGAATTAAAGCATCCTACAATTTATTATTTTCAACATTAGCTTCTTTACTGTCATCATGTTGTTCGTCTCCTTGTTTTCCCTTTCAAGACCAACAATCCTTCTTCAAGTATCTTGGCTTTCCACAGTGCTAGAAATACATTTTTCTTCTAGATTTACCTTTCTTTTCCTTCCCTTGTGACTTCCGATGATTCGTTGGGGATTTTCCTCTCTCCTTTGTTCTTCCCCTATTCTCTATAGTTAAAGCATTACCCAATGTTGGACTTTCACCAGTGCTTTTTTGTCTCCTTTCCTTGCTAAGGATAACACCAACAATATCATCAAATTTCAATGTATTTGAACCAGAGACAAAGTTACTTACATCCATTACCAAGCTATTCCAACTTTCTAGCAAAGAACATAAAATCAAAAGATCTCTCACCTCTACAAAATTCACTTTTACAAAAGTTAACTGATTGGTAATCATATGTATTAAATTCATTTAAATGATCTTTCACAGATCCATCTTCAATCACTTTTATATTAAATAAAAACTTTGTGAGAAATACCTTATTTGAGGTTGAGGGTTTTTCATACAATTTTGCCAAATCCTCCATTAGATCCTCTACTATCTTTTATTTTGTTATATTGAATGCCATAGATGGTTATAGTCACAACCAAATCTAGTTCCCAATGTCTTTCTATCCAAAATCTCCCATTCTTCATTGGACATCATATCATCTTTCTTTGTTTTTCCTTGCAATGGCCACCATCAATCCTTTTGATACAAATAATCTTCCATTTGCATCTTCCATAATTGATAATTCTGGCTATTGAACTTTTCAACCTTGAATTTTCCTTCTTCCATTGCTCCCACTCAAATATAGAGGTTTCCTTCCAATCAAACAAAATACACACGTCTTTGATACTAGTTGTTAGGATTCATGTAGATTGGAGCAATAAACATTAACAATTATATATAGATTAAAAAACCCAAAAATAAAAATGATGAATAACACAAAAGAGATCAACACAAAATTTTAACGTGGTTCACCCAATATGGGCTACATATAGAGAAACTCGCCCACCCAAATAATTTTATTATCCAATACAAAACAAATTACAATCTCGTGAATCACACACACCACAACTTACATCCTAACACCTTATAACAAGATTTTTGGAAGCTTCTAGAATTAGGATTTTACAGTCATTTTTTATTTGATGTGTCATCGGGAAAACCTTGACATGTTAATGAGAAAAAACATTGACGTCTTATGAGTGTACAATATTTGCATGATCAGTGGCCACATACCAACACTTTGACACTAAACCAAAATTACCTGCTTTGAATATTCCCCCTTAGGAGTACACCCGACTCAATTAGCAACACAATGACAACACATGACACTACCTAGTACTCCCCCTGAGAGGTATCCACCAACATTAGTCCAAAAGAGAGATAGATCCATAGATCCACTGGACTGATGTACCTCTATATGCATCTAGTTCAAGAAAGGAGGGGAAATAACCCCCAACTTCTCTCAAAGATACTCAAAAGTATCCTTAGGAAGATCCTTAGTAAATATATTAAAAATCTAATCCTTTGTAAGAACATACTAAAGCTTCACTTCATTCTCCATTACCTTCTCTCTCAAGAAGTGATATCTGATAGATATATGCTTTGTCCTTGAATGCATCACTGGATTCTTTGAAATTTTTATTACACTTGTATTATATCATAGAAGATAGATATAGGTTCATCAAATACAACTCTGATATCCTTCAATGTGTGTCTTATCTTTAACACCTATGTACAACATGATGTTGCTACAATATACTCATCCTTTGCTATGGATAAGGAAATTGAATCCTGTTTCTTACTCAACCATGACACCAATCTACATCCAAGAAAGAATGCATCACCACTTGTGGGTATGTGTAGGATTATCATGGAAAAGATAGGCCCTTAAGTGGCAAAAAAATTAGAAAAATCAGAGTTAGGCAACTTGATGTAAAAAATTGAATAAACTTTATCTATATTGTTTCAAAAATATGTAAGAATAGAATTTGTAGAAAATTGAATGTAGTTTCTAAATTACTAGTTTTGTTTAAAAAAAAAAATCTATTTGGTGAAAATTTGAAATTTCAATGTAGTAGTACTTGAATTTCAGGGAAAAAATAAGAAGTAGGTGTCTGTCTAACCACCTTAACCACAATAAAATGATAATGGGTATGTGCAAGATCATGATGGGCTAAAAAGTGGCAATATGATGGGTATGTGGCTGACGACTTTTTTTTAACCCAAACTTGGTGGAACGAAAAGTGTTTTTAAAGGAGATTCTCAGCTTTTCACCAATATAAATTATGATTTACTTTGAATTTAATAAGTAATTATTATTCATTTTCTATTCAAATTACGACTAAAGTCCTGATTGATAGACTACTTCAAAAACATCTATAGCTTTCAAACAATATCACATTTTTTGAATCCAAAATATGTGTCACATTCTATGCTTCACATAATATACGATTAAAAAAATAAAAAATAGATTTCATGAAGTTTTGACCAAGTTAAGGTGGTTAGACATAGGGGTTTTTAATATTTTTAAAAATTGTAATAAAAAATTCATAATTAATTATTTACTTGGAAAAAAATTACAAAAAAATATGCACCACATCGGGACATGAGTCCTCTACTTATATCTAAAAGCTTATAAAAAAATATTATCATTTTATTGTGGTTAGGGTGGTCGACAGACACCTACTTCTTATTTTTCCCTGAAATTTAGTTACTACTGATTGAAATTTTCAATTTTCACCAAATAGATTTTTTTTTTTAAACAAACCTAGTAGTTTAGAAACTAAATTCAATTTTCTACAAATTCTATTCTTACATATTTTTGAAATAATATAGATAACTTATTCAAATTTTTATGTCAAGTTGTCTAACTCCATTTTTTTTAATTTTTTTGTCACTTAAGGGCCTATTTCTTCCATGATGATCCTGCACATACCCTAATATTTTTTTATAATATTTTAGATATAAGTAGAGGACTCATGTCCCTATTTGATGCATTTTGTTTCTAATTTTTTTCCAAGTAAATAATTAATTATGAATTTTTTATTACAATTTTTAAAAAATATAAAAACTCGTATGTCTGACCACCTTAACTTGGTCAAAACTTTATGAAATTCAATTTTTATAGTTTTAATCCTATAGTATGCAAAGCATAGAATGTGATGCATGTTTTGGATTCAAAAAATGTGATACAGTTTGAAAGCTATAGATGTGTTTCAATCAGCCTATCAATCAGGACTTTAGTCATAATTTGAATAGAAAATGAATAATAATTTCCTATTAAATTCAAATTAAGACATAATTTATATTGGCGGAAAGCTGAGAATCTCCTTTAAAAACCCTTTTCATTTCATCAATTTTGGGTAAAAGAAAAGTCAGCAACCACATACTCATCATATTGCCACTTTTTGGCCCATCATGATCCTGCACATACCCTTGTACTTTTCTTGCCATCAACACAACCAACCCAATCTGCATCTATATAAGTATTTAATATGAAATCAATATCCTTAGGAGACCACAAACTATAATCCGATGTGCCTCTTAAATATATAAATATTCTCTTCAGTGCTGCAACATGTGTTCATTTAGGGTCTTCTTGAAATTTAGCAACAAGACAAACTGCATGCATGATATCTAGTTTAGTAGTAGTCAAATACAATAGTCCACCAATCATAGATCTATACTTGCTCTAATTAGCCTTAGGTGGGCCGATGCAAGAAGTTGGGTACACAAAAAGCTCAAAAAGTGGAAATATTTTTGCTATTTTTCAGAATTTGTCACACTTGGACTGAAAATTTGAGGGACTTACACAATGAATCTTAAAAAAATTCAGGAATATGAAATTTAGTATTTTTGATATAGTTTCCAAATATGTAAATTATTCAAATACTTAGATTATAGAAATTAAATTTTGATAGGGATCTATAAAAACCACTTTTTTAAAGTTCTTATTTTTTACCATACCAATCATGTGTACGGACAACACTTTTTGAGCCAAATAAAAGTATTTTGCTAATTCCTTTTGGGAAAAGAGAGCTAACAACATGAAGTTTGATGTGGAATTTTTTTTTGTAATTTTTGGTTGAATATATTTTTTTTATTAAATTTTTATTGGCCTTAATTGTTGTTTTTAAAAATCAACGTGTACGGAAATCATAATTGGACCTAAACTAAACATGTTTTTACTCTTGTTTTTCATTTTGTAGAGAATTGTCTGAAGTTTGATGCCATATAATTTTTTTACAAGAATCTTAACTAATGAAAAGTTATTAAAAAACAAAAAAAACCTAATATTTCAAGTTTAAGGACTAGTTTCTTTAGAAATTAATTAAAAAATAGCAAACATAATCCAATATTAATAAAATTTATATATTTGGAAAGTAGACATCGTGTTCTTTAATGGGTTTTAATTTTATAGATTGATTCAGAAAAAAAGTTCATTAGCCATGTTGTCAAAGTTAGACATTCTTCTTCAATCTACCTTAGCTTTTTAGTTGCAATTCAAAGGCTAAGGCTCAGATTGCCAAGCCTTTCCCAAGCCTAAAACCAAGGCTAGATGTGGTGTGGGAATTCAAATTTTAAATAATATGTATGAATTACAAATATCTGCACGTGCTATTTAAATGAAATGTGTATGTGTTTCATAACACATACGTGTTATCTATTTACCCATTGGGTAAAGGTAATGCGTATGCATTATAAAACACATACACATTCCTAAAATAGAACACGTATGCATTTCATAATGTGTACACATTTCTAATATAGCCGTTTTCCCCTAATTTAGAAAATACTAGTAAAACATTATTTTCCTCCAACATTCTTTTTTTGTAGTATGGTCTAAAAGTGTCATTTTCTGCATTTTTTATTGCAATTTTGTCTTGTGCAGGGCATATTCTATTCAAATTTTTGGAAGAGACAAAGTGCAGGTTGAATTTTCTGAAGTGGAATCAAGTACAAGAAATTTTTACAAGAAGATTTGGAAAAAGAGAATTTTTGGATGTACTCATGATGTTTTTGTACTTCAAAGTTTATAGAAAAAATAATCTTCATAGTACATAGTTTAATTTAAATATTTGAAGGAGCTAGAAATTTGAAAATAGGTTTCTTGAATTATTGTTTTTGTCATCAAAGAGGGTTTGGTAACCATGGGTGATAAGCAAAGATAAAAAAAAAGATGTAGAAAGTTAATGACACCTGAAGAAATGTAAGCAAATAAAGATAAGGAGGCAAAAAGACAAAGGGAAAGGAGAGAAAGGATTCGTCAAATGAATGATTTGGAAGCATCTAGTTTCAAGAATGTTGAAGAGGAAGCCATGAATGATGAAATGAATGTAGATGATGCAAATTTTGAGATGATGAATATGGAAGAAAATGCAATTACAGAGACAAACCCAACTATGCCTTCAACTTCAACTTTGAATGATATGCAAAAAACTTCAGGTATGTCTTCAAATCCACCTCCCAATGATATGGAAAATGCACCTATTCAAAAAATCTATCCAGGTATGTGTTCAAACCCAAGTTTTGATAATATTGATATTCCTTGTTTAAATGAAGCCGGATACACCATTGATGAGATCAATAATATTAGGGTTGAAACAATGTAGAAACAAAAAAATGATGAAATTATATCTTATGAGAATGTGAATGAGAATGAAATCCTGAATGAGAATGAAATCCCTTTTACATTTGAAAATGAAAATGAAACCCCTTGTGTGAATGGAAATGAAACTCCATCTATGGATGAAGGTGAAATTTTTTTTTTTTTACAATTGAAACAAATGTGCTAGATAACCTTCATGGTAAAGTTTCTTCAAGACAAATTAGAAATTATGGAAATACACTATATAAAATGTTTTTTTTATAGAAATAAATTGGGATTCCAATATCAACTCATGGTACAATTGATGAGAATGTTGAAAATGAGAAAAGTGATGAAAAAATTAGGTGTTTTTGCAAAACCAAAAAAGAAAGATGATTCTATAGAACAAGTCATATCTAGTGTTTCTAATGCTATTGATATTATTGGTAAAAAAAAGTTGATCGAAAGATAAGAATGTGGCTTGTCGTGTAATAACAACTACTGTAGTTGATAAAGCAACTTCAAATAAAAGAATGTTAAGTAAGATTAGTAAATGTATAAACTTAAATCCTAGAACTTTGATAAGAGCTGCTAAAAGAAGAGAAAGTATTGAAAAGGATCCTATTAATCGATGTTGGAGTTTTAGTGGTAGACTCCCAAGATTAGACATGAAATTAACTAATGAAATTAAATCTTTAATCAAATTTTTTTGGCATGATAATACAAAAGTATCACCTAACATTAGAGATGTCTTAAAATTAAGGGTGGGTTCCAAAATTTGTGAACCTCATCCAAAGCATCTCTTAGATATGTCTCAAACTAAATTATATAAATTTTTTTTATATGCTTCAATCTTACCATTGAATATTAACATAAGTCAAAGATCATTCAAAAAGTGTAAACCTTGGTATGTTAGAATTAATAAGCGATAAATCTCTTGTTGTTGTAAGACTCATGTACAATTTCATTATTATTATGATATATTTTGATATATACAATGCACTTTGCATGCTAACCAAATTATGCAAGACATTTGTGGTATTAATATGCCACCTGGAAGAATCAAATATTTTATAGCAGGTTTGTTTTGTGATCCCTCCTTAAATGGAAACTCATTTTTTTGAAAAGCATGCATTTCTGGAAAATGTGATATATGTGTAACTTTTCATTATTAGGAGAATGTATGCATGAAAGTAGTTTAGATGAATTTGGACAACAATTAGTGGATGTAAAAAAGTTTAAAAATGTTGAGTTTTCTTTAAAATATGGAAAAACTAGAAAACGTGTTGAGCTAATTGTGGAAAAAGTTAGTGTACATGCTTTTATTACTGAATTTAAAGATAAGTTTGTACCTAAATATGTTCAACACTCTCATAATGCTCATTTTCTTGATAATCAATTTTGTTTATGTAAAAATACATTCCCAATTGGAACTACATTGTCAGTTGTTGATTTTGCTGAAAATTATACTCTTGCTCCACAAGAATAAATTCAATCACAGTATTATAATTCAGTGCAAGTAGATATATTTGTTGACATTGTTTATAGACATGTTGAAGATAGTACATAAGATTTAATATAATTTTTTTGAGAGAGTACCATTTTTAAGTAAGTGATAATTGATTACATTCATCTGAGTTTGTACAATATTATTTTGATATATTTTATAAAAATTTAAAAGAGAGAGGAATTCAAATGCTAGAACATCTCATATGGTCAGATAATTGCACGGGTCAATTCAAAAATGCTAGAATGTTTTATTGGTCATGTAGAGTTCATAAGGTAAATAATATCCAACACATATGGAGTTTTTTGAAGTTGGTCATGGTAAGGGAGAACATGATGGAGTAGGTGCATGTGTGAAAAGAGCTCTTGCTAGAGAGTAGCTAAAATTTGAGGATGCTTTGAAATTTAGAGATGCATGTGCAATTGTAGATTGGTGCAATACCAAATCATCTACAAGAACAAGTGAGAGCTCAATAATTCGATGCTTCTTTTGGTTAATTGAAGAAAATGATATTTTCTCTCGACAAGATTGTGGAACAATTAATGGATCTACAAAATGGCATTCTTTTAAGAGTTCAAATGCAAACACATGGACAATATGGACAAGGGACTTGGAATTATTTTGTCAATTTTGTATTGTAGGTGATTGGCAGGCATGTGAAAATACATAATGGGTCAAACAATGGCAACAAAGATCTTTAACGCCTACATCGACACATGTTCAACATGGAACGACAATTGAAGATAATCAAGTGTTCACATCAGATGATTATGATCGTGTTTCGGATCTTGTACAAGAAGGTACATTATTTATTGAGTTGAATTTTGTATGTATGCATGTTTATATGTGAATTAAATATAAGTCACTCTTTATTGAATTTTGTATTTATATTTGCAGGACAGTGTATGTTGTTGTTGCTCCTGAGGGGAATGAAGAGAAGATAGAGTATTGGTTGGCTAGATGTGTTGAGAGAAAACATAAGTTGGTACATACTAGAGTGGATAATGACAACTTTGGGTATCCAACTGGTTTAGTGGTTGTTGTTGGCACTTGGATTCAAAAATATTTGATGAGAAAGAATGGCTTGCCTACATTTGAAGATTATGAAAGACACAAGAAGATTATACATTCTTCACATTTGATTTTGGCAACCAATACAAAACTAGTTAGATATCAAGAGAGGCCTGCTAATAAATTTTTATGGACACTTTCAATGGATGATCATGAGACAATCATAGATGCATTACAAAAAAGAGAGGATGCAGATGGTACAACAGAGTAAATAAATATTGGTAAGTATATCTAGTTGTATATATATTTAATTGATATATATATTTTTCATTAATCATTTCCTAATTAAAGTTTTATATCATTTTTTGTTTTAGGTCTCCAAAAATTAGATGCTTCACAAAGAGGAGATGCACATCTATTACAATGGAATTTGAATCTAGAGATAGGTAACTATATATAGTTCTAGATACATTTAATTCATCCTCTTGCATCCCCTTAAGTCATTCTATCAACTCCCCTTAATCCATCCTCTTAGGACCCCTTAATCCATATTCTCATATATCTACCCTTAATCTGTCCACTTGCATCCACTTAAGTCACTCTCTCAACACCCGTTAATTCATCCTCTTAGGACCAATCAATCAATATCCTTGTATATCTACCCTTAATACATCCACTTGCATCCCCTTAAGTCACTCTCTCAACACCCCTTGGGGTTTAAATTCATTCTCTGAACTCCCCTTAATCCACCCTCTTGCATCCCTTCAAGTCATTCTATCAACTCCCCTTAATCCACCCTCTTGTATCCCGTTAATCCATCCTCTTAAAGGACCCTTAAGTCATATCCTCTTACATCCCATTAATCCACAATCCTGCATCCCTTAAGTCACTCTCATAATTCCCCTTAAGCCATCCACTTAGGGCCTATTAAGCCATATCGTAAGGTTCATGACATGCATCCCCTTAATCCACCCTTTTACATCCATTCAAGTCATTCTATCAACTCCCCTTAATCCACCCTCTTACATCCCTTCAAGTCATTATATAAAATCCCCTTAATCCACCCTCTTGCATCCCCTTAATCCACTCTCTTACATCCCTTAAGTCATTTTATCAACTCCCCTTAATCCACCCCCTTACATCCCCTTAAGTCATCCTCTTAGGACCCGTTAAACCATATCCTAGGGTTCATGAGATGCATCCTCTTAAACCATCATCTTAACTCCCCTTAAGGAATTCTCTTAAGATCCCCCTTAAGCTATATATCCTCTTAGGTTCCCTTAATCCATCCTACGGAAAACATCATTTGAATTTGTATGGAATTTACTATATACTATTCTTTTCTCACATGAAATTTTTACTTAAATGACTCATAAAAATTGTAGTTACTTACATTAAATATTTTTGTAGGTTCTCATCAAGTCGGTCTATGATGTGATTATTGAACTAAAAAACTATTTTATCAAGAGACTATGTAAATATCAATTTTTGGTCTTCGCCTAAAAGTTGATAAGTTTTAGTTGTATCTACATGCACATATATGTTTCATAATGTTATATAGTTGTATTAAAAATATTGATATACATTATATATGTTTGTTCAATGTCACCTTTTAAATATATTGTTCCAATTTTATAGATTATACATTTCATGTCTTCTATTTACCACATTTTATATAATTATTCAATTGTATAGATTATACATTTTATACATACAAGGAGATAGTTTTTTTTTTTATTGATTCAAATATTTGCTTTCTAATTGGAAAACAGTTACAATTATTTGCCCTTAATTTATTATGAATATGATCTAGAAACTATTTAAGGAATGTTTTAATTTGTCACCTAACCATTTGATAAATTATATATATGAAATTTTATTCTAGATAAGAATTTATATAGTGCATGTATTACTTCAAAATTAGATAAAATATAAATATAGATATGTATGAGTGCATATAATCATGAAAATGAACATAACACGATCTCATAATTGACTACATATATAATCATCATATTTTAAAGTCAACTAATATAAATAAACACAAATATGATAATAACATGTTCAAAATAAAACTAGAGATAGATAGTCCATAAAATTTATATGTCAAGTCCAACACATATATTGAAATAAAACTAGAGATCTGTAGTCCATAAAATATAAAACCATCTAACTTTTAGGTTGATCGGTCAAATCAAGTCTCCTCTTTGTTCCATGTTGACTAGATTTACCCTCATCGTGTTGTAAGAGTACAAGAAACTTGAAATTAGATTTAAATTTATTTAGAAATTTTGATATAATTAAACATATTTAAAATTGAAAATATAAACTTTTAGATAAAAATAAAGTTAAATAAATATCTAGTAAATATAGTAAAAATGATTTCTAGTATGCATAAATTACCATATGATCATATGAATCAACTGGCACATTTTCTTCAACGGGTAGCATAACTGTCAGTTGAGAAGATGCAAATGCTTGATCTACTATATCCTGCATATTCATATAAAGCAAACAATATGTGAAAGCCTCAAATATATATATATATATATATATATATACACATACATATATATATACATACACAAACACACATATATATATTTAAAAGGTCCATAAAAATTGTATAGGAGATTTAAAGTAAAGTTTACAACCTCAAATGATATGACCTCATGATCATGCACCTGAGATTGCCCATACATAAATGTTGATGATGTCTCAGGTGTGTGGCCTGCCATGGGTATCTCATTAAATCCTTGCATATAGATGTACAATAGTTCATATAGATCATTCACACATGTGTATGTAAATGAAAAAAATAAATTAGATCTATGATGTGTATTTAATTTAAACTTAACAAACTTTTGAAAGCATGCACCTGAGTTGATGATGTCTTAGGAGCACTCACGACTGTAACTTGTGGTTGGTTAGTACTAGGTATCGTATGACCTCCCTGTATCTAGATATAATATATCAATTCACACATGTGTACAAATTCAAATTAAATTAGATATATATCCACACAAATTATATAATATATATTGGTTCAAGTACCTGTCCAAAAGGTGAGCCAAAATCTACAACACTCAACATATACACATGATGATCATATTGAGTTTCAAGCATCACATGATCATGCATCTACACCAAACACTTATTCAATTAATATTATATTATATATAATTTGATGTTATTATTTAAATGAATTTTTTACATTTCAAACTTGAATTAAATTTAAGTTCAAAAGATGAACATACCTGTGTAGGATGATCCTCAGAATATAGTAAATTTAGGTATGACCCCATCCTAGATGCATGTGCATCACCTAAAGTGGATGTCTGAGTATCCCTATAGCCCAAGCTTCCATGCTCTCTATTGGCCACTTGAGTGGCCACATGTGGAGTCTACTGAGCGAGATGTCTTGAAAGTGAACTCAATGCTCATAATGTGGATAACATGGTCTACTACTGAAATGCAACAGGAACACTAGGATGAAGAGAAACAATAGGAGAAATTGGAGCATGTCGCTAAGGATTAACACATGCTGCTATTCTATGTTGGGGCATGCCATGCCTAACTCCCTGAAATGACCTCATATCAAAAATAGATTGGTTTTTAACCCAACTCAAACTCAGCCCATAACTTTCTCAAAAAGTATAAGGGCACCTCACTATTTCCATGTGGTGTATTACCAAACACCATCCACCATCTTTCCCAAAAAATGTGCAGCTATCTGTGGGTGCCTACACCATAAAATTGAAATTCATTTTTTCGTGGGTGGAATTGGTGGTTTTTTTGGGGGTTAATAAAATATTGACACATGGATTGTTTGGTAATTTTTAGGTCATTTATTTCTTTATATGACAATTCATCTACATAGAATTGTCTCCTCTCTTCTCTCCATCGATGGAACCTATCTAGTTCCACATTGATACATTGAACATAATCTACAATAGTTTGCATCGTAGATGCAAACCATGTGAGATATGGAGGGACTCTAGGATCATTTTTTATGAGATCTATATTTCCTTGAATGAAAATGAGGTTTGCTCAGATATTCTCTCTTAATTGATCTTGGTCAACTATAGAAGGGGGTGGGGGGTTAGGCGGTGGAGAATGTGGAGGTGTGCTAGGGTTTTGTTCATGTGGTGGATTGGGATGTATGGGATCTATAGGAATTTCTTGATCGGACATAAAACCCTCTAAATTAAACATTGGATCCATGTGAGAAATGATATGGCAACTACATGTTAAACAATTAAAAATATATATCAACAAACTAATTTTTATTTTTTTTTAGACTGCAGGAATCGGGTAGCACGACCCCCTATAAACTGCAGTGCACCTGGTAAACTTTTTAATGTGACCAGCGGCACTGGCGCGACACGCCCTCCGGTACCACGGGACGGGGGAGACTAGAACTCATGACCAGCAGAGCCGCAACGGAATTACTTAGCCAACCGAGCTAGGGCCCCCGCCCTATATCAACAAACTAATTAAATAATGCACACAATTTGAAAATTATTTAAAAATCACATTGAACATTTAAAAATTCAAAATATATTTCTTTTGAAGACCATTTGATTTATAACATTAAAAAATCCATAACATTAAAAATTCATAGCATTTATGTACACATTAAATTGAGTCCAGTGTGGGGTTGTTAATATGAAGGGTAGAAATGAAATTATGGGGTTTTATTAAAATTTATTTAATCTCATTCATTATTTTCAAATAATAATAAAGATAAGAATGAAAAATTAATAGAAGATATTGAGAGGGACACATAGATATATATGCTAGTGAACAAATTGCAATGCACGAAATATAAAAAAATATGAGTCAAGCTCTATTCACCAAAATTTGAGAACTTATTTGATCCCCTTAAGAAATGTCAAATTCCTCCTTAAGACATCGGTTTACAATTTAGGGTGATAGGATGGCTTAAGGGGATCTATGTGTAGTAAGTTCCTAAGACAAAATGGTCCATGGCTTAAGGGAATAAAATTTGGTTGAGTTGGCTAAGGCAACCAAGTTTCATTTTAAGGTCCTACAACAAAATGAATAGATGTATTAATCAAGTATGACATAGAATTTAATTAAATCTGAGGACATAAATTGATATATCTAAATTTTCAAATTTCATGATAAGAGACACAAGTTCTCTATAGTGGGACAAAGTAGTTAAGAATAAAATATAAGTTTAACACTAACATTAAAATTTATAATCTCATTCATTGTTTTCAAAGAATACTAAAGATAAGAAAGAAAAAATAATAGAATGCATTCAAGGGGACACATAGATATATGATAGTAACCTAATTTCAATGTACAAAATAATCAAAGATGAGCTTGAGCTCTATTCACCAAAATTTTAGAACTTTTTTGATCCCAAAGTTAAGAAATGTCATATTAGGACCCCTTTAGACATCAATTTATGATTTAGGGTGATAGGATGGCTTAAGGGGATATATGTGTAGTAAGGTCCTAGGACAAAATGGTCCATGGCTTAAGGTAATAAAATTTGGTGTAGTTGGCTAAGGCAATCAAATTTCATTTTAAGGTCCTACAACAAAATGAATAGATGTATTAATCAAGTATGACATAGAATTTAATTAAATCCAAGGACATAAATTGATTTATCTAAATTTTCAAATTTCATGATAAGAGACACAAGTTCTCTATATTGGGACAAACTAGTTAAGAAAAAAATATAAGTTTAACAGTAACATTAAAATTTATAATCTCATTCATTGTTTTCAAAGAATACTAAAGATAAGAATGAAAAATTAATAGAATACATTCAAAGGGACACACAGATATATGCTAGTGACCTAATTGCAATGTACAAAATAAACAAAGATGAGCTTGAGCTCTATTCACCAAATTTTGAGGACTTCTTTGATCCCCTTAAGAAATGTCATATTAGGACCCCTTAATACATTGATATACTATTTAGGGTGATAGGATGGCTTAAGGGGATCTATGTCTAGTAAGGTCCTAGGAAAAAATGTTCCATGGCTCAAGGGAATAAAATTTGGTGGAGTTACCTAAGGCAACCAAATTTCATTTTGAGGTCCTACAAGAAAATGAATGCTTTTAGGGTTTAGGGTTTAGATTTAGAGATTTTATAACATGAATTTAACATATAGAAGACACATGAATAAATTTTTACAAGTAAGTGAGAAACCCTACCACCTAAACTTAGTGCTTTGAATAAAATATGTGACATTCTAGGAATAGCTTCAATATAACAACAATTAGGAATTTTAGATTTCAATTATAACTAAGTTGTTGAGTTATGATGGATTTTGAACCTATTTTGGACCTCCAAGCACTCTTGGATGATTTAAAAAGGAAGAGGGGATCTAAAGTGATTTAGACCCATTTTTTTTTCTAATAATATATTTTTTGAAACTTTTCCATGGCATAGACTATTCCTTCATATTTATATTAATTCTAGACACACGGGTTTTCAAAAAAGAACCTAACTGCGACTAAGTGAGGAATCAATTGATCAATTCAATAAATAAATAATCTTAGAAAATAAACCTTTGGTTATATAATTTAATTATATTTATGAATCATCTATCAAGTTTCTCAAAAAAGTAATTTGAATTTTCCATTGAAATGTTCATGCTACAAGTTAGCTTTGATATGCTAGTTTAGAGAAAGTACAACATTTAGTTTCCCTAATCTAGAACAATGCCACTAAACATGAGAATTAAAATAGGAATTAGATTACACAACCTATAGATCTTATGAATAACATCCTATAAATTAAGGCTTAAATATGATCATAATGCATCCTTACATAATTCACAAAGAATCTCATCCAAATAAGATTTGGGTAGAAATAATTAATGCTTCACATTTTAACATTTATTTGATTTAATAACATTTATGTGTCTAGCTCTATCCATATTGCACATAGTCTAGATTAACAAGTATGACTTGCATTTCTATGTTTTTTTAAGAGAATACATCATACACTATATAAGCTAATATAATATTGATATAGAGTGATTACATGCTCATATCAACTAGCATCATGATATATACACTTATTAAATGAAGCACATAGTTTCACATGAGGTACATTATTTTACTTCATTGGTACACTTTCTCAAGTTAAACTATACAATCATGAAGTTTTATGAGATAAAATTAGCTACCAAATTTATATTATGTGAAAATATTAAATAATTCAATCATTTTGTTGGTTAGTATATAGAATTATGCATCGATTGTTTATACCTCCTTTATTAGTCAATTTTATGAATTTCATTAGTAGTTGTGTGGATCACCAATGATATACCAAATTGTACCTAGAACCTATGGACTATAAATTGTGATCCCTAATTTAGGGCTTTAGGTTTACGTTTTAGGGTAAATAGCCTATTTTAGGTCTAATTTTTAGGGTAAATAGGGTTTTAGGTTTATGTTTTAGGGTTTAGGACCAAGGATTAACCTATGTAAATTAGTTTTTAGGGACCTATGTAAATTTTGTAACCTAGGGTTTTGATTTCTAAGTGAAATGTGTCTAATTTAGGTTTAGTTTTTATGGTTTTCAATTTACAATTTAACGTTCTTTGTTTCATTGATGTTTTAGGTTTTTTAAATGCAATTAAAAACTATAAAACATTGAACTAAAACACACTAAACAAAAAAAAAAAAACTAAATACTAATTAGAAAACAAAAAAAAATACAGAGCAAAAAAATGACAGAATTCAACCAACTTGGAGGTTGCTGAGGTCCGTTGTGTCAACAGGAGGAGGTGGTAGTCAAAATTTTCTTCAATCATGACCTTTGAAATGCGTATGTGATCTCCTCTCTTCTTCTTTGACTCAGCTAAAAATGGTGAGGAAAAATGAAATACAATCGCTTATTTAAAAAAATAAATACCTTCGTGAAACACATACACATTTCATAACGCATACACATTCTAAATGCGTACGTGTTTCATAACACGTTTTTGGTTTGCGTACCCGAAGTTGAACACGTACACATTCAGATTTAGGATTGGGTATCGATACGTAACGCGTACGTGTTTTTTTGAAAACACATAAGTGTTTCCTATGAAACTTTTTGTTTTTCCTAAAATTTCCCCTCTTCTTGTACCCAACTTCTTGCTTTTACCCAAGTGAATCATCATCTTTGCTCAATTTACAACTAGTCACCATAGGAGTACATACCGGTTTGGAGTCATCCATTCCAAACTTCCTCAACATATCTTTGACATACTTAGACTATGAATTGAAAATCTATTTATCAGATTGATTGATTTGTAGCCCATGAAATAAATTCATCTTCCCAAACATTGACATCTCAAATTATTTCTACATTTCTTCGAAAAATTTCTTACACATAGCCTCATTTCCACCAAAGATAATATCATCCACATATACAACTACTATTATGATTTTATATTCCTTAATTTTAAAATGAAGAGTACTATGTGTGGAGCCCTTGTTGAATCCTTGTTGTATCAAGTACCTATCTAATCTTGCATACCAAGCTCTAGGAGCTTGCTTGAAACCATATAGAGCCTTGTTCAACTTAAACACCAGTTCTAGTTGATCTGATAATTGAAAACTTTCTGGTTGTTCCATGTAAACCTCTTCTTCCAGTTTGCCATTTAGGGAAGCAGACTTCACATCCATCTGATAGAACTTGAAATATTTATGTGCTGCAAATGCCAAAAATATTCTAATAGCTTCCATCCTAGCCACAAAAGAAAAAGTCTCCTCAAAATATATACCCTCTACTTCTGAGTAACCCTAACACACAAGTCTTGCATTATTTATTACTACTCCATTCTCATCCAACTTGTTCTTGAATACCCATTTAGTTCCAATTATATTTTTTTTCCGGTATGGGGACTAATTCTCAAGTCTATTTTTTCTCTATCTACATAAGTTCTACTTCCATTCCCTTCATCCATTGCTCATCTTGACATGCTTCACTCATTGATTTAGGTTCAACATTAGAAAGTAAACATACATTTACCTAAACTTCAACAAATTTTCTTCTTGTCAATACACCTTTCCTCTTAGCTCTAATGATCTAATATTATGGACAAAGATTTTGGCATCCTAATACACTCTCACTTTTCTAGGGTTTTTCACCTAGAAGGAGAGAGATGTGCCAAAATGGGCAAATTTCTACACTCAAGATTAATGTAAATGTGATGTAACATGTCTAAATATGATATACTAATGCAATAATCTGAAAGAAAGATTGATTTAATGATGTAAAACCTATGAAATGTGAAATTTTGGTAAACACACTGTGATATACAAAAACACCTAAAAATGCAAGTAAATGATGAAATAACTGAACCAAACTAGAGAGGTGGGTATGTGTAGGATCATGATGGGCCAAAAAGTGGCAATATGATGGTTAAGTGGCTAGCAACGTTTTGTTTACCCAAAATTGATGAAAAAAGGGTTTTTCAAGGAGATTCTAAGATTTCCAACAATATAAATTATGCTTTACTTTGAATTTAATAAATAATTATTATTCATTTTCTATTTGAAGACTAACGTCCTAATTAATAGGCTGATTAAAAAACATCTATATCTTTCAAATGATATCACATTTTTTGAATCTAAAACATGTGTCACATTCTATGCTTTGCATACTATAGGATTAAAAAAAGAAAAAATGAATTTCATGAAGTTTTGATCAAGTTAAGGTGGTTAGACATACAATTTTTTATATTTTTTAAAATTTGTAATAAAAAATTCATAATTAATTATTTACTTGGAAAAAATTACAAAAAAATATGCATCACATCCGGACATGAGTCCTCTACTTATATCCAAAATCTTACAAAAAATAATTATCATTTTAATTTGGTTAGGGTGGTTAGATAGACAACTACTTATTTTTCCCTTGAAATTTAAGTACTACTACATTGAAATTTCAAATTTTTACCAAATAGATTTTTATTTTTTAAATAAACCTAGTAGTTTAGAAACTACATTCAATTTTCTAAAGATTCTATTCTTACATATTTTTGAAATAATATAGATAACTTATTCAAATTTTTACGTTAAGTTTCCTAACTCTATTTTTTCTAAATTTTTTGCAACTTAAGGGCCTGAACTTTCCATTATGATCCTGCACATACCCAGGTACACTTGGAATCTGAGATCTGATGTGGAGAGATTCAGGAATATTGAAAAATTGACTAAAAATGTTGACTGTGACACTTACTCTAGGCTAGGCAATTTAGTCCCAGTTTCAAGAAAACTGGTCCAGACCCCGTTTCAGCCAAATGGGTATCCAAAAATGCAAAAGCCACTTTTCATGCTTGGCAGTAGGACTAATCCACCACTAGTGGTGACTTAGTCCACTTCTGAATTTCTAAAAATTGAAAGCGGAAATGGAAGCCCTTAGTTTGCACTTCAGTTCTGCACAGGTGTCCACTTTTGAAACTCCAATTTTCAGGCCTGAAGTGACTTTTTGTTGATACTTAGGCTTTGCAAGCAAGGGGATATCTTCAATGCGTCTTCAACCTAATATTCAATGATCTTCAAACCCTTGAAGTGTCTAAATCTATGAACACACAATGAAAGAGAAAGAAATGTTGAATGTTAGGGCATGGGGGTTTGCCTTGATCAAACCCCTTTTTAGGTAATTAAACCAAATGAAGAAACAATGTAATGAAGCATACAACAATGGAGTTAGTACCTTTCCATGATGTTTGATCTTGATTTTCTGTAGTGAAACATGAAGGATCTGCCCTTGAATTCCCTAGAGAGTGATCTTGATGACTTAGAATGCTAAAACCCTAGCTTGCTTGAATTGAGAAGATGATGAATGATGGATGAATGATGATGAGTTAAAAAAATGTTAAAATGAGTGGGACAACCCTATATTTATACACAATTATGCCCTAATTCTTGAAAATACCTCATCACAGGCTGACATTAGGTCTTAAGGAATACAAACCCAAAAGAATTTTAAATTAATTTTGGTTTTTGAGACAAATGGGACTAAATTGCCACCAATGGCAACTTAGTCCACTTGAGCATTTTTAAGTGGGTTTCAGGAATTGTGATAATTTAAATAATGTTTATCAAGTTCTTCTTCAATGAGACACTTAAGTAAGGAATGTAAGTGTATAAAGGGGGCATTTAAAGAATAAGAAAGGTGTAAATAATGATGACAAGCCTATGAAAGTGTGAAAGTTTGTTACAAGAGTTTACAACACTTTGAAATAGGTCTTGGTAAGGTTATTTAGGTGAATTATGATATTATGGTGTTAGAAAAGTGTGAAAATGTGTTACAACACCTTACAACACCTTTACAAGACATCAATAAATGTATTTTATTCTATTTGCAAGGGCCCAAGACCTAATGTGGATGTGTAAAACACATCACAACACCAAGTCAAGGCCTTATTATGTCTAATTTACAACATCAATTATTCCCATATCAAGAAAAGTATACACTTTTTGTTGACACAAATATTCAGAATGATTCTTTTGCACATACTTAGGGGTTTTAGGAGTCTTCTACAAAGCTTCTTTCTCTTCATTTTGAACTTCTTGTTTATCAACTGTTTCTTCTACTTCTCTACAATCAAGTTCATATGACACATATCCATCTACTGTAATTAGAATTCTGGAAGTTTTCATCAACTTTAACATTTGCACTTTCGATTATCTTTCTCAACCTTTTGTTGTAACATCTATAAGCTTTGCTTGTAGTGGAATATCCAAGGAAGATAACTTCATCAGACCTTGCATTAAACTTTCCTAAGTTTTCTTCTTCTCTTTTTATTTAACATTTGCTTCCAAACACTCTAAAGTATTTCACAATAGGAATCCTTCCATACCATAGCTCATAAGGAGTCTTGGTGTTGTTAGCTCTAGCTTGAACTCTATTAGGTATGTAAACAATAGTATGAATAGATTCTCTCTAGTAGACTTGTGGTAGATTTTCCTCTTTCATCATAGTCCTTGTAGCTTCTTGAATAGTTGTAATTTTCCTTTCAACAACTCCATTATGTTGAGGATTTCTAGGGGTAGACAAATCCCTCTTTATTCTGTGAACTTCACAAAACATGTTAAACTCATTGGAGAATTTTATTTTCAAATCCATTTCATTCTCAATCATAGCTTTAAATGCCTTGAATTTATCTAGTGCTTCATATTTATCTCAAAAAATTAACCCATGTCATTCTAGAATAATCATCAATCTAAAGCATAAAGTACCTATCACCTTGTATACTTTTCACCCTTATAGGACCAAAAATATGTGTATGCACTAATTCCAGTAGTCGGGTAGCATATTGTTCTTTTCCCTTAAAGCTACTCCTTGTTTATTTTCCAATTTGACACCTCTCACAAACAACATTGATATGCTTTGTGATTCTAGGTAAATCTATCACAACATGAACCAAACTAATTCTTTCCAAATTATCAAAATTGTAAGATTTGGATATGGAGATAGCCACCCAATATCTAAAGGCCTATGGAAAGCACAAAATACTGAAAAGATCAATATGACAAGAATAAATTGTATTCCTATCAATAAATGCAAAAATAATTGATGGAGTTGGTTTACAATGTGTGAGAGACCCTTGGTTATATAGCCAAGGTGAGACACAAGATGCCATAAGATTACGACAAGTGTCTTAATCTTATGATATGTGATAACTTATCAAAGATACCTAGGTCACATGTGTTACAATTCAAAAGATAAGATAACAAATAATGAAAACTAACACCTTCTAGAAATAATCTTAGGACCTAAGCAAACTTAACATGTGAATATGTCCTCTAGGTCCCAAGTAAGTGAAATAACTAGGTACAAGACATTTATTCACACCAACACCCCCCCCTTAAGTGCAACTTAGGGAGAAGATTATTATGTAAATGACACCAAGATGCAAAGATGGGTCCATGTGACTAGGCCATGTTAGGTAACCATATACAAATGCAATCTCTCACAAACAAGGAAAAGGAGAAAACCCAGTGGGACAAAACTCCTCCCCAAAAGACATAAACAAAACAAGAAACTACTCTCAAAAAAATGAGAAGGAAAAAACCTCAAGTGAGGAAAAAATCCCCCCATAAAAGAATGTAGAAGGTCAAGTGACCCCCCTCAATGGTGAGTCTCAACTCAAATGTCACAATGTTAGGAGTTCCCAATCTTAACTGAAGGAGGCAATGTAGAAAATGTGAAGACTGATTTAGAGCATAGACCAAGGGTAATGATGAGTCCTCCAAATGTTGTTCCAAAAGAATTACAAACTATGACAATCATTGATAGAAAGAATTAGGTACCACTATAGAAGATATTAATATAAATGGTGACTGAGTTGAAATTGTCAACTCATGAGTAATTGCAAAATTTGTTGATGAAGAACTATAGATGAATTCACATTGCAATAAAAATAAGGTTAGAACCAAAGAGACAACTGGATGAGTATCAACTAGACACTCTCTTCAGAGATTGGTATATCCTTATATCACAACTTGGATACTACCAAGTCTCTGGATGTAGAACCTAACTTTTGTATACAGGTAGATTGCTACAAGAATAGGAGTGTCTACATGGTATCTATTCCATTAAACTGAAATGTATGGGTAACTAGCCACTGTATTCGCTATGTATATAAGAACTAACACTAGATACATAGATCAATCCAAAGAAGCATGAAATACTATAAATTACATGAAATAGAAAGATTGTGGCACTTTATTTTAGTGCGATTACAACATTAGAAGAGGAGAACTAAAACAATCATGATGTAATTTGGAAATATTGATGAAGATGCCAACCAAAAGTGTGCCTCGAAGTAGATGAATGTGAAATATTCCCTCCAATTGGATGTTGATAGGAGCACCTAGCCCCATTTGACTGCTACTTAGAGGAGCGAACGACACAAGACAAGACTTGATCGGTAGGAAAAAATATTCCAGGTTTGCTTATTGAATTGTAGTTTATTTTAAAAAAACCTTAATTAAAAGTTTAATTTAAAACCTTTATTAAAGAAAAAACTTTATTATTATTATTATTATTATTTTTATAGGTAAGTGCTGTCAAGGGGAAAACTCTCAAAAAACATTCAAAAAATGCATGCCCAATCGACCAGGGGTGCACCGAAAAATTAAAAAAATCCTTCTAGTGTAATATGCAACAACCCAAAAATGGGTGTGACCACAAATTATACCTCCAAAATTCCTTCTTTCTTTGAGGATCTTAGGGACATTAGATGTTTTTGTTTTGAAGGTGGAGATTTCTTTTTCTTCATCTCCATCCAAGCCTATTGGTCATCCAAGGGAGGATGCTAGCCCAAGCACAAATCCGCTAGCAAGGAAGAACCAGGGTTGCAATCCATCATAGTAGACACCAAAAATGAAGAAGAGATGAAATTGGAGATGTCCAAATATGGATAAGTAATGCTAGCATTTTCTTGCTTTGAATCAAGCTTGGGCACCTGAACATAACAGTTTTCCACAACTGAGTGGGAGGGGACCAGAGCCAAAGTAGTTTTCTATAGTGCAGGAGTGAAGCCACTAGCATTCTTTACAAAAGGTGAAACAACGTAATCTTTGGATTCAACCCCAACCCACCATGAGGGGTTGTTTTTTGGGGTAGCACTGGTATTCTCCCCAAAACTTCTCTTACCACACTATGCAGTGACATGTTCTGTAGCAAAGAAAATTCAACACCTAAATGCAATCTTTTCATAATCTATCAGTTGGCACCACCTTTTTTTTCCAACTTTGAGAAAGATTTCTGCTGGGAAGCCATTTGAAACATCCATTTCTACACATAAGTGAGAAAAATTCAAATTTTCATAGTTGACTATTTCATTGGAGAGACCATGGTATTTCCCCAAGCTATTGCTAATTGCTTTCAGACAGTCAATTTCCCAGAATTGTAATGGGAGGTAAGGTAAATAGATCCATAAAAATGTAGATGAAAATGACTCTATGTGTGGATCAAATGAAGGGGACCAGGGTTTCATGTATAGAAAATCCCCTTGGAAGAACCAAGGCCCTATTTTTAACACCATTTCCTTGTCATCCATAGATTCAAATTCTAGGATAAAAAACCCTTTTGCACATGAGTAAATGTTGATTTCATCTTCTAGATATTCCTTCCAGGTTTCCTCAATCCATGAATGGAGGTCACATAATTTAGGCCAAACCTTAGGAAATATACAAATCAGCGCATGATCTTGCAAGTAGTCTTCTTTGTCATAGACAAGGCCATCTAGACTGATCTCATGGGTAGATGCTTACTGAACAGAAAATGGAGGACGAAAAATGGCCCTACCATGAAGCCTAAGAGGCTTTGATTCTCTCTTGGTATGAGATATACTGATAGATAGTGAGCCTAGGGAGACCCCCAACCCATGAATGTCCTTATGCGGAGAGGAAGGGCAGGAAACAAGGGCATTAGCGAAGCTTTTCTACTTGCAGCATCTGCCATCCTGGTGTAGATCTAGCGAACCATCCACTGTATGCTTGACAAAATCAACATTGCCATTTTTTGGACTCAACATATCTGCTAGTGAAGACATAGGGTTTTGCTCAGGAATGCCACACACCTAATCATGCATGGTCAAATCAAATGTAGATCCAGAAACAATAAACACCTTTGTTGATTTTGCCTCCCTGAAGACACCTTCGCCATGGCCTTTTACAGAGTGAGGCATGCCTGCAGTCGGAGCAAATGCGAGAGTTTTCAGAGTAGAAACCATTTTTTTAACACAATTTCAAGATTTAGGCAAGACCAAGAAAAAAAAAAAAAAGCTATTTTTTTTAATTTTAAAAAAAGATTTATTAAAAATAATAAAGAAAAATATTTGTTATTTTTTAAAATCATATAAAAATCTTTAATATTGAAATATTAAAGAAAAACTTGTAAAGTTTTTATTTATTAAAAAATTAATTAAAAATTATTTTTTTCAAAAAAACACTTTAACAAGTTTTATTTAAAAAATTAATAAGAAAACATTATTAAAAAGTTTTATTTTAAAAAACACTTTAAAAATAAATTATTGATAAACAATATAGTAAAAAAATGTATTTAAAAAACATAAAATTTTTAAAAACTGGCTGGTGGACTGGCAAGGACATTGCCCCCTACCATAGTTAGTTTGGTCATGCAGGTGGCGGGTGCCCTTATTGCCATCGATTGTAGGCCTATGGGCCACATGGCCCGACAGTACCTACGATTGCAGGTACCTATTGGGTACCCTATACCTATAGGTTATTTTATTATTATTATTATTTAAAACTTTGTTTTATAAACAAACACAAAAAGGTGATTTTATTATTTTTTTAATTTTTTAAAGATTTTTTTAAAAATTGTGAATTTTGTAGAAAAGTAATTTTTTATTTTTTATTTTTAAAAATTTACCTACATAGGTAAGGCCGTATAGCCTGCCTCCTAATTTTTTTTTCCTTTGAGAGCAATTTGTCAAAAATTGATGATTTGATAGTTGATCTTAGGGTTTTTGGGCCTTCTAAACATGATAGTAGTGTTCATTTTGGCTCAAAATGCTCTGAAGTGGTAGCTACCTTCTAGATCTGACAACCACCTTCAATCTTCAAACCCTTGCAGATTTGGCCTCCAATGTCCAACTAGGATGAAACAAAGGGCAGATCTAACTTTCTTGGATGCTCTAGATGCAATGGTGATCTTAGATCTGATGCAAAAAGATCCCAAAATGCACCTACAATATAAAGCCAAAAAAAGAACCCCCCAAAATTTTATATTTCTATCACACCTTTCTAATCCTCCAGATCTTCCAAAGATGCAAGAGAAGAGCATATTTAATGCTTTAAGAAAATACAATATTTGCACTGAAGACCTCTTAAAAGATTAACCAAAGGCACTCAAATTGCTTTGATACTATGTAAGATCTAGTTATGGAGATAGCCACCCAAGATCTACAGGCCTATGAAAAGTACAAAATACTCAGAAGATCAATATGACAAGAATTATCTGTATTCCTATCAATGAATGCAAAAAGAATTGATGGAGTTGGTTTAAAATGTGTGGGACACCCTTGGTTATATAGCGAAAGTGAGGCACAAATGTCATACGATTATAACAAGTGTCTTAATCTTTTGATATCAGACAACTTATCACAACTACCTAGGTCACATGTGTTACAAGTCAAAAGACAATATAACAACTAATGAAAACTAACACCTTCTAGAAATATTCTTAGGACCTAATTAAACTTAACATGTGAATTTGTCCTCGAAGTCCCTAGTAAGTGAAATAACTAGGTATAATACATTTATTCACACTAACAAAAATTCATGTGACACATCCTCTGGTGCCATAACCAACTATCATTAATCTGTGACATAAAGCAATGACCATCAACACCCTTAAGCTGATAGATGTTTCCATCTATTCTCTTACCTACAACAATCATAGTTCCAGACCCTTTCCAGATTTGGCATGCTTCATCCTTAAACACAAGATCCTACCCTTTGCTACACATTTGTCCAACACTCAAGAGATTATGTCTTAAGACCTTAACATAGTAAAAATTGTTAGTATTATGCATGCCATCAAAACTAATTGAACCTATTCCACAAATATTAGCTCTTGAATCATCTCCAAACTTAACTAACCCTCCATCATACTTTTCAAGTTTAACAAACTTACTTTTGTCTTCGGTCATATAATTAGAGAAACCACTGCCAACAACCCAATAATTCTTATCTTCTTTGACATGAAAAGAAGATACCAAAGTACCTTGAACCTTATCCTTCATCTCTGAAACACTTTCCTTCACACAAATTTTAGGGTTAGAGAAACCAGATGCTTCTTTTATGGTCAAAAAAAGACATTCATCATCATCAAAATCTCCATTAATTAGATTCATCATCAAAAGTACCAACATCTTCTTTCACATAGTAGGATTTCTTAATCATTTTTCCTTTATTTTCCTTGTTCTTAATGTTTAAAGCTATTTTTGGACATCTAGAAGCATACTGACCTATCTCACCACAACTAAAAAATTTGAAGGGTAATTTACCTTTGTACTTACTGGTGCCCTTTTTCATTTTCCTCATGAAGTTAGCTTCTAGATCATCAAGATTTTCATCACTTGAATCTTCAACCTTCTTTGATTTACCAACCTTGAAAGTATTCTCTACTTTTGTACCTTTCTCCATTTTTCTCATTTCAAATGCAGTTAGAGTACCAATCAACTGATATCTAGAATAATTATCAAAATCAATTGTTTCCTCAATAACAAATACCTTTTCACTGTAACAATGTGGAAGAGATCTGATAAATTTCTTCAACACTTTAGATTCTTTAATTGTTCCACCAAGCCCCCTCATATTACTCACCAATTCATCAAACCTCTGAATATAGCCTTTAATTATTTCATCTTTAGACATATGTTGGATTTCTCTTTGTGGTATATTGTCCTTGATGACAAATCTACAAAACTGATTAGTTCTTTGAATACTTGGTGCTCTTTGTGTTTAGTTTGGAAAACTTGGCATTCGCAGTGTTTTGGTGATCATTCTTTGGGTTGATGTATTTGGGTGCATTTGTTCATCACTTAATGTGGTACTAATCATGTTAAGCTTCATGTGCAGATAAAATTTATTCAGATGGTCTAATTGTTTCAGATTTGGTTTCTCAGGATCTTTATGCTTTGAACTATTACATATTTGATGGCTCTTGATGATGTCTATTTCAGATTTCAGCTTGATTTGTTTCAAGTTGATTACGGTTGAGATCTTGATTTAATTGGACTGATAGTGCGATAAGGTTTGATTCAGGTTATTCAGATGGTATTCGTGGTGACAGGGCCTTCTTCAGCCTCATATTTATGACATTGTCACCTTCACATGTTTAGGTATATTTATTCATGGCATATACCGATGAAGGTAATGCTTATGGAAATATGGTGTCAGTCGGTATGACTTATTGTTGATAAATTTGGTACATACTGTTGGTTTGTCGCTTATTTATATTGCTTCATCAAGCAATTAATCCATCTTAGGTAGTTTGGTTTTTTATTCAATTGCTCCATGAAACTTGGTTTAGTAAAAAATATTAGATTCTCACATTTTATTTGGTGGCATAGTATACACTTTGGTTCTGGTATTTCATTTGTTTGATGGTTTTTTATTGGCTCAAATGGCATATCATTTTTATCATTTTTATTTGGTGATTTCTATACCCAAGCCTTGACTTTGTAGTCAACATCCAAAGGAAAATTCTCATATTAACTATTCAAAGCATTTTACATATGATATTAATTTATCATTGGTATGTTAATGTTGTGTGGGGTCGACATCTTCAAGGAATAAACCCTATCGGGTTTCCCAAAGTATTTTTCAGTGGTGATATTGTGTTTGAAGGTTACTTGGTTATAGCACTTGGTATCCATCATTTTTCATATGGTTAAGTCAGCATGATGAGAATATTTGACTCAGAATATAGTTTATTATGTGTCGACAGTTTGTAAGAAAAATTTGGAGGTGATCATATGGTCGAGTCCTTGGTAAATGATTAGTCAAGCAGACTCATAAGCATTTTTAATTAGTTGATTATTATTGTGTCCTTTTTACATTAGACTCCAAATCTTTATTTACTTTGACAAATTCATCGACTGACTTGAGAGAAGACTTGTTTAGGGAAAAATGATATTTCATTTTCATTGAATAGTTTGGAACCCTAGCGCCGTCATACTGGAACTTCAGTTGCACAGTGTGCAAGGTTGCTATGGTATTTTGGTTTGGTTTTCAGTTATGTTGATCTTTGGTGGTTGGCAAGAATGTTGGTGTTTTTTGTTTGAGCTGGAAGTGGTATTTTGGGTAGTTTTCATGAAGAACTTTAGGGATTTTAATTGCAAGTTAATTCCACTATAATAGAGGTAATATCTATGCATTATTTTTGATATTTCAATGGTAAATCTGGTAAATGAAGAGGAAAATAAAAATTTGTGTTTTAGTTTCAAATAATTTTCTTAACTAAACTAAAACTACCTTGAACTCGAGCGTAAACTAAAAGGTTTCATCTCTCAATGGCATTTTATCTTCATATCATTGATTTTTGATTGGCTTCAGATTATACATTATGTTCATAAACTATGGTTATTGAAATTAGGGTTTTCTTGACAAAGTTGTATAACTATTTCACAAACATTGTATATATATGTATCTCTGCAAAAAACATAAAGTGAGAGAGGAAAAAGTGTGTGTGATGTGAAGAAAGGAAATTGTCTGGACAAATTATTGTTCATTGTAAAATCATTTTTTAAAAAGAGAAGAGTGGGCTCATATTGTTTTTATCTCTAATTGTATCACAAAGATTATGTTTTGAGTTTTGCATTATTGCAAAATACTTTTGTATCCTATTGTAATTTTATGACATCAAGAATGATTGCAATTATAAGGTTATGATGGATTGCAATATTTTGAATGTTTGATGAAGTTCATACTTTAGAAGATTATGGGAGTTGGTGCTCCACATTGTTATAGAGTTGGTGCTCTTTGATTGATAAAAGGGAAATTTTAGTGAGTGGTTTTTTATACCCCAAGAGAGTTTTTCCACTCAGGAAATATTTGTGTTATGTGATATTATTTGTCTCTCATTTTGTTTCTTGTTAATGTGCTCATTTAGTCAATGCTCTGATACGTTTAGTATGATCAAATTTTTCTCATTTCAAAAAGTTTTCATGCAAAGTTAAAAATTCTTTTATTGAGCAAAGTTGTTGTTTTGTTACAAAAGCACTTACAAGATTGTTCACACTCTAATTGAACAATCTCATATTATGCTTTTAACATGAGTTATAAATGTTACTCAAGTTTTATGTCAATCTAATTTTAAATGTTTATGTACACTTGCATAAACAACTCTGCCACATTGAGTTAAAAATAGTAAAAAGTCTCGTTGTACCTTTTAGAGTCAAAAATTTAAAAATTACTTCACTCTAATTCACCCCCCCTCTTAGAGTGAATCCACTTCCAACAACATATGCATCATTTCAAACTATGCCATAAATTTTTGTAACTTTTCTTGGTTGACCTTTAGATCTCCTTCATAAATGCTTTGTAACTTATCCCAGACAATTTTAGGAATCTTCAAACTCATGACTTTAACTAGTTCATTATTTGAAAGAATATTCACAATAATAAATCTTGCCTTAGCATCAATCTCATGCACCTTCATTTCTACATTTTTACTTATACCATTCTGAGAGGGAATATATGTATTTTGATAATCCTTCTCAATCTCATCTCCTTGAGCAGGAAAATATCCTTTCATCTTTGTCTTCCAGAATGCATAATCTGAGCCATTAGATCTAGGATATTCCAAAGGAATCTTTTTCATTGTACCGAATCTACCTCAAGTGGTTAAGCTCTTCTCCAAGGAACCTTGCTATGATACCAATTTTTGAAATGAATAAGAAAAAATAGAGGGGGGTGAATCAGTTGTAGCAAATTAAACCTTCAAAACTCTCAATAGTAATTAAATCCACAAGTATTCATTAAACCCTTATTATGTTAGATTGATTAAACATGAAATGTAGATAATATAAACTGAAATAACAACACCAGACACATGAGAACACTAGATTTACATGGAAAACCAAAAGAGGGAAAAACCATGGTGAGTATTAGTTCACAATATAATTAATAGTAAAACTAGTGCAAAGGAGCTCACTGCCAGAATAAGACACACTATCCAAAAAAGCTCACAACCAGGGATAATTTCCATATAAATAATACAATAGGATAGAAGAATAATGTTACACAGAGAAAAAAATTCTCAATGCAACAAGGATTCAACCACAATTTCTCACACACTTTCACAATCTCACATGAAAGATTTTAGATCCCTTGAACTCATTGCCTTCAAGGACCCTAACTTGAAGTTCACACTTCTCTACTCAAATTCACATCACATACACATCACTCACATCAATATTCACATCTATATTGCTTCTTACTCTTTTGTACACCCTCTTGCATCAACACCATACATATATATCAAGATTTATCTCAAAAAATTTCTCCAATGTTGGCCACTAGCCACTATACATTCAAATTCAAAATAGGTCAGCACTTAAACATTCTTGTGGTGGATAGGAATGAAAGGAAACCTACATAAATCCTTTATTAGGACCCAAATAGATCCCAATACACTTCAAAATGCTTCCACAAGCCTCACATGTAGTGTTAAACACAAGGTCAGCCAACACCCATGCAAAAAATCATAGAGATTAAGTACATGCTTCCTTAAATCAAGCTGAAGGTTTTAGACAACATAATTCACTTGAACTCAATATAGAACAATCCATGAACTACTTGAGATTCATCAAACACTTCATCCAAGTTTTTCATCAACAAATACTTAACTTAGGAAATTGATAACCCTTATTTTCATACTGATAAACGAAAATCTCATTGTAGTGCAAAAAATAAAGTAAAAACTTGAATATAGAAAGATAAAAGAATTATAAGGAACTTCCCAAATTTGCACAACTTGAATACAAATAGCGAAGAAATGTGGAGTGAATGCATTGCTCCCCAACCATAGAAAACACAACTGAACAACCGGTTCACACACTGGTGAAAGCATCTTACACTATACAATGATCTAGAAACTCAAATTCTAAACATAGTAACCTTTATCAACCTTGAATAGCCTATAAGATCCACATAGGCATAGCATCAACATAGAAAGAATGTAGAGCACAATACCAGAGCACACTATGAGCATTTAAAAAACACAATTTACTCTATTTATTAAATTTTCTCAAAAGCACTTGGAAACAAAGTACCAGAGACATCAAATTAGCTAATTACTTTATTCCAACTCATCTTGAGACTCTACAACAAAATAATATCTTCATGTACTCACAACAATTCCTCAAGGTCTCAACTACATATGCACAACCTATTTTCCTCTTTTACATAATTTTCTCAATATCCTCAACATCTTCATCCCATAGTTGACATCAATGACAACACCACTCAGCAGAGTTCCTATTGACATCAATGACAACACTATCATTCTTGCAACATCTATAACTTTCATTCTCCCCCTTTATATACCCTAGCAGTTCACGTGGTTAATGCCATCCCTTGAGGTGATGAAATCCCCAAGCAAGAATACTAAAGGGTAAGAAATAATAGATATTTTTGATCCCCAGGCTCACACATAGGACAAGGGAGAGCATATGCATACTAGTATCCCTAGGTAGACTCAAAAAGAACTTGGATTGGATTGTGATTTTCCTAATTCCCAAGCTCATTGTATGGTGCAAGGTGAGATTAGACATCAACAACCTATCCCAAACATGAAAAACAAATAAATTGATTCCGTTAGAAATAAAGTGTGCCTAGATTAGTATAAAAAACCACTTATCAAGTCTTCAACCAATCATCCTATAAATAAAAGTTAGTATTTTATATCCTCTAATATTGGAAAAATGACAAGCTACAATTACTAAGAACTAATCACAAGCACACATGAATAAGTGAGCAAATTAGTGTTAAACATAAAATGAATTTGAAATTCTAGACTAAAATGCACACTAAAAAATTTACCATGTTGCCACCTGTTAGCATAGTCGAGACACCTTTGTAGGTCTAGCAGAAACACCTCTGTGATATGTGGAAACACTTTTGAAGGTTTAGATATATCTCAAGCGATGCATCCATACTATTTAGGTTCACCTCTATAGCTTGAAATTTTTCCTTTATAGATCATAGGTTCACCTTTATAGGATTCTTGGATTAGGTACCCACAAAATCACCTCTGTAACAGGAAGATATGACTCTTTATATTTTTGCAAGCTCATCTGTCCAAAGGTAGATACACCTCAAAAGGTAGGTGGATGGGGGTTGAAGCAGAAACACCCTTGTAAGTAAGCAAAGATGCCTTTGTGGAAGACGTATACACCTTTGTAGTGTATTCGCCTCTGTAGCAAAAAATACAAACATACAAAACTTCAAACAACAAGAAACAAATCAAGGGACCCATGAAGTGGGTCCCACCGAGCATGCAAAAAATGTGTGCATGTGTTCTAATCTAATTAAAATGCAATAAAATCAATTAAAAACACCAAAACAAATACAAACACTTAGATTAGGGTAAACGGATAAACCTCAAATTAAAATCAACAAAAAATAAAGGATATTACCTAGTTGAGTTTGATTTCTTCATTTTCCCCTTTTGTTGAGCCGATTTGTGTGTTCTGATCTTCAAATAGATAGCATAATAGGATTATTTTGCATGATTTTGATAACAAACATGAATGCAAGGTGGATTTTGATGAGTTTTTGGTGAAAAAATGGCTATGGAAATATGTGGGTGTGAGAGCAAGAAGGCTTGAATGTGTGAGTGTATGTTGTGAATGAATTAAAATTGACTAAGTGTTTAGGGTAGTCATTAGGAGGGTAAAGGATGGAGGGTTAGGATTAAAAGTAGGGAATCAAATCAATGGTTGAGATGACCTGAGGCATCTCAACACATGTGAGGATGACATGTGTCATCCTAGGGAGATGGGAAAGGGTGACATGGAGGTGAGATGTCAATGAGGTGGAGGTAATTTTAAGTACCTTGGAAAAGGAAAAATCCATGACTTGTCTCATCCTCCCCCAAATCGTGGGAGGATGTGACAAATGAGGAATTAAAAATTCCTCTTATAATCCATCTATGGATGAGAATTAGAAATAAAAATTACTTGGGGAACCTTGGGTGTAAGGAATTAAAAATTCCTTATAATCTTTCTAGAATCTTTGGAAGGATAAATTAGAATTTAAAATTCCAAATAGGCTCATGGGGGGAATAAATGGGAATTAAAAATTCCTAGGGAAAAGGCGATGACTTATCTAAATGGAGAAAGTCTTAATGAAGGTGTTGACCTATGTACGTGCCATAATAGGCATTAGGATTAGGTTAGAGATAATTAATCCTAATCCTCATTAAGGATGTGCACATCCTAATCATGAATTAAGCCAACTAATCAGGATTGAGCAATTTTGGAGGATGTGATGTTTGGAGAAAGGAAGAGTGAATTAAGAATTTATTTTAATCCACATAGGTAAACTTGCACAAGAATAAAAAAATTAGAGGAAAAGAAAAAAGGTATTTAGTATTTAATTAAATTATTAAATACTTTAGGGGGGCAATGGAAAAATGATAAATATTAACTAAATAATAGTGACATTATTTAATTAAAATGAATATGGATGTGAAATAGACAAAGTAAAGGATAAATTTGACCACTTGGGAATGGTAAAATTTAGGTGTATGCACCTATAAGTTTAATTTTTCCCTAATCCTTCTTACATATTACTTTATAAGATTTTTCTAGAGCACCCGTATTTAGGGTTCTTTGTTGCAATCCTAAAGTAGGAAAGGATCTACTCCCCTTGGTTGTATGTAGATTTTCATTTTCCAAGCTCAAATGATGTTGAAAATTCTTCTTTCTCAATATTTTTAGTGGTATCCTGAGCACAAGAAATCCTGGGAACCAAATCTACATCCATTTGTACTGCAATAAAACCCTCCCGAGGACTATCCAAAATAACAAATTCCTTGGATCTTTCCTATTTTTTTCCTAGATTAATAGTATTAAAATTCATCCCCTCTTGAATTCCTTCTTGTCATCCTGAATCATCTAAAGCTTCAAATTAGTTAAACACCTCTTCACTGTGATTATCTTGCAAAGGCCTTTTCTATCATCTACCCTTGTTGGGAGGCTTTATTTGAATAAAACCATCCTTATTTGGTTCTACCTTGAGTATGGGAGCTTTCCCTTTGTCTAAGTTTTGTGTTTGACGAGGAGGCATATGAGACTAGACCCCTATTGAGTTAAGCCTATGAAAATTCCTTTGTAAATGCCTATATTCATGAAAAATATAACATAAGGGAAGAGGTCTATAATATAACTTTTCAATCCATAAAGAAGCACCAAGTCAAATATCCATAGAATTTGGTAAAGGTTTATTTAAATAAATTTCAATATAAATTAAAGCAAAAGAGATTACCCTTTTATCCAAATTTTTTTGGGATAGGCCCATTGGCTTGTCAACCAACAAGGCGATTCTACAAAGAATAAAATTCCTCCAAAACTCTAAAGGGGGCCAAGGAAGTCTCACCCAACTCTTGATGTAAGATCCTCTAATAGATTATAGCTAGCATGCTAAGGCTTGATGAAAATATCAACCTCATTAAATAAATAGCCCCCCATCAAAGGCCTTGTTTCTATCTGCCAAACAATTAAACACCATCATAAAGTATTTATTCATTTCCATCATCACCTCCATCTCACCCTCAGGGACCATGTTCGGAAAGCTTAGGATTCCAAAGAGGGGGGAGGAACCCAGGTCCCCATAAACTTGTAAATTAATGCATGTTTTTCCAAGTAGTTAGCATCTTCCTTTGTCAACTCCAGTTGAATCATTAGAATTGTATGATTGTGACTCCTGTCCAAGCACCCATTCAAAATCAGGATACAAGGACCTTGGATTTACAATATGACCTCCCAACTAAAACATGCATCAAAAGAAAGAATCTTCAAATACCAAACACCACTCTCCACACTATACTAAAAAAAACCACACACTAGTATTCTGACCACACCAAACTAGGTAAGCCCGCATGCTTGTAAACTATCCTCCTAGCTCTAAAGAAGACAAAAATGGGCCACATAGGCCACAACTAGTGCCTACATTCCCTAGCACATAGATCTCAAGTCTCTCAATTCCCTATTCATCTCCATCGCATTTTCATTCCTCCAAAATTAAATTTTTTGTTCTATCTTTAGACTTCATTTTGTTTTCTTCTATTATTTGAAACCTACATTTTCATTTTTCTTCTATAATTTTAATATTTTAAAGGGCATGGGTTCCTAATTATTTCTACTTCATTTGCATATGGGTTTCTACATTATTATGTGATCAATTTATACACCATACCCACCATTTATTCCTTCCTTAGTGTTTCATTTCTAGATTTTACATATAAATCATTTTTATAATATAGATTAGTGCCTATTCATAAAATAAAATTAAAGTATGAACCATTTATATGTTATATTTTTCTATCTCTCTTGCCATACTAATTTATTTAAATTCCTTAATATACCTGGGATCCTACTATTCCTTTGAGAAGTTCATTTTTAAATACCACTGAGGTTTACAACCCTAATAATTATGAGTTATTTTTGGATTCTTATATTGAGATTCATTTGAAGGATCAACAAGAAAAATTATCATGATGCTCATGTCGATTGACAAGAGTTTACATAAGAGCTTATTAGTTAATCTAATGTTAATAATCCTATTTAACTAGTGGATATGAGTTAGAACATGTTTATCAACAAGACATGTGATTAGAGCTCTTACAAACTATTGGTATTAATATTGACTCATCTACCTCCCCTTCTTATTTTCTATATCTACTTCTACCATTATTCTATCTCATATTGTTACTTCTAATTCCTATCTTGAGCCATTTTAATGCTCATCTCCTTCACCTTCATTCCTCTTTATGAATTATCCCCTAAAAACACCCCTCTCATAGTACCCATCTCCCATATGATGTTTTACACATGCATCCCTGTCTCACCCATTACTACCCAACCAACTATATCCACCAGTCCTCTCAAATTTTCCATCCCTAATGATCATTCATTATTATGTTCCTCTACCATTTCCCATGCACATTACTCACTATATTTCCCCTTATATCAATGCTCACCTTTATACCTTCTAATATTCATTTATAATTATTCCCTCATCTAGCACATATGCACTTAAATATGAAAAATACATTGAAAGTTGACAAGAAAATGGATATGAGACCTATTGGATAATATTATAATGAGTTTAAGGATTCTATCATAAATAATTTACATTTAAAATATTTACAAAAACAACTACTTATGGTTCTTGTGGCACCTCACTTTGAGATGTATAATGGAAAAGGTGGCACACACACAAACTTAAGAGCCTTTGTTGCAAAACTATATTAAGTAACCACAAAAAAACCTTAATATTAGAATCTAGAGAGTGGATAACAATATTTTGTTGTGCTAATATAGTAGATCATAGGATACTATGTTTTATCTTTGCAAGGTGAAAAGATAATTGGAAAAATCCATAGCCAACTATGAATGAAGTGCATCGCATGGTATCCCAATCAAGTTCTTGGAAGAACAAAGAGCTCTTATTGAATTGGTTATATAAATTTGATATATTATTCCCATGTGGAGTTCACCCATAAAAATACATCTCCTCATTTGTGATGGACATGTAGAACATATAGGTTTTCGCATAATCTAATACTCTAGATGTATTAGCATTGGTCTTTTAGATTTTCCTACACATATTATGCATAAGCTCTAGTTATTACTGAAAACATGGGAAATACACATCCACCTTTTGGGAGATGGAACTTGGACCTATTTTACACTTTAGGTCATTAGGAACATAGGTTTCTCAACCAAGTGACTTGATTGAGGAAGGGGACTAGTGGGTTCCTATTGAAATTGGACATAGGTTCACCATTAAATGAAGCTTCAAAGGAGAAATGTAAACGCTTATGCACAAAACCCTAGAAACTTGAGAGCATGAAATGAGATTAACAAACTAGAGTCAAACATAAAGGTACCTAGAAGAATTATGGAATCCAAGCAAGTTTTGTGACTCTGAAAATTTTCCTTTTGAAGTGCACTAGGACTCATATGCTAGGTAGGGTGATTTAGTCTTGCTACATGATTCTGGGTAGAATTTGGAATCTTCTGGTGACTGAGAAGGATCTACACAAAGATACCGAAAGGGGTATATAGGGAATCATACACCAAGTAGGGTGATTTTTTCTTGTTACTAGGGTTTGAGTGACATTTATGTGGCCTATAGTGATCTTTTGGAGCTTTTGTCTTGTCCAATCTTCAAGTCTGAAAGCCTTAATTCTAGTTTGTAGGAAAGTTTCTGGAAGATGACAACTTCTTGACAACTTTTGTAACTTTTTATTCAAAGGATCTTCAAGCTCCAATTCACCTAAATCTACAAATGCACATCAAGAGAGAAAAGTGTTGCTTTGTTAGGGAATAGGGGTTGGCCTTGGTCAAACCCAATTTTGGTAATTAAACCTTGAAGTGAAATAGAAAAGTATGAAGGAATGATGAATGAAAAAATGCAATGTTACAACTCACCAAACCCTTGAAATAAAGGTTGAAGATTATGTGAAAATGGCTTCAATGGATGTGGATATATTGATTCTTTATTTAATGCTTGAATGCTTGACTTGAATGCTTGCTTGAATAATAAAAACTACATCACAAATGTTAGCTCAAAAAACAAACATGATGCATGAATACTTTGGCATGATGCTTGAATCTTGAATGTAGATCCAAATGCTTGATGATTTTCTCTTGAATTCTCTTGTAAAATGTTCACTTGAATGCTCATAAGATTGCTTGAATTTTCTAGGAGAAATTATGTGAAACAACCTTGTATTTATACTTGTTTATGCCTAATTTCTCAAAATTGTAGTACTAAAATATGACTTAAGATCTAGGATAATAAAATACCACCAAGAATTTGAATTAAAATAGGTTTAGGTTAAAGAGAGACTCATTCGCTAGGTTGGTCGTATGAGTACCAGTGGCTTAAACCTGGGACATAGATTTAAGGAAGTTTCTTGTTCAATGTAACATTTAAAATCAAGTCCTGAGACCTAGGTGGGACCCATACGTCCAAAGGGGCGTATGAGTCCTAGATCCCTAGATCTAGAACACAACCAAAACCATTAAATTATTATTTTTCCTTTGTTAAATATTGAGATTATCCTTAGAAAAAAAAAATTAATTAGTATTGTGGATGCAAAATAGAACCAATTAAGGCATAAACAAACCTCATTTTAGCAAGGAGGGCCCAAAAATGTGTGAAAATATAAAAGGATACATTTTTTTGCAATACATTTAGCCCCCACTTTAGTGAGAGGATGACCTTGCATCAAACTAACACTAAAGTAGACAAATTTGCATCAAGATGCGTCAAGGTGTACCAATGCTAGTGAGATAGGACAACAAAAATCAAGAGGGATGATCAAGCCCCCAAGATCGAGATCCTATGGCAAAGCAAAATAGGCATAAAAGGAAACACATGTGAAGAATGTATGAAGCAACAACAATATATATGCATACACTATCAAAGACATAAAGAAGAAATAAAAGGAAAAGGAGGATAGATCAAGCCTCAACTTTTTGTCCAACACGATGTGTATCAAGCCTTAGCTATTTGTCCAAAAAAAATTTCAAGTGTAACAAGATGTCCACTATGCAGACAAATGCACACTCACATGGGCTAGTGGAATCCAATATCCACTAGATGAGCCCCTAGTGAGACACACACATGCGCGAAAGGTATGTGTCCACACTAACAAGCAAGTGGCTATGGGAAAGACTTGCCTATGGTTGGCTCCCATATGTACTAACCATAAAAATGCTATACCTCCTGATAAATTTGATAAGGAGCCACACAACATGAATCACAAGATTCATGAGGCAAGAAAAATTTAGTATGCTAACACCCATGAAAAAACAAGATGGCTCTATAGGTGAGAAAAGTTTGTTATGAAAGGTGGCCATATAATAGTTATTATAAATGCAAAATAGTGTAAGGTATGTTCATAGGGGTTTTCCTTAGTTCATGTAAGGTCTCAACTTAGGGAACATCATGCCTAATGTCTCCAAGAGAGGAACAATCAAAGGATAGAAGATTCACAACTTAGGGAATTCACTCCGCTTGGCATTTCCACTAAGAGGAATATAATATGATAAGAGAGATCACACTCTTGAAGGACATCACACCCAATATCATCACCAAGAGAAAGACACGTCGCATGAAGAAAGAAGACCACACAATGAACCATGAGTTGTAATTAAAATGCAAAAGAATAATGTCAATATATGCCCCCACTTTAAAGAAATTGCTAAACACCATGTTGTGAGTAATTACTTTAAAGTAGAAAATGATAAATGCTAATGATAATGAGGACATGATAGCTTATTTGGAAAACCCTATGCCATACATATGTTTCCAAATGAAACTACGTCATGAAAAAGGGTTGCCCCCAAAATGAAATCCCAAAAGAGCACACAAGAGCCCATGAATTTGGGGTTAGTATGTCTTTGCTATAATGTTGTTATAGTTCTCAGAAATGTCATCATTCCCCAAATATTCATGGAATAGGAAGAATGATACAAAGAGAGAAAAAAAAGAAAATATTTTGAGTCAACATGGAAGATATCTAAATGTCTCAACACCTTGTGTCATCCCCAGAAGGAAAACACAAGACAAAGAAAAGGTTTACGATATATATAAGAATGTAGATAAAAATAGAGGAATGTCACAAAGAGAGAGATACATCAAATATAAAGGCATGGGGAGATCACATTATGTACATGCAATCACACACATAACATGAAAAGGAAAAAAAAGACAAGACTAGTAAGGAGCATGCGAGTCAACCTATAGTAGGTCATTCACATCCCAATTTCTTGTTCAACATAGGTGGAATACGAGCAACTAGCCAAAGGGACAACGACAATTGCCAAACTATAAAAGGGCTATCGAATTATTTCCCGCACTATGTGCAAGACAATAATGAGCTGAGGTAGGCAATGAGAAAGAGCTCCTTGCATTTTGAAATGATTTGCAATTAATGTACTTGCATGTAATAGTGAGAATATTATGATCCTACAACTATTACATGGTAAGGAGCTGAAGGGAATGCTTTTAAGGGACCATTTCAATGACATTGAACCTCTTAAATATTCTTTTTAAATCATGACACTCATCAGTACTATGTCCAAGAATTCTATGATATAAAAAATAAGACATGTTTGTGTTCTTAGGATTTGGATTTGTATTTTCTTTAATTGGTGGTAATGTTATGAGTCCTTGACTTAGAAGTATGCGTAAGTTTCTTTCAGTTGCAGACATGGGAGATGGACATTTGAGTTTCTTAAGTTTGTAAGGCTTTTGTTTCTTGCTAGATTCATGAATTTGTTGAGGTAGGTGTTGAGGATGAGGACCTAAGATGATCATATCATCCTTGTAAAGAATTGTTTGTGTGACTAAAGTCATAGTATAGGTTAACTAAACCAGATCCATATGAATTCGAGACATATTTTACCCAATAAGCATCAATCCCAATAATATCATTCACTACAAACAAAGATAAAGAATCCATTAAAACCAACATTCTAAATCATTAAAGATTGAAAAAACTCTATTCTAATACATTGAAACTTATCCTATTGGGGGAGTGGTGTCACATTGATGTGGAATGGCAACCATTTCCCAATCCCTTGGATAATGAGCTTTTTTCAATCAATTCTATTGAAGAGAATCGATGAAATCGATGATAAATATGTGATAAAACATTATTTAAATGCTAAATTAACATGATATATGCTAAGATGATCGATATGGGTGTATGCAAATCTACTCTAAATATATGCAAGCTTCAAAAGATTAAAATTCTAATTAACAAATAAGGTAAATGTATGAATCTATGTTATCATGGAAGCCATTAATGGAAGCTAAGCTAATATGGTACAATTAAAATAAGCTAAAATTATGCTAAATGTGAGTGCAAGTAAGAGTGATTTTAACATCATTTAAGTTTGATGTTAAAAGATGGATTCATTTGTCTCCAAATAGTGCTTTATTTATAGGAAAGCAAATGAGAAATGAAAGGTTAAGATAAAAAAGGCTAATCAATGGTCAAGGATGGAAGAAGTTGGAGGAATGGATCATGGATTCTCATCAAGGGTTGAAAATGCAAGTTGATATTTAATCAAGGACTTACATTCATCCAAACAAACACACTTTGAACATGTACAAGAGGTCACAAGTTAACTTGCACAAGAAGTTTTGAGTTAACTTGCACAAGAAGTTTCGAGTTAACTTACAAATGAAGTTTTGAGTTAACCTACACTTAAAGTTTTGTAAGAATATTTACTTTTAAAATGAGTGAGGGGAGAATATTCTTTGGAATATTCTCATGGGTGAGGAAATAAATATTTTGCAAATTTAAAAAAAAAAAATTGTGCAAAAGGGGAAGGAATATTCCATGAGAATATTCCCCTTTTGGAGGAATGTGCAAAAGAGGAAAATTCCCTTGCAAGTGGGAGAATTAGTAATTTGATAATTAAAACAAAGTTTTAATTATGTAAATTAGGGGAATTATATGATATTCATTAAATAATTGATTTAATGGAGACCAAATGAAAAATCAATGGACGAGATTGATTTGATCTATCAAAGGTCACAAATGAAATGAGGATAAACCATGGATCAAGGATTATCATCAATGGATGAGAATCAAAGATCACATGGATCAAGAAAAGATCAAGGGCTCACAATCATGCAAACAAACACACTTTGCAAAAACTTTAAAAATTTGTTTCAAAGTTTGTTTGGAGTAATCATTACATTTTTTTGGAGGAAAATAAGAGAATATTCCTTTGGAATATTCCCTATGCAAGTGGATGAGAGGGAAATTAGAAATTTAGTTAATTAAAACTAAATTTGAATGTGCAAGATGAGGAATGTGAGGATATTCATTAAATTATTGTTTTATTTAATGAAAAGGAGATGCAAATATGATATTTAATTAAATAGTTTATGTTATTTAATTAAATAAGAGGACTTAGGGTTAAAATTAAATAATTTGCATTATTTAATTAAATCGGATGAAATGTCAATGTGACAGGGGGTGAATTAATCCAATTAGGTCAATTATATTAATAGTTGAAAATAAGGCATTTAATTAAATAATTAGGCTTATTTAATTAAGCAAGAAAAAAGACGATGGGTTTGAGGACAAAATGATGTTAGTTAGTCAATGTAATCCATTGAGACATTTTTAGGTGTCTACAGTTTGTTCTTTAGGAAGGAGTACAGTTATGTTAGGAGGAGAATCTTTGTACCCTACTCCTTTGGTATCTTTAGTTGGTATTTATTCTAATAGTTTATGAATTTCATGTTCGCTTGTTGTGTCACATCCTTGTTTTCTTAAGATCATGAAGCCTTTTCCATATGTCTCTTCTAGGTTGATTGATGTGTTAATCACTTTGTTAACTTAGGATGGTTGATTTTTTCCTTGGTTAGAGGTGCTAAGTTCACCTATTGTAGGGAGCTTAGGTTTGGTTTGTGTCATTATTTTAGGATGTAAAAGACCAAACATCTCTAGTTGCATTGGTTGTTTCATGGAGGGATAAAATGATGTGTTAGTCTCAAGATTGTTAAGGAAGTTGTTTATAAAGTTGTTCATGATGTCATCATCTTCTCCAATGATGTCAACTTCACGAGGAGGACATGCGTTAGGAGTTGATTGATCATGAGTGGGTTCAATTGCATTAGGATCATTGCTGAAAACACAACTAGAGACATCCAATAATGATTTCAAGGACATCCAAAACTTACCAAAGCATACATCCATGATGAAATAAAAGAATAATAATTGACTAATTTAGAATGTAGGAGATGTGATTGTAATTTTGATGCTTACCAATGAACTTGAAATGAAACCAATTTTGAAAAGATTGCCAATGACAATAATTTTGCAAATTGGAACAGTAATGTAAAGACAACAACCAAAAGCACAAATGATAAGATTTTAATGTAATAAAATGTAGATTAAAACCTAGCCTAGGATTGATACACCCAGAGGGGTGAATGAGTGCCAATTAGGGTTTTTAATAGGTTTAGATAGTGAAAAATAAATAGCACAAAATACCTAAAAATATGGGATAAAGACCTGTATTGGGACTAAATTTCCCAAGTGGGTGAATGAGTCCCAGATTAGGGTTTTCTAACCAAATTCAAAAAATTTTGAGTTGATCTTAAGGTGTCTAGGTTGTATGGTTAATGAATGTTTGTAATTACATATTTCCAATGAAATTGAATGATGCAAAATGCAAAAATGTAACCTAAATGCATTTTTCACTAATGCAATGTTAAGAAGTCCTAAATGCAATTCAACTAATGCAAATCTAATTTATATTTAATGCAAGCTAGATCTAGGACTACAATTCTCTCCAAATCAAAAATTCAAGGGTCCAACTTGGTTAGGTTCACCAAAATGAGCATATGTGAAATAGGTGTTCACCATTTGGGAGATGGAACTTGGACCTATTTCCCACTTTAGTTCATTAGGAACCTAGGTTCCTTAGCCAAGTGACTTGATTGAGGAAGGGGACTAATGATTTCCTATTGAAATTGGATGGGGTTTCACCATTAAATGAAGCTTCAAAGGAGAAACACAAACACTTATGCACAAAACCCTAGAAACTTGAGAGCAAGAAATCATATTAAAAAAATGCAATCAAATAGAAAGGTACCTAGAAGAATGATGGAATCCAAGAAAGGTCTGCAACTCTAAAAGTATACCTTTTGAATTGCATTGGGACTCATACACCAAGTAGGGTGATTTAGTCTTGCTATAGGATTCTAGGAAAAAATTGGAATCTAATGGTGACTGAGCAAGATCTATAGAAAGATTCCAAAAGGGGTATACAGGGACTTATATACTAGGTAGGGTGATTTATTCTTGTTACTAGGGTTTGAGTGATATTCATGTAGCCTCTAGTGATCTTCTAGATCTTCCATCTTGTCCAATCTTCAAATCCGAAAGCCTGAATTCTGGTTTGTAGGCGAGTTTCCGTGAAGATGACAAATTCTTGAAAACTTTGAAAACTTTTGCAACTTTGTCTTCAAAGGATCTTCAAGCTCCAATTCACCTAAATTTGCAAACACACATAAAGAGAGATTTTTTTTTGTTTTGTTAGGGAATAAGGGTTTTCCTTGGTTAAACCTTGTTTTGGTAATTAAACCCTTGAAATGAAATAGAAAAGTATGAAGGAATGATGAAAGAATAAATGCAATGTTACAACTCACCAAACCCTTGAAATAAAGGTTGCAAACTTGTGTGAAAATTTATTCAATGGATGTGGATCTTGACTCTTGATTAAATGCTTGAATGCTTGAATTGAATTCTTACTTGAATCATAAAATCTACATCACAAATGTTAGCTCAAAAACACACATGATGCATGAAGACGTTGACATGATTATTGAATCTTCAATGTAGCTCCAAATGCTTGATGATTTTGTCTTGAATGCTCTTGTAAAATGCCCACTTGAATGATCATAAGATCACTTGAATTTTCTAGGAGAAATTATGTGCAATAACCTTGTATTTGTACTTGTTTATGCCTATTTTTTTGAAATTAAAACACTACAAGCTGACATTAGATCTAGGATAATAAATCCCACAAATAATTTGAGTTAAAATAGGTCTAGGTTAAAGTGAGACTCATATGCTAGGTTGGGTGTATGAGTCCCAGTGGCTTAAACCTGGGAAATAGATTTCAAGAAGTGTCTTGTTCAATCTAACATTTAAAATCAAGTCTTGAGACCTAGGTGGGACCCATACACCAAGAGGGGTGTATGAGTCTCAAATCCGTAGATTTGGAACACGTAACCAAAAAAATTAAATTATGATTTTTCCTTTGTTAAATTTTAGAATTATCCTTAGAAAAATACATTTAATTAGGCTTTTGGATGCAAAATAGGACCAATTAAGGCATAAATTAACCATATTTTAGCATAGAGGGCCCAAAAAATTGTGAAAATATAACAATATACATTTTTCTACACTAAAATTATATGTACTTTTATTTAAACCATTCAAGATATACATAGAAGATGTAAGGTCCAAATAGATTGTAAAAAATCACCATGATAAAATAAGAATCACCAAACTATCTAAACCTCATAAAAAACTTTTAGGTTTTCCCTTACATTTGATAATATCAAAGTAGAATTTCAAAGGATGGAATTTTTCCACTAAATAAAAAATTTAATTACAAATAATGCGATATACATTTAAATAGTCTTTCTTGAAGAAGAAGAAGAAGAATAAGAGGTGATAGGAATTAGGAATTGAAAATATACTAAGGTTGATAGGATATCAAGAGACTAAAATACAACAATATTTAGAAAAAAATAGTAGAGTTACATTCATTAATATGTAGTGTTGATAATAAATAATTTCTCAACACTATTAAAAGAGGTGAGTGAAAGCATGAGTTCAACTACCAATCTAAGCTACACACAAGAAAACATAATTTAGATGATGGCATGGGCTTGTTGATATAGGTGAACTTAGTATATTGAGTTAACAAACGAGCCACTAACCAAAAATTATAAATTATTGATTAAAAATATGAAAAAGTGTTGTTAATTCTTTCATTCCTCCACTTCCAAGTAGTGAGGTTCTTAATTACTATTTATGTGGATACTAAATTTGTAAACTACATATTTGGATGGTAATGAAAGACTAGATTGGTAGGTAATATGAAATCAGTATTCTAGAAACCATTTATACTTTAAAGTTAATGAAATATCAAACTAGTATTGAGATGCACATAAGGTACAAAAAAAATTATATGGCCCATTGAAGAAATTTAAAAATATAATAGTTAAAATAGTTCAAAGATGCATAATCTTTTAAATGATGATATAATAAAGCTAGCTAGGCAATTTCATGTATCCTTACAATTGATGTTCATATAATAATGAATGAGTAGAAATAAGCAAAGAAAATAGAATATGAAGAAATAAAATCAAGGCAAAAGGAGTAGATAGTGGAAAAATAATCTAGTGAAGCATAGAAAATAAAAGAAGAGAATGACATAAATTTAAATATTATTAAAGAGGAAAAGAGAGAAGGTGTGTAATATAGACTAGGGGCTCTTCTAAAATACCATGTTAATATGGTAGCACACACATATCACATCCACATAGAGAATTGTAGAGAAGTGGGAGTCCTCACCCCCAAGGCTCCAAGTCATGGGAGAGCCTACAGAAATGAACTAGGAATGAACTACCCTAAACTACCTCAGGTTGTTTGATGAGTGTTTTAGAAATTAGGTGAGCTGGCCATCGAGGTTTCAGACTATCTAAGGATGGAAACACAAGAACTAGAATCCAACATGATGCATTGGCATCTTAGGCATGTGTTGGCATCCTATATGGATAGAGGTCTAGAAAATAGATAGAAAACACAAATTTCCTAATTATGACTTGATTGACATAGTTTTATAGTTTGACAGAGAAAATGCAAGAAATATAAAGTACAACAAGAAGAATACTAAAAGTTACTCTAATGTAGAAATGACAAAGAAAGAATATGAATAGATACCTTCCACCCATGCTTTGATTCTTCAGCTTCAAATCCAAAAGAATGATCTAACACTTGCATATATAGAAATAGGAAAAATATTGCGTTGCATTTTGAGGTCTACCTTAGTTGGACCCCTTCTTTGGTGTTCCCACCTCCATAGAAAAATAGATATGCAGTGAGATAGATAAATTGATAAAGAAGGGAATTAAAAGTACACTATCAAATAGGGTGCAAAGACAACCTGAATGCTAATTTATAAGACATAATGATGCAAACAAAATAACAATAGCAATATAAGCTTTCCTCTTGCTAGAACTCAAGGCCCAGAGGAAAATATGACACCACATTGAGAGAATGAAGCTTTTTCAACTTGCAAAGATGGTGGAGTTGCAACAAGAATGTTGTAGAAGCCAAGTAGATAGAAAGAATCACCAAGAAGAAAGAAAGATAAAGCTTGAGAGAGAGTGATCAAGAAGTTTCCAGAGTGAATGAGATAATTGCATCCAAGAGTGAAGAAGTGACTTTGAATTGCCAAAATAGAGATAATAAGTCAATTTTCATCAATCAAGGGAGGAAAAAATATGTTACCTTCATAGACAATTGAAGACATAATGATTATGCAGATTATAGAGGCAAGAATCCTATCAAGATGTAAACACGACACATAGATGTCCATATTGTACATGCATCCCCGATAAAAATTCCTCTATTGATGCAAAAAAATGAGGCCACATGGAAGGAATAAGATGTTAGTAGTGGGTTTGCATTATCCAACTTATATTTTATAAAGTAAAGGTAAAATAAATGGGGAATTTTCTTAGGGTGCAAATTCATGCCATTACATTTTTCGTCCACTTTAGAGAGCACACATTTCAATGTGAATGTGAGCTAAAGTAGAAATAGATTGAAAATAATATACCAATAGTGTCAAGGAAGAAGATCTTCAATCCGGTGCTCCTAGATGTGAAGAGATAGGAAAGGGATTCATAGGTTCTCAATCCTACAAACTTGTGAAAGAGAGGAGGCTTCACAGGTTCTCGTTCCTACAAAACAAGTTGCAATGTCACCAAAAACATGTTAGGATGTAGAAAAAACATGTTAGGAAAAAAATCATAAGACACACAAGCCAATATGATAAGACAAGGCCTAATCAAATACACTAATTAGATAAGCCTGTGATTGCTTCAAATTGCATTGTAGAATAATCACATAAAAGACAGGTCTAGTTGGGCTATCCCCAATCTAGACACAAGGATATATAATGTCATACACCAAGACACAATGACATCAAATATTAGATAAAATATAGTCAATTTTGTAAAACACCAAAGAATACAATTGAAGGATAATTTTTCAAAGGGGGTTCCTTTGGCAGGAAACCCTTCAAGACACCAAGGGGTCCATTCATAGGAACACTCCAATTGAAAGACACCACATTTTTCATAAGTTATTCTATCATAAAGGAATACTTTCGAAATATCCTTTCATCAAGGTCCATTGGAAAGAATGCTCCTTCTCAAAGGAAATTTTTTAGTCTTTTTCATTTTAGAAAAAGTGCTCCTTTTTCGAAGGAAAGTTTTCAGAATCTTTTGTATACGAGATTATTTTCAAAAGAAATTTTCATTCAAGAGTCTTGAGAGAATACATAATTTTGGAATATGAGGGGTTTCAGTAAGGGATTCTTTTTTCAAGTAATTCATTGTAAATAAAATCTGACACCAAGGAATCCTTTTTGAAAGAATTCGTCAAATTGAAAATCAATGCATCATGGTAGCACCCCTTAGGATGGTGTGCTACACAAAGGATCACATGAAATCCTAAGGAGAGAAAGGAGAGGTAGAGATGTTGTGGCATAGAACACATAAAAAGATGTATTTTGTGGTAAGTTGTCACACACACACAGGGGACAACACATAAGAACCACAACATCAAGAAGCATACATAGATGAAGAAATTGAAAGAGATAGGGGGATTTTAGAGTTTAGGGTCAGATCTATTCATATATACAAATAGATATGATACATTGTATGAATGGATGGTCAACAATCTACGAAGTGCTCAGATCATGAAGAAGAGCACATGAAGAAAAAAAATAAAAAATTGGGTCAACATGGAAGAGGGCCTAAATGCCCACAATGCTTTGCATCATCCCCAATATTCAAAAGAAATTTCACAACATATAGAAGAATGATGATGCAAATAGAAGAAGTTCATGATAATTTTTTGTGCCTTTATCCAAGAACCTACAAGGGTAGAAAGGATCCTCTAGGTAGGATCACAAACACAAAAATATAAGCATAGTAGAACACAAACAAACAAATCTAATCTAGAAATAAAGAAGAGGTACCATGATACTCCTCATTGACTAGTAGGTCATACTACTCCAAATCTAGATCATTATAGGGGGAGAGATGACGGGCTTACAAAGGTTGGATAGCAAGGGTAGTACCCTCCAAATCACCTGCAACAAGACAAAGAAGAGGTCCCCTCAAGGTCTTATTCATTGAGCTCATGTGAGGTAAAAGTCATTGATCTTACAAAGATCAAGGAAAAATTTGGGATATCCTCCACTAAATTAAACATGTACTTCACTGAAGTGCCACATGTCAATCAAGTAGGAGAAGAAGGAGGTTCCTGAGATCCACTGGTAACCTCATCAAGAGGGGTAGTGAAAAACTTAGGGGATGTAGGGGCCACCTCTGTCACAAGCATAATGTATCCAAGATAGAAGCCACTTTCAAAGAAGGTGACCCCTTCTCTTGACCTCCACTTGGAGTGAGGTAGTCCTCTAATTTAATCTTCAGAAAAGGATGCATAATCCCCACAAAAGAAGTGAAAACTAAGGAGGAAGAATACAAAGCTGAAACAAACACCACTATGGTGTTTGACATGTATATGGGTTGAGAAAAGGGAGGGATGCCTGGGAGGGACATCAAAAGAGGGGACTCCATAGAGAGAGTGATGAAAATTTGCACCCTTTTGGGGTGAGGATCATCGGAGCCCATCGAGGGAGCTGAAAGTAGATCATAGGTGATTAGAACTGAAGTAGGTACAATACAAGAAGAAAAAATAGTAGAAAGTAGAGAAATAGGTGCCACTAGCTCCCCTCTGTCTTTTCAAGGCTGCATGTTCAATGACAAGAGCCTTTTTCCTATTCTTGTGCTTACATCCAAGCCAGTTACATTAGCTACAAGAACTAGAAGACACAACCTGAGAAGAGGCCAAAAGTTTCTACTCAACCCCAGGAGTACCCTTTGCAACCACAACTGGTGGAAGGGTAGGCTCTTAGTTAGGAGCAAGAGGAGGAAGCATAGGGGAAGAAGGAACCATAGGAAGAGAAATAGAAATTGGTGCCTCGAAAGTGGGCTTCTTCCTATCTTCTACCTTAGGGGAAGGTAGAGAAGTAGTAAGAGTCCCTCAAATCCAAGACACAGGAGAAACCCCACAAGGACTTTCCCCTTGCCATAGATAGTGAGCCTAGGAACCATGGGAAAAAAATGAAGCTAAAAGACTTATTTATTCAATTTTATCCATTTTGGCATTATCACACTTCCCATGAAAGGAATGGGAGAAGGATTCGAAGGTGTTGTAATAAGGTGAGAAGTAGGAGGAGTAGATGATGCAAAAGGAGAAGGTCCTTGAGTGTGAGAAAGATTCTCCTTCCCCTTTTGTTGGGTGGAAGAAGTAGCTTCTTGTTGCATAATCATGGAAGCCTTCACAAAGATTGTATAGGGGGGCACTAGATAACTAGCCTTCAATGCTGAGCCTCCAGTCTTGTATTTAATATAGGCCTTATACAATAATCTCCACTATGAGGGAGAGGTCTGACCGGGGCAAGCTAGAAGTGATCAAATGTGAAATCCCCATGTGACACTAGTGGTTTATAATCGATGGCATGCACTACATGCAAAAAACCTCCATGAGGGCATTTTAAACATTCATGGACCATATACGGGACATTTTTCAAAGAGTTTAGCTAGGGGATGCCTAGCCTAACTCAGAATAGGTCAAAATCTAGAATGATAATGAATGAAGCATCAATAGCCTTGGGTCCAACCAAGAATGAAAGAGAAATAGATCCCAAAGGGGTGATATAGAATCCATGATGTGTATGAAGGGTGTTATTAGACTCTTCATACCACTCCCTATGCAATTCATTTATGAATAGAGTCTCCTCCATTATCACATTGACCTGAATTTTTTATATTAATTAAGATTGCAATTAAAACATTTCCATCGATCTGGGAAGAGATGTACAAAGGGGAGAGCTCCTTATTGAGAATCTCATCGTGTGAGGTAAATGTTATGTCAAGTGTAGCACTCGCATTTTTGAGAGGAGGGATACATGTGAATGAAACCATGTTCACGTACTCAAATGTACCTAACTCAGATGATGCAGAATATTGTGGTACAAAATTTATTAGAATTCTATTTCTTACCATCGAGATGGATATTTCCCTCATTGATGCAGTCCTCAATCTCATGATGTAGGTGCATGCATCACTCAGTATCATGCTTTTGTACTTAGTGGAATTTATAGAATTGATGGTCTTCATACCAATTAGGATACAACTCAGTTAGAGGTTGAGGTTCTAGAAATGTTAAAATTTATCTTTTAGTAATTTATTTGAAACAATCGTATAAGGCTTAGATAATTTTATGAAATTTCTATTGCACCCTAGGCCCTTATCATTAGATGTAGAAACCACATTCGCAATAGATTTTTTTTTCTAGAAACCAACACTATAGACTAGTTGTTAGAATGGGAGCATAAAGACATACCACCAAACTATGCCACCATCTGTTGGTACTCACAGAATGTGGCACACAAGTGTGGGAAAGGAGGATATTTCATTAAGGAAAATTTTCTTGCCATGACTTCTCTAAGTTGCCAATGAAAACCTTCTGCACATTGGAGTCTAGTAGCAGATAAGAAATTTGAGAGAATAGCACTTGATATCAAGTGATAAAATTAGTCACCTTCTCTTGGTTTCCTTGTTTATATCAAATGAGATATGAAAAGGTCATATTTGACCCAATGTTAGCCTAGAATTACTGGAGGAACTGGTTTACCAATTGATCAAATGAGAAGATAAAGTTATCTGGTAAGGAATAGTACCACTCAAGGGATTAGGGGATCTAGGACAGAGCTTAGCCATTAGAGCATCATGGTGGAATAAATTAGTGCACATATAATTAAATCTCGAAACATGCGTCTAAGGGTCCCATGACGACCATAATTTTCAAATTTTGGAATCTCCATCCCCTAATGGATAGGAGTGTTTAAAATAGCAATAGATAAAGGGCTATTTCAGAATAAAGGTTGAATGATACATTGAGAAGTAGCACTAGATAAGTTTATTAGTTGGTTCTACATATAACCCATGTTCTGCAACAAGGTGTTTAAAACAATGTTAGAAGATGAAGTAGGACCATTGAAACCTCCACTAGAACCACCAGAGCCACCAACCCCCATACTAGCAAATACCCCACCACTAGGATAAGCATGGGCTCCAGGATGGCCACCAAGAACATTAGAACTAGAGGAACTGAAACCCAAAGGTACCTTGCTTACTTTAATGATGGGGGTTAGCTAAGGACAAAAGAAATGTTAACAAAAGGACCAATCTTGGCCATGCATATCGATACCTCAGGCATCGATACTTTTGTTTGTCTTTCAACAATCTTAGACCCAAAGTCTCTTGAAATTCTAGACCTAGGATTATCTGTTGAGACATGAGTGTCCACTATGTTTGCAAGGCCTCAAATAAATTCTAGACCTACCCAGTCCTTGTCCAACATAGTTCTCAAGTTGTTAATAATGGGTATGTGCAGGATCATGATGGGCCAAAAAGTGGCGATATGATGGGTTTTTGTAGGGCATGTGGCTGACGACTTTTTTTCTACCCAAATTGATGAAACGAAAATTATTTTTAAAGGAGATTCTCAACTTTCCACCAATATAAATTATTCTTTACTTTTAATTGAATAAGTAATTATTATTTATTTTCTATTTGAATTACAACTAAAGTCTTGATTGATAGTCTAATTGAAAAAAATTAATACCTTTCAAACGGTATCACATTTTTTGAATTCAGAATATGCGTCACATTCTATGCTTTGCATACTATAGGATTTTAAAAGAAATGAATATCATGAATTTTTGACCAAGTTAAGGTGGTTAGAAAATTCATTTTTTTATTTTTAAATTTTAAATACAAAATTCATAATTAATTATTTTACTTGGAAAAAAAAACACAAAAATATATCCATCACATCAGGACATGATTCCTTTACTTATATCTAAAATATTATAAAAAATTATTATCATTTTATTGTGGTTAGGGTGGTCAGACAGACACCTACTTATTTTTTCCCTAAAATTTAAGTACTACAACATTGAAATTTTAAATTTTTACCAAATAGATATTTTTTTTTTTAAATAAACCTAGTAGTTTAGAAACTACATTCAATTTGCTACAAATTCTACTCTTACATATTTTTGAAATAATAAAGATAACTTATTCAAATTTTTATGTCAAGTTGCCTAACTCTAATTTTTCTAAATTTTTTTGCCACTTAAGGGCCTATTTTTTCCATGATGATCCTGCACATACCCTAACCTTAGTAGTCTTAGCCATATTCTTTCTTTTTTCTCAATACTTCTGAAACTCCAAAATCCTTCTATCTAGGGAAATAAGTTGCTCTATGGGAGCTTTGAGAGCATTGTCTTCCTCCATAGACAAAGTAGAAGGAGAAGCGGGAGGTGTAGGAATATGAGGAGATTCCCCAAAAGGACTAAAGAATCTTGTATTTGTTCTTGAAATCATTTCATCAAAGGTAGGACTAGTAGTGACCTTCTTAGGATCCATACCTATATATGTCATAAGCTCCTTCTAACAAAATTCCCTAAGTTTTTAGAATGATTTGTAAAGCTCATAAAGCTTCACAACATATGATTCTTTAACACAACATATACGAGAGAAAGGTATATGACACCAAGAAATGAAAACAAGAATTTTACATTAGGTTCACCAAAAATGTAGAGAAGGGGGTTCCATCACCCCTAAGGCTCCAAGTCATGGGAGAGCCTGAGGGAATGAACTACCCTAAACTACCTCAGGTTGTTTGATGGGTGTTTTAGAAATTAGGTGAGCTGGCCATAGATGTTTCAGACTGTAGACTAGACAACTCACTGTCTGACGATGACAGCATGAGAACCAGACTCTAGCATGGCGCGTTGGTATCTTGTATGGACAGAGGTATGACAAATAGATAAAAAGTGCAAAGGGCCTACTTACGACACGACTGGAATAGTTTTATAGTTTGAAAAAGAAAATGAAAGAAATAGAAATTACAACAAGAAGAATGTTGAAAGCTACTCTTATGTAGAAATGAAAAAGAAAGAATAGGAAAAGATGCTTTTCCACCCATGCTTCAATTCTTCAACTTAAACTCCAAAAGGATGATCCAACATTTGCACACATGGAAATAGGAAAAAATGTGGGCTATGTTTCAAGGTCTTCCTTAGTTATATCACTACTTTGGTGTTCCCACCTCCATGGATAGCCATTTATGTAATGAGATAGAGAAATTGATAAAGAAGGGAATAAAATGTACACTATAAAACAATGTGTAAAGACATCCTGAATGATACTCTATAAGACACAATGATGTAAACAAAATAACAAGAGAAATATCACCTTTCCTCCTACTAGCACTCAAGGCTGAGAGGAAAATACAACACCACACCGAGAGAATGAAGCTTTGTCGAGTTACAAAGATGGAGTTGCAACAAGAATGTTGTAGAATCTAAGTAGAGGGTGCTTTCACCAAGAAGAAAGCAAGAGCAAGCTTGAGAGAGTGGGAGAGTGATCAAGAAGTTGCAAGAGTGAATGAGAGAATTGCATCCAAGAGTGAAGAAATGAGTTTGAATTTCCAAAATGGAGGTAATAGGTTGATTTTTGTTGATCAAGGGAGGACATAAGATGTTACCTTCATAGCCAACCAAAGATGTAATGATTATGTAGCTTTTAGAGGTAGGAATCCTATTAGTACATAAGCATGATGCAAAAATGTCTTGTAGTGTGTGTACATCATCGACGGAAATTCCTCCATTGATGCAAAAAGACAAGGCCACACAAAAGGAATAAGATGATGGCAACAAGTTTGTATCATCCAATTTATATTTTATAAAGGTAAAATAAATGTGGAATTTTCTTTGGGTGCAAATTCAAGCAATTACAACAATATAAATAATTTTAAAATATTATGATAGTATTATTAGTTACTTTTAGCAGCATACAAATTGCTTTCTTAAATAAAATTGAGTTATAGGGATCCACACGAATCCTCACTCATAAGGATGTTTCTCATAATCTTTATATAATTACATAAAATCCATTATTCAATTCTATGGGTCTAAAATATTTTCTAAATTATGTTAAATAAAATTTTCTCTTTCCTCTTTTGTACCAATAGGGCCCCATTTCCCTTCTTATCTTTCCCTCTGTATTAAATAAAGGATTAATCCTCTCTCATGAATAACAACAAAAACACACATACACATATTCATACCAAATAATAAAATATTGTAATAATGGAAACCCTAGCCAATATGTTATTATATATTCCACTGGATCATTATAAATGGTGATATTCACTATCAAGCACTTGATTCATTTCCTATAGAAGAATATATGAATGATCTTTAAATTAAACATAGTACAAAAAAATAAAAGTTATATAAATGAATTAGGAATAGTCACAATGTTTTAAGGAAAAAATAATTATATAACCCAAAAGATTCCATGTTACAAAGTGTAAGAATCAACCAAGGAAAAGAGGAAAATAAGCCATATAGCCTCAATGAATAAATAGATATTTTGAACAACCAAAAACGTAATAATCGCCATAGCTATTCACATGGAATGATCAGAATGAGAGTATATGACAACATAAGATTATGTTCTATTGGAGAAGCCAAGATTTGAATGTAAAAAAAAGAGCCTTAAAATAATAAAATAAAATAATGCACAATAGGACTCCTATCATATAAAATTGAGTGCACATAAAGTTGTACAATGAGAGCCTTTCATATATAAGCAAGATAGTGAAGGTAGGAAGGCAGGACTAAATTATTGACTACCCCTCCAAATGTGCAACACATGTTTTCCCATATGACAAGTGTGTAAGAATGTGTAATGTGTGCATGAAATAGGTGTCTCAACCACATGAAGTGAGACAAAAAAAAAATGAGGATAAGTGGATTCTTAACTATTGTGAATAGGCCATCCTAGAAAGGATGATTTTCTAACTAGATACATATGAAAAGACCTTATTTACACTAAAAGACCTTATTTACACTAAGACCCCTCCTTAAGTGAAAATTGGGGATGATAATTACAATGATGATGGGTCCCAACTATTAGACCATGTTATATATCCATGTGCAAACAATTTTCTTCCAAGTGGAGTAAAGGAGAAAAAATGTGGGAAATAATAACCCTTTTTCCAAAAAATAAATTTTGTGCATTGCATTCACACCCCATTTTTTCTAGAAAAACACCCCTTCCGTTTTTTTCTTTATTTTTTATACTCTACTTTATCTCTTTCCCTTTCCTCCCCTTTTTTCCCTTTCCTTCCCCCTTTCTCTCTCTTTCTTCCCCTTTGTGTTTTTGTCACTTTTTGGAGTTTCAAGATCCTCAAGATTGGTATGCCATCCTTTTCAGGCCTAAACCTTGACATCTATTTATTCCTGTTGTTGGCCATTTTATAATTTTTCTCAATGGAGTTTCCCTTATCAGTATGCTTGTCTTTGAAAAATCTCGATATCAAAGGCATGATGATGGAATCATTTCTCGTTCTTGTCAGGGCATTCAATAAGCACCACCCCTACATTTATTGAACATTAAATCATCATTTTGGGGGTATGTGCAGGATCATGATGGGCCAAAAAGTGGCGATATGATGGGTTTTTTAGGGTATGTGGCTGATGACTTTTGTTTACCCAAAATTGATGAAACAAAAAGGGTTTTTAAAGGAGATTCTCAACTTTCCACCAATATAAATTATGCTTTACTTTGAATTTAATAAATAATGATTATTTTCTATTTGAATTACTAGTAAAGTCCTAATTGAAAGATTGATTGAAAAACATATATAGCTTTCAAACAGTATCACATTTTTTGAATCTGAAACATGTGTCACATTCTATGCTTTGTATACTATAGGATTAACAAAATATATATGAATTTCATGAATTTTTTAACAAGTTAAGGTGGTTAGACATACAAGTTTTTTTATTTTTTAAAATTTGTAATAAAAAAATCATAATTAATTATTTACTTGGAAAAAAATTACAAAAAAATATGCATCACATCGAGACATGAGTCATCTAATTATATCTAAAATATTATAGAAAAATATTATCATTTTATTGTGTATAGGGTGGTCAGATGAACACCTACTTCTTATTTTTCCTTGAAATTTAAGTACTACTGCATTGAAATTTCAAATTTTCACTAAATAGATTTAAAAAAAATAAAAATAAACCTAGTAGTTTAGAAACTACATTCAATTTTCTACAAATTTGATTCTTACATATTTTTGAAATAATAGTGATAACTTATTCAAATTTTTACGTTAAGTTGCCTAACTCTGATTTTTTTGAATTTTTTCCCACTTAAGGTCCTATTTTTTCCATGATGATCCTGCACATACCCTTGGGTAGGTTTAAAAGTGAGGTTGAGGGATTTTTATTGTGACTTGTGAATTATCAAGAAAAAAATCAAAATATCTCTACAAATTCTTAAGAAACCCTTCACACAATTTAACTCACTTTTCCTCAAATTTCCCTGTGTTTGATTGTTGGTCACATTATAAATGGTCTTTTCTTATTTTTCCTTCCTTACAATTTTCAACTAATCTCTAAGACTAGAACTTTCATTTCAATATTCTAGTTCTTCTTCTTTTTGTTGCATGGTCTTGTCTCCTCGATTTGGTTGGGTTTCATTTCATTTATTTTCATTCTTTATTTTCATTTTTTGTTTTTCACTTTTCATTATTTATTTTTCATGTTTTTCCTTTTTGTTTTGTTTTTTTTGTGCCCTATCACATCATGTTTTCTCCAAGAATGTTGATCTATGGTTTTCATGACATCATCACATCATTCCTTGGGTTCCCATTTTTCCATTCTTTCTAAAATACCTTTTAACTTATCCTTGATAAATTTCTTTTTCCTTAGGGGTTTTATTAGTCTGGTTTTGTGTTTAAGATTTTGGGTGTTAACAATGTATATAAAAGATTATTTGATAAAGGTTAAACCACATCCCTAACTCTTAAGAAGGTTTCCATCCTTTTGCATTACCAAAAAAAGTCATTGGTTGTCAATAAACAAGAATATTCATTACCCATTAAAGTTCCCAAAAGATAAGAAACAAGCATTATTTTTGAATATTGACCCTCAAAGAAGAGGGAAAAAAAATCCTTTGTGTTATCAGGAATTGGATGTTAGATCTTCACCCTATCAATTATGAAAATAAATATTTAAGAGATCTCTTTTAATTTTGAACTCTGATCCCCAATGTTCAATGTAAATTATTTGATTTTGATTGGATATCGAAGATCGGGTGTCTACCTTAACAATTAAGATCTGGTGATAATAAGAGATATTCGTTATGCTTGAATCCAAACTCCCAATGATAGTCCACTCTTAGATGTCAGTTGATGGGTGTTTTCTTAAATATTTGAGGTAATAAGAGAGAAAGAATAAGTTACATTCTCGATCCCTGACTCCCAACTATACAAAGTAATGAGTGTGACAAAATGAAAAATCAGTGTTCAAATTGGAATTTTTTTGATTACTTAATACTTTTAGCAAGTGATAATAGGTATGAAAAATACTTGATTCCTGATTAGTTACTGAAGTTTTTTCTTAAGTATGAATTTAGAGGCTCTTCATCATAGTGCAATCTAAAATATCTTGTCTTTAGAGCCTATTAAGGGATGCTATTTCATTCCTTTTTGGTTATTTCCTTGAAGATTCTGATGGATGGTATTTTCATGTGTAGGTAATATTCCAAAGGAAGGTGCTAAGATGAAGTACCAATACAATGGATACTCCCCCCCAAAATATGGCATTTCTATCAAGTTTTTATATTCTCTCTAAGATCATCATACGATGCAAAAGAATATACTCAAATTTTTAAGATCTACAAAGATCTCTCAAAAATTGGCTAACTAGAGGAACCCAACCTACTCTAATACCATGTTAGAGTTGGCTATGGAGATACCCAAGACCTAGAGGCCAAATGGAAAGAAAAAAGATATCAATATGAAATGCTCAAGATTGCAATGAAATTGATTATCTAAGAATTCCTCAATATACAATGTATGAGAGACCCTTGGTTATATAGAAAAGGTGAGACATAAGATGTCATAAGATTATGAAAAGTGTCTTAATCTTATGATAAGAGACAACTTATCATAACTACCTAGGAAAAGATAAAATATAGACACAACAACTAAGTCTTCTTGAAGGAATCTTAGGGCCTAAGTAAATTAACATGTGAATATTTCCCCTAAGTCCTTAGTGAGTGAATTAACTAGGTACAAGAAAATTATTAACACCAACACCTACATATAGTCTATATTGTCCTAACTAAAAGTGATAAAATGGATGTAATATTATACCATGACATTGATTACCTTAGTTAAAAAGTAATGTTACATCAATAGTTATAAAGGGATTTTTTTAAGAAAAGGAAAATATTATAAGGAGATTTATTTTATGATTCATAATAATACTTTAAAAAAGGGGCCTCTAATTTACAAGAGTGATGTTAAGGGTGTTGATAGTTAGCTATATAATTATAATTAAGGTAAGATAATATTTTTAATATAAAAATCTATATTAGGTTTTATCCTTAAAAACCATATAACTTTCCTCAAAATAATGGTCTTATAATAATGAGAATAACATACACAAAAGGACTTGTTGATTAATTTAATAAACTAAAATTTGTATGCATGATTGGATTCTTTGACTATTCATGCTCTCATATGATAACATAATGTTTACTATGTTTCTATTATGAAACAATATTTTTAAGCATACACTATTCTATTATAAATTTCATTCATTTAAAAAATATATGATACACAAATCATTTATCAACCTAGACCATCAAGAAATGTAATTAATAGACATACATTTTGATTTTATTGTAACATGCCCATAGTTTACCCTATTGTTTTCACCCAAGTTTTAATCCATATACATGGAAATATCAAATTTACCAAAACATACAAATAAAATTTTCCAATTCAATAACATAGATGCATATTTGAAATAAACCCATTCCAAATTACATTGCATGAATAAAGTAACATTAAATAATCTCATGCGATGAATTCATCTTTCAAGTACAATTTACATATATATGCATGATCATAATTACAATATATAGCATACAAGAGCTTATATGGCTTCCAAGAGATGAATGGATGAAGAGTACAATTGGTTGAGACGTTCCTTACTAGAGTATACATCCTCAAGTATCAACCACCAACTGTATGAGGGAGAGCTTCACCCAATTTCTTTTCAGCCAACCACAAACTTACTACGGTCCCCCACACATCTTCCTAATCCCTAAGATGGCCCTACCATTTAATGAAAAGATTGGTATGGTAACCCTCTAATATAAGCCTATTTGAGCATGGTGTTGTGTCCTACATAAATAGTGTTTCAATATAGTGGATACCCACCTACATGCATGAAACTCCCTACTAGCTATGGAATACTAGTGTAGAGTTAACTGACAAGTGTATGTAGTGGCAACTTACACTTACTTTGGCTAGAGATTTCATATATATATATAACAAGACCCCACATTTATTCGATCATAGTCGTATGTTCACCCATCCTCTCACTCAACTTGGAAACTATAATGATCATAAATTAATCTTGACCACATTTGACCACATAATTTAATATAACAAGATTCCATTCCAAAAAGTGATATAACATTTATATTGATCTAATTGACCATTTAGGTTTAACCCAACCTCCTAAATACCCTATTTACACATTTGTAACATTCATGGAACTAGCAAAAACCTACTATTCATGTTCTTTCTTTTAATTAATGACCTCCCAATTCATACATAACTCGATAACTTTGATGACACCATGTCATTGACTGGTCACATCTAGAATCAATCTAAAGTTTTGTCAATAAATATAATAATCCAAAATTAAACTTGATTTAAATTTTACTTCCTCATAATAGGTTTCAAACTCTATTGTCATATCCATTATGGCTCCATCCTTCGTGGATGCCATAACCAATATAATTATTCTCGACATTAGATTTCATATAAGACCTCAAGTTTATAGTAATGTATGGGTGATCCCACAATAGCGGTTTACAATTTTTGAACAAATTGGACACTGAAATTATTATTTTTAACTAAATCTTCACATTCGAGCACCTATACTGGATAAACCGCGAGGAATTTGAAGATGATGTAAACTAGAGTCTTGTCACATTTTTTTGGTAGATTCTAATTTTTTTTTTTCAAAATTTTTGGAATTAAATTGCAATTCTTTTTCCATCTCCCATGAAAACTAGTTTTTTTCAGAAAGCAACATTTTTAAAAAGTGACGCACATCATATAACACATAACATTTTTTCCATGAAGGATAAAATTCTAGTTCTTTCAAATTTAGATTTGTAACTCCGATATATAGTGCTTCCACTTGGTTAGATAGTTTTTTATTGAATATTTTTTCTTTAATCAAGTTTCAAAGTCAAACCAATTACAATTCAGACGTAGCGTGACCATATAACGCATAAATTTTTTTGTATATATCAAAATTCATTCTTTTTTTGTTGGATCAAGGACTTCAATATCTGGTGTACTCATATTTTTCAATTTTTTTTGATAATCTGCTATTTTTCCACATGTGCAAAACAGAGACCTTCATTTTCGATGAAAAACCTATGTTTAATAGAACTATAAAAAAATACATAATACAACCAAAACATATTAAAATTATATTCATTGGATAGCTCATTCCAAGGACTACCTGATTCCAGTTGGGTTTGTGAAGACTGCTCCATTTTCATCCTCAACCCAAGCTTCGAAGCATAAAAATTTAGGTTTTCAAAGTACTCAAGGGGGATAATGAGGGAAAAAGGAGGTTCGGTCGAACCTATATGGGTTTGTTCGAACCCATAGGGGTTCAGTCAAACCCCTAGGAGTTCAGCTAAACCTCCTTCCTAAATGGGGTTTTTCAAATTTTTTTGTCTGTGCATTCATTAAAATGGTTTGCTTGAACCCTGGTTCGACCAAACATTTTTTTGGTTCGTTCAAACCCCCAAAATCAAAAAAATTACCGTGGGCTCATTTTTGGTGAGTTTTCCTTCCTCCATCAAATTGTAAACCACTATTGTGGCTTCACATGTATAATAATATTAAACTATCATAATAAGCTATTCAACCTCTAATAAATTCAACTAAGAACCTTTCAATTATTATCCAATTTCCTCATGGTTTTTTCCAAGTTATCCTTTGTATTGATTGTGTAAGGTTTCCATGTTTTCATGTTCATAAACAATCATAAAACTTTTCTTTCAATTTAACTCATATATTCACATGTTTAAAATGTATGTTAAGTTCATATCTAATTTGGAGGACATTTTCAACCTGGGAGGAGTATGTACTTTTGCACCTTTAGGTCCCCTCATATTATGACTTTGGGTTGCTAGGACATAAGTCCTCTTCTTTAAGACTAGAATACCATGAAATAGGTATAGACTCATAGTCAAGTATAAGATAATAGACATTTAGAAAGGTAATTACAAAGTATATATATCTCAAATATGTTTAATAACCCTATTGTTGTATGTCAACATAAACACAATCAAGTGCACACCCTAACCATAAGGAATAATTCATCTTCCTATTTCTAAGGAAATATGAGTGTCTGAGGCTATCGGTCCTCCACTCATGGTTAATCTACCATCATAGATTTACATATCATATTTTGACAATGACAGAATAGTAATTCTATATAATACCATTCCCAATATCATAATTCATGCAAGCATACACTTAGCTTGGATATTCTAAATATTATGATAACACCTTCTAGTTTTCTTTATTTAACAAATACAACCACATGCTTCTATCATAGTAGTTATATGCATATCAAACTAATAAGGTTTCTCCAATCAACATGCATGCAAGATCTATATAATATACAATCATTATTTTCACAGGAATTTGTAAGAATTAACAAACATGGTATCAAATAGAAAGGAATAGTGGATAAGAAAAACTAGCATGCTTAGAAATTTTGCTTCTAATGAAGAATTGGATCTCAAATCTTACTACTACAAACTCTGTATGTTTCTGTTTCCACTTTCAACTTATCACCAATTGTAAACTTCTATTCCAAACACTCAAATATCATAAACAATTGGCTTTAAAATCTCTCAAAGAAACTACTCTCAATTCTCACAACTTGTAGTCAATAACACTAATTTGCATAATAAATCTATAGTTGAACAATAATGGACAACTAAAAATTAAGAGGTTTCCCTCTATTTATAAGAAATATTGAGAAAATTAATACTATAGATTAGTTCCATCAATCACCACCTCTAAAACTAGAACAAAAAACTCAAACCCAATTTTGCCTCTAAATAGGTCGACTAAGAAAATTGGCTGAAACATAACAGATGGAAGAATTATAAATTTAACACATATACAGTCCTAAATAGAACTAGTTCTAAAAAAATGGTTGAGTTGCCTTATTTCATCCAACTCATGGTTATTTGACCAACTCAAACACTTTCTATAATTTTTGAATTTCTTTCCACTTCCCATCATGGCTCTTGTTATGCCAAGTTTTTGATCATGGAACCTACAATGGAGGTTGCTTTCCAAAATAGAGAAAATCTAATTATTTTCCCTATCAACTCATGTCATTTTGACCCATTCAACACTTTCTAACTATTGTTCATGCATGGCAGCTAACTCAACTTTATTTTATAAACTCATGTAGTATCATCGACTCACTATTGCACTGCATTATATGTGCTAACTTTAGTTTAGTATATGCACATAACTTATGCATTATATTCAAATTTACACTAAATGTTCACAACATCACATCACATTGTTTACTTTACTTGTATTATATATGAATTAATATCTTATCATGTCATTCATTATATATATATATATATGTTTGTATATTAATATATACGTATGTATGTATTTACATATTATGTAATACATACATATATACTTCTATATTAATATATAGTGTACATATATTATTGTTGTAACATCTTATTTAAGTATATATATTTATTGATAAGTATATATAAAAAGTGTATATATATGTCCAATCGATTTTTCATATGTATGATGTATCCACGTATGAGTATACCTAGGTATTTTTACCTATGTATGTGCACACACGTATATGCTTATATACATGAGTTATCATAGACATACATTTATACATATATACATTTAATATATATATGCATCCTTTCATATATATATTAAATACATGAAGTAGAAAATATACCCAATACAAATATTTAGTCACTTTAATACAAGCCAAAGAAACAACCAAATGAAATCAAAGAAAATTACTCAAACATTCAAATCATCCCAAAATCTATGACCAAAGGTTTATTTACCGATACATATCCCTGACTAACTTGACTTAACTTGTATAACCTAGGCCATGAGTGTGTTATAGCTCAAGTATGTACATCACTGATTGCTATACCAAACTCCTCTCCTGGGTGATACTCTCCCTCTCTTCACTGGAGAGCTTGATTCTTTCCTACATCCAACTTAGTGTATCATAAATGTAGTTAGCCAATAATGTGAAAACCATATTCATCATATATCATTTGCATCATTAAAGTATTTGAAAAGTAATCTCATCGTAATGCATTTTCATACATTTCATTCACCCATTGAACATATTAAATTCATAATCTTGCATTTAAAATCACATTTACTCATAAAAGTAAAATTAATTTGTTACTTCAAAAATGGGGTGTGACATATTCTCCCCTTAAGAATCACCGTCCTCGATGATTTAAAGTACTAAATCATATAGATAAAGCTAAATAAATACTTTTACTTTTATTTTTCCAAATTATGTAGGAAATAAGTAAATTTCACTTAATTTTAAAATATTCTTCCCTTGTAGTGTTTTCCTTTGCAATCTTGTCCTTATTGGACCTTGCATTAAGTGACCCTTCTAATGCATTAGAAGAACTTGTGTTCTTCAAGCACACTTTCTCTCCAGACAACTATACATCACAATTAAATTGACTCATATGTACATCATAAGTACAACAGTGACTGACTCCTACATGACACATATACCACAGTGACTGGAAAAACACATTCATATTGGCTAACACAAAATTACCGTTCATGTAACCCAAATAGAAAAGGAATGTCGGTTCATTGCATACTACACTATGGGTCCCATCCTTTTTCTAGTCTTTACACCTTTAGACAATTCAAAAGCCATAAAATACCATCACTAATACTAATGTCCATCTTGAGTGTAGTACTAGTCCTAGAAACCTATCAATATTGAGCATAATAGTATGGCTCCTTGAATCATGCTTTATATCACCAAACCTTTCCTACTTATCATTATTCTCCACTTATTTCTTTCCTTGATCATTTTGATCTACTCGCATCATTGACAATATTTCTGGATTGGGGCCAATCCTATTTCCTAGCTTATCCTAGCTTATATGAATTCAGCCCTTCCTTCTGTATAATACTTCAAATGGATCAAATTTTATTACGAAATCATAGAAATTATTGCAATAAAAATATCTTACAAATCCATTAGGAATTAGTTCACCCCTTTTTGCTTGACTACCTATCTTAGGATAATAAGTTGAAATTATATTTAAATTTTAAATTCCAACAAGGTGATTATGGTTTACTTAAAACCTTAATGCTACATGGGTGTCCCTTTTTTAGATAACCTTCTCAAGAACACCATTCAATCAAACATTTCTTCACACAAATTTGTAGTTATGACTAGTATTCCACCTATCAAAATTTTTAATACAAAATTGGCTATGTCACTGAGTTTTTCCACCACTACCAATTAACATTATGCCAAATCCCTAATGTATGAAGATAATAAAAACTATATCAATGGTTTTCCAGTTCCTCTTTTGAGTTTCATGAGAATATAAGTCTTGTTCATGATGACATCCTATCTTCACCCTTTTACATTTTGAACAACTTGCTACATACCTTGCAACATCTTACTCTATTTCCTTCTATATTTTAGTTGTTTCATATTATTTATTAATTTTGTAATTCCAATTTGTCTTGAATATGACATCAATTTACCACACCTTATTCCTTAAATATTTGGAATTAAATACTTAGGTTCTTCCTTTGGTTCATAATAGTTCATTTGAAATAAATGAAAAATCTTCCTTGGACTTCTATGACATTTGATTCTTGAAAATATAACGATTAGATATTATTGAGGAGATATATCTCCTTCATCTTAGGGCATCCATATTTCAACTTTCTTTTTTCCTTTAAATAAATAATTCCAAGGTCATAGTCGGATTTTAGCTCAAGCCATTTCCTTTGATGAGCATTTAAATTGGGTTGAGTAATAATTCTTGTTAAATCATGTTGGTTTGTTATTATCTCCCAAAAGTCATCCAAACAATGAATGCATATATAGTTACCAAGCATGATCTTTAGAGAATGCTTTCTTTCATAAACCTTCCATTTCCTATTTCATTGGTGATAATCTTGCATTTCCTAAAAAAAATATGATCTAACCTTTTTCCAAAGCATCAATGATAATCACAAATTGATCTTTCGAAGCAAGAACTTATAGAATTATGTTGTATTTACTTTTCTCTCATTGGTCAAAGGCTTTTGAATTTCTCTAATCATTTCAAATATTTCACTAATAGCTTATATAGCTTAGACTTCAGTTCCAACACTTTGTTGCCGTCACAAGAAACTTTAGATATAAGGCTTTTGATCTAATTTCCATGTCTATGGAGAAGCCAAAAGTTTTCTCAGCATCTAAATACATCATCCAATTTTGTTGGACAAGGTACACCTCTGTATCCGATCTTTTCTTGATCCATATTTTCTTCTTCCCCTCCTTGGTGTTTCCAAGACTTATTAAATCATCTTAAAAGTTGAACTATAATATTCATGTCTATTTTCTCCAAATTTATTGTTTTAACATTCTTCTTATTAGATTTCTACAATTGAACAACTATTACTTTCCTTTCTTATCCTCTCTAGGTATACCTTGGAAATACATTTTTTTCCTAATGTGATCCAATTATTCTTCCAATTGGGCAACATAGTCTCCTTCCATATCCAATTTACCTCTAGGACATGTTCAAATGATCTTTAAAGGGACTAAACACAAGTTTACTTTCATTAAAAACCTTGTAAGTTCCATTTGAACTTCAACCAAACTATGCTCTATTTGAGCATTATTTGAATAGTCTATTGTACTATCAAATTTTTTTCCTTGCAACCAACTAAATTCTAAGAAAATTTTATCCAAATTTCTTGGCATTTTTATTTTATTCTCATAATCCTAGAAACATCAAGTGTTATTTGGTTTCTTTTTCAAATCTTAACTCCAAGTTGACCATGCCCATTATAATTGGTGGGTTCATGTTAGTTTTTTATCTTTACCTGAATTGTTTCTTATTTTGATCTATTGTGGTCTGTGATCTTTACTCAAAGATACCAATTTTTACTCTTGATTTCAATTATCATTGCTAGATTTTAACCTTTTTTTGAATCAGGATTGTCATGAGGCTATCCTACTTCTTGGATACCTCTCTAGTTGGTTTTGATTCATAATATGTTGACATTTCTACTTTTTCTGAAGTTGATCATTTAAGCTAACAATTAGTTTCTCTAATTAAGCATTTATTCCATTATTCATAACCTTCCTTCTTAGCCTAGGTGCATTCCTTCTCCAATCCAAGGGTATTTTTCTATAGGTTGTTGATTTAGGAGTTTCAACCTCCATGAAAGATTCTATTCTAGTCCCAAATTTAGACAATTTTCAGGAAAATTGACTTTCTTATTGTTTCCCTTGTTCTTCTCCCTACCATTCCAGCATAAGAACTTATTAACCACTGATAATGTTGTAGAAAACCTTTGTAATGAGATCATAGATCCAAGTGTTGAACCTCAAAGCTTTGATACCACATGTAACATGCCCAAAGTTTACCCTATTATTTTCACCCAAGTTTTAACCTATATATGTAAAAAGATCAAATTTATCAACACAAAAATAAAATTTTCTAATTCAATAACATAGATGTATATTTAAAATAAACCAATTCCAAATTACAGTGCATGAATAAAGTAACATTACATAATCCCATGTAATGAATTCATCTTTCAAATACAATTTACATATACATGCATGATCATAATTACAAAACATAGCTTACAAGAGCTTACATGGCTTCCAAGAGCTGAATGGATCAAGAGTATAATTGTTCGAGATGTCCCTTGTTGAAGCATACATCCTCAAGTCTTGACCACTAAATGCATGAGGGAGAGAATCAACCAAGTGATTTTTGACCAAACATGAACTTACTGTGGTCCCTCACACATCTTCCTAGTTGGTAAGATGGCCCTACCCTTCAACGAAGAGATTGGTATGGTAATCCTCTAATATAAGCCTACCTAATCTGCATGGTGTTCTATCCTACACAACTAGTGCTACCATATAGTGAATACATGCCTACATGCATGATACTCCCTACTAGCTATGCAATATTGGCTCACGGTGAACCGATAATTGCACATAGTGGAAAATTACACTTAATCTAGCTAGAGATTTGATATATATATATATATAATCACTTAGTTCTTCAAGCATAGTCATATGTTCACCCACCCCCTCACATGACTTTGAAACTATAATGACCATAAATTACTCTTGACCAAGTTTGACCATATAATAATATAATAATATTTCATTCCAAAAAGTGATATAACATTTATATTGATCTAAATGACCAATTAGGTTTAACCCAACCTCTTAAATACCATGTTTACAAATTTATAAGATTCATGGAACTAGAAAAAACCTATTATTCAAGTTATTTATTTTAATTAATGGCTTCCCAATTCATGCATAAATAGATAGATTTGATCTAACACCATTTCATCGACAAGTCACATTTGGACTCAATCTAAAGTTCTATCAATAAATATAATAATCCAAAATTAAACTTGATTTAAAGTTTAATTTCTCATAATAGGTTTCTGACTCTTTGTTTTCACATCTATTATGGCTCCATCTTTCTTGGATTCCATACCCAATTTGGTTATTCTTAATAGTAGATTTCATATAATACCTCAAGTTCATAGTAATGTCTAATAATAGTAAATCAACATAATAAGTTATTCAACCTCTAGTAAATTCAACTAAGAACCTTTCGATTATTCTCCAAATTCCTCATGGTTCTTTCAAAGTTATCCTTTGCATTGATTATATAAGGTTTCTATGTTTTCATTTTCATAAACAATCATAAATCAATTCTTTCAATTTGAATAATATATTCACATGTTTAAAATGTATGTTAAGTTCATATCTAATCTGGAGGACATTTTCAACCTGGGAGGAGTTTGTGCTTCTACACCTTTAAGCCCCCTCATATTATGGCTTTGGGTTTCCAAGATGTAATTCCTCTTCTTTAAGACTAGAATACCATGAAATAGGTATAGACTCTTAGTCAGGAACAAGATAATATCCATTTAAAAAGTTAATTAGATAGTATATATATCTCTAATATGTTTTACAACCCTATTGTTGCATGTCAACATAAACACAATCAAGTGTATACCCTAACCCTAGGGAATAATTTTTCTTCCTACTTCTAAGGAAATATGAGCATCTGAAGACATAGGTCCTCCACTCATGGTTAATATACCATCATATATTTTCATAACATCATAAATTGATAATGATAGCATAGTACTTCTAGACATAATACCATTCCCAACATCATAATTCATGCAAGAATACACTTATATTATGATATCCTGAATATTATGATAATACCTTCTAGTTATATTTGTTTAACAAATACAACCACATGATTCTATCATAGTAGTTATATGCATATAAAACTAATAAGATTTCTTCAATAAACATGCATGCAAGCTCTATTTAATATGTTGTAGACACTTAAAAAGTCTTGATTGATACTATGCATCTGATTTTGATAAATTAACATCACTTCTTCCTAAATCACTTCAGACTAACCAATTAATTAAATAATCATCATTATTTAGTTAAATTCATAAATTTATACTATTAATCAAATAATTAAATTTATTAGATTAATTCACGGGTATGTGCAAGATCATCATGGAAAAAATAGGCCCTTAAGTGGCAAAAATTCAAAAAACTCAGAGTTAGGCAACTTGACGTAAAAATTTGAATAAGTTATCTATATTGTTTCAAAAATATGTAAGAATAGAATCTGTCACAAATTGAATGTAGTTTCTAAACTACTAGGTTTTTTTTTTTTTTCAATATTTGGTGAAATTTTGAAATTTCAATGCAATAGTACTTAAATTTCAGGGAAAAAATAAGAAGTAGGTGTCTATCGACCACCCTAACCACAATAAAATGATAATATTTTTTTATAATATTTTAGATATAAGTAGAGGACTCATGTACAAATGTGATGCATATTTTTTGTAATTTTTTCCCAAGTAAATAATTAATTATGAATTTTTATTGCAAATTTTAAAAATATAAAACTCATATGTCCGACTACCTTAACTTGGTCAAACTTCATGAAATTTAATTTTTCTTTTTTAATCCTATAGTATGTGAAGCATAGAATGTGACACATGTTTCAAATTCAAAAAAATTCATACCATTTGAAAGCTATAGATTTTTTTTAATTAGCCTATCAATCAGGACTTTAGTCATAATTCAAATAGAAAATTAATAACAATTATTTATTAAATTCAAAGTAGAGCATAATTTATATTGGTGGAAATCTAAGAATCTCCTTTAAAAACCCTTTTTCTTTCATCAATTTTGGGTAAAAAAAAGTTGTCAGCCACATACCTTATGTATACCCATAATATTGCCACTTTTTGGCCCATCATGATCCTGCACATACCCTCACCTTTCTTCTGACTAATGTTCATCATATTTAATTAAATTCCCCTAAAATCCTCTCATTTGATTAAAATAAATCAAATCAAATGTCACAACCCCCTAACCCATCCAAGTTAATTAATTCTGAATTAATTAACCTTAAATCACTTTCTAATAATCATTAACAAATCATCCATCTTTTAACTCCTCAAGAGTTAAAATGACCCATGGTCAACTAACCAAGTTGCACATGAAAATATTTTCTTTTAATTATCTAATTCCTCTATTTATCCTCACAATGAAATATTTCAAGGAATATTCCTCCCAAGCACCTCTTCATTCAATTTCCCTCTAAGGGTTTTAAATAACCTCTTACACATTCATTAACTCCTCTTACATCCTCATTTACTTCTCTTACATCCTTTCAAATCCTCAACCATATTCATTTACTTCTTCTTACAACCTTTTAAATCCTCAACCATTCTTATTTATTCCTCTTACATCTCCTTTACTCAACACATTCCCCAGAATGTGCTCCACCCTCATCCAATAGAATTGTGACAAGTGTCACATTCCTATTGGCTCACCTTTTATCCCACATTCACTAATTTCTCTCATTCCTCAACCCTTGAGTCCTATAAGTAGATGAATTCTCTACACAATATGGATCCACCACTTGAAGCATTCTTACTATAGGCATTTCTACTCATAGAATTTCGCCATTTCCATCACTTTAGCTAGTTTATGTTATCATTTTGTATCAAATCTCACACTTTGGATTAACTACATCATTGGACCTTATCAAAGGGATTGGGAAAGGGCTTCTTTCAACATCAAAGAAGCATCAATCTCCCTATGGGATGAAGTTTTGGTTGTTTTGAATTGATTACATCCTATCTTTACTTTGTTTGTGCTTTCACTTTCATGTTTTCATCTTCATTTTGGCTAAAAATCTCATAGGGAATGCTTGATTTGTGTTTCTAACATGATTAACTAGTTTTTATTGGTCTTGTGTTAGCTTATTGCAAGTTTGGTGTTCACATATATAATAATCATTGTCACAAGCACTTGCAAACATTAACAAACACAATATCAAATATAAAATAATTTAATGGATAAGAAAAACAAGCATGCCTAGGAATTGGCTCTGAAAGCTTAATACCAAAAGTTTTGTATGTTGATCCTTCCCCTTTCAGCTTATCAATAATTCTAAACCTCTATTCTAAACACACAAATCTCACAAACAACTAGCTCTCAAATCTCTCAAAGAAACTACTCTCAATTAACATAACTTGCACTCAATAACACTAGTTTGCACAAGAAATCTACAACTAAACAATAATTGACAACTAATTACTAAGAGGTTTCCCTCTATTTATAAGAAGTATTGAGAAGCTTAATACTATAGATCAACTCCATCAATCACCACCTCTAAAATTGAAATCACAATCTTGAAAACAATTTTGCTGCTAAACTAGTCGACTAAGCAAACTGGTTGAAACATGGTAGTTGAAAGAATAGAAAAATTAAAACATATAAAATCCTAAATAAAATCAGTTCCAAACACATGGCCAAGTCACCTTATTTAAGCTAGCTCATGGTTATTTTACCAATTCAAACACTTGCTATGGTTTCTAACTTGCTTTTTACTTCCCATAGTGGCTCTTGTTATGCTAGATTTATATTCATGGCATTTACAATGGAGGTTGCTTTCCAAAATAGAGCAAACTCTAATTTTTCTCCCTACCAACTCCTAACATTTTGACCCATTCAGCATTTTCTAATTGTTGTTCATACGTGGCATTCTAACTCAACTTTATTTTACAAACTCATGCATTATCATTTACTCACTATTGTGTTGCATTATCTGTGCTAACTTTAGTTTAGTATATGCAGATAGCTTATGTGTTATATTCAGCTTTACACTTTGTTCACATGTCACATCACATATGCATAGCATTGAGTTTAAACATTGTTTACTTTACCCACATTATATATGTGTTGATATCTTATCATTTAATTCATTTATATATATCCATATATTTTAATATATATGTATTATAATGTTCCACCATTGTAATATGTATATATATATATTAAAATAATTTAATTCCCAATTATATGTATTTATAAATATATATATGTATATTAATATATACATATGTATGTATGTAGATATTATTTAATATGTACATATATATATATATTATATTATATATATATTATATATATATATATTATATTATATATATATTATATATTTATATATATTATATATATATATATCGATAAGTATATATACAAAGTGTATATATATATATGTCTAATCGATTTCCCATATGTATGATGTATCCATGTATGAGTATACATAGGTATTTCCACCTACGTATGCACACATGTGCATATGCTCATATACATGAGTTATCATAGATATACATATATAAATTTAATGTATATATGTATGCATTCATTTATATTAAGTGCACGAAGTAGAAAATATACCTAATACACAAAGTTAGTGAGGTATGTGCAAGATCATCATGGAAAAACCATGCCCTTTAGTGGCAAAAAAATTACAAAAATTAAAGTTAGGCAACTTGACGTAAAAATTTAAATAAGTTATCTATATTATTTTTAAAATATGTAAGAATAGAATTTGTAGTAAATTGAATGTAGTTTCTAAACTGCTAGGTTTATTTTTAAAAAAATAAAAATCTATTTGGTGAAAATTTAAAATTTCAATGCAGTAGTACTTAAATTTCAGGAAAAAAATAAGAAGTAGGTGTCTGTCTAACCACCCTAACCACTATAAAATGATAATATTTTTTTATAAGATTTTAGATATAAGTAGAGGATTCATGTCCTAATGTGATGCATATCGTTTTGCAATTTTTTTCTAGGTAAATAATTAATTATGATTTTTTTTATTACAACTTTTAAAAAATATAAAAAATTGTATGTCTGACCACCTTAACTTGGTCAAAACTTCATGAAATTCAATTTATTTATTTTTAATCCTATAATACGCGAAGCATAGAATGTGACGCATGTTTCAAATTTGAAAAATGTGATACTGTTTGAAAGCTATAGATGTTTTTCAATCAGCCTATCAATGAGAACTTTAATCGTAATTCAAATAGAAAATGAGTAATAATTATTTATTAAATTCAAAGTAGAACGTAATTTATATCGTTTCATCAATTTTGGGTAAAATTGTTTTTTCAGCCACATACTCATCATATCACCACTTTTTGGCCCATCATGGCCCTACACATACCCAGTCACTTTAATACAAACCAAATAAATAACCAAAGGAAATCAAAGATAATTAATCAAGAATTCCAATCATCCCAATAGCTATGATCAAGGGTTTAATTACCGACACATATCTCTGACTAACTTGACTTCTTTAACCAAGGTTGTGAGTGTGTGATAGCTTAAGTAGGTACATTAGTGGTTTCTATACCAAAATCCTCTCCTGGGTGATACTCTCCATCTCCTCACTAGAGGGCTTGATTCTTTCCTACATCCAACTGGGTGCATCATAAACGTAGTTAGCAATAACATGAAAATCATATTCATCATATATCATTTGTATCATCAAAGTATTTGTAAAGTAATCTCATCGTAATGCATGTTCATACATTTCATTCACCCATTAAACATATTATAGTCATGATCTTGCATTTAAACTCATATTTACTCATAAAAATAGAAGTAATTAGGTAATTTAGAAATGGGGTGTAACATTGGTACTTTAAAAAGATTAATAAAATTATTATAGGTCCTTTGCATGCTATCTTTAATAGTTGTATACTTTCATAGGATTGATCAAGGAAATCTTATATAACTTGGGATGAAACAATAACCCTTTATGGTATTTTTAGATATTGCTACTCCCTAGATTTATAGAAATAGAATAGCATACAATTTCCTTAATGTGAAAGATAATATAATCTCACTATGTGATGCATGAGCATCCAGTGGTGTAAGGGCAATCCTGCATCACCCAGAAAAAGAGTTTCATTTCATGATTGGTAGTTTCTTAAATGTTTTTGCATTTTTGGATACCTTTTTCGTCACAATGTAATTCCCAACTTATGGTTTTTCTTTTCTATTCTTGGGTTGAAAGGTATTGTAGTTTGAGTCTCCTAGAATTGCACCTGAAAACCTTCCAGGTCAGATTTGAGGCACTAAACAGTCCCGAAACAGCCTCGAAACTTGCCGAAATATGCATAGAAAATATCAAGCATTTTCTTGACTTCGAGACCTTTCCAACAGTTCAAACGGTTCAAAAAACAGAGTCCTAGATCAAAAGTTATGGCTTCTGAAAGTTGGCACACTTTCTAGAAGATACTAATTTTCAAATGTGCTTTTAAAATTTGAATTTAAAGTTGTAACTTTTAGCGCTAGACAGCCAAAAACTCAAATTTGAATGTTGTTTTGGCTCCAAGCTAAAAAGGAGCTCTATTTATGGATAGGTTTCTGATTTTTGGGATAGCTCTTTGGGGACAAGTTCGCATACTGTGAAAAAGGGGTTATTCTATAATTTTTGTAGCTTGCATGTATTACAAAGCTTGAAGATTTGAGGTCCTCTACATGTAAGAAGTTCATTTCCGAATAATAAAATTTATTCTCTGTTTGGTGTGTTATTTTCTATGTCTTGAGTTGCGCTCTCGTCACTATGTGTGGGGATTCATACACATATAGAGAACTTTTTTGTAACTACAAATTTATCCTAGTCATATGGCCTTGTCCCCTAATAAAGCATAGATAAAATATAAATGTTCAAGAACAACACTAAAAGAGATATTTTTCTAAGGATACACTAATTTAGTTCCAAATTATCCTCATCCAAATTCATTATTTAGTCTTAAAGCCAAGTACCTTGATTTTCATATTTTATTTTATAGAATAGAATGTACATTTATTATATTGTTATGTTGAATTTCAATTAGTTAACATAGGGATTTTTATACTTAATTGATTTCATTCATATTATCAGCTCCTTGGTTACACATAGGAAAATACTACTTTCATTTATAATTTTCCTTATATGTAGTATGGAATAATCTAAGAACATGCAAATATACAAAACCTTCATCTACATTAATTTAATTTAATGATAATATTGCTAGGCTAGTGTGTTTTAAAACTAAATTCTAAAGTAATATAAATAAATGTATAAAGCTCTTTGACTAAATAATGGTTGTTTTTTTTGAAGATTCTATAATCTATGATATCTTAATATTAGGAATGGATGATGATAGTGTATAATTCATATAAGGAATAGAAAATTGCATTTGTGTTATAGAGGGTCAAGTCCATGGAATTGGCTCAAAATACATGGACTTAGAAAGGTATAATGTTTTCATAAATTACTTGGTAATCTATAAAAATATATTTTATTTAGCATAATTTTCCTCTATTTCCTTAACTCTCAGGGATATTTCACCTTGTATTATTTAGACATACATTGGAAGGGTTGTTGTTACTTCATTAAGGGACATGTCTTCTAGGTTAGCTTGTAGATATGTGTGTAACAAGCAAAGACATTACTCTTAAGTCACACATATACCCATAAGATGATTGTGCAAATCTAGATTCCTCTCTCTAAATGTGAGTGTGTTGTGAATAGTATACATATCAGATACTTGGATGTGAATATTAATCCATTGAATTCCTTGAAATACAAGAACATAACAATAATTCATGTAAATCAATGTTTAGTCATCCATTGACTAGAAATGAATAGGTGGAAGTAAACCAAAATTTGAGTTTTAGAGGGTCAACTTTGTGAGCATAGAGTTAACCCCATGATAGTAGAAATGAACTAAAACATAAAAGGGTCCAAATTAGAGCAAAGAGGATGTACATAAAAATATGCATATATAGGTGTAGTGAACGCATCTATATGATGAATATAGTGAAATCTGTGTTTATATGGATAAGTTGGGGATACATCTAGAGGAATATGCTAAAGTAGATAGATAAATAGCATGGAATAAATTACCCAAATTTGTAGAAAATGATGCCATTTGTCCACATGTAAATGTATTAAAATACTATCTTTAAAATAGACACAAAATTAAATAATAAATGAAATGAGTATACAAATTTCACCAATATAATATTATCTTAAAAAATATTTTAAATGTACATTTAATTTAACAATCAAATGTAAATTTACCATTTTCAAAATAGAAAAGTTATAAATACCAATTCTATTTGTACATAAGGTGATATAGATGCTATTTTAGGAATAATTCATTCCAAATTCAATTTTCATTTTACTACTTTTCAAACTAACCATCAATTGATTAATAAATTAAAATTCTATTTGACCATTAACTATTGACCATTACATCATTGAATGTTTTGTGAATAGTACTCATAAATGATACTTGGATGTGAAAATGAATCCACTGAATTTCTTTTAAAAAAAGGACATAGCAATATGTCATGTAAATTAATATTTAGTGGACAAGAAAGGAATAAGTGGAAATCAACCAAAATTTAAATTCTAGAGGGTCAACTTTGTGAGCATAGGGTCAAACCCATGATCCTAGAAATGGACTAAAAAGTAAAAATGTCCAAATTAGAGTGGATAGAATGTAAATAAAAATATGTTCATATGTAGGTGTAGTGAATGCATCTATATGATAATATATATTAAAATGTGTTTATGTGGATGATGCAAGAGCATCCCTGGTGAACAAGCTATCCACATCACTCAAAACATTTTTAGGTTTAATATTTAGTTTTGGTTTGTTCTAGCTTTTTGTTTTTGGATATTTCTCAACTTCACAGAACATCGACATCAAGACAAAATTGTAGGAATTAATTTTTATTGGTAAATGGTTGCATCGAGTGCCTTTATCGCATCCCCATTGTAGGTTGTGTGAGAAATTGTGGTTATGTAGGGACACTGCTACCCCATGCTAGTTAGAATGGATGACTGTGGTAGCACAGGAAACCACTACCCTGTGATGGGATTTGTCAACAATTGTGGTAGTGTGGGGTTACCACTACCCTGTGATGGGCTATGTCATCAGTTGCAGTAGTATGGGGATACTGCTACCCCACAATCAAGATCTAAACCATCTATAGTGTTAGAAAAAAATTATCTCTTTTTTACACTTAATTTGGGAATAATTGACACAAAATTAACTTAGTTATGTCTTGGTTTAGTGGTGTAATTTTTTGTACACATTCACATTAATCTAGGGCCCCTTTAAAACAAAATATATTAAATTGTACCTTATTTAAGGTGTTGTAAAGTGTTGTAGTACACATTAACAGTTACCTAGGGTTTCATTAATTAATTGAGCCTAATGGTCCCCTTTAATTCAAGTTCAAGATCTCTTAATTGCATTTTTTGAGAGATCTATCCTAACACCCATAATTAAAATTATAAAACATTTAATTTGGGAAAATCAAGGTCCTAGAAAATGGTGCTAGGACCCATTCACATTTAGTGGTGAATGGGTCCTCTCCACATAGGACACCCCTTTCTATGCACATTTGACATGGGTTTTTGATGTTCTTTCCACCTCCTAAAGGAAGGTCCTAGAAACTTGTGTTGGGACCCATTCACCTTTAGTGGTGAATGGGTCCTCCCCAAGTAGGACCCCCTTTTTAATTTAATTCTAGTAGGATTTTAATGATTTTTAATCCTAGATCTGAGGTCGGCTTGAACTATTTGAATTTTGGGGTTAATTCACATAGTTTCAACTAGCAAGTTTACAAGAGGCCTAAGAATTCAAGTTTTCAAGCATTAGAGAACTTCAAAAGCATTTCAAAGGCATTCAAGGGTAGATTATCAAGAGTTTATTACTAAAATTCAAGATCATTTCATCATGTCAAAGGCATAGTGCATTCAAGCATGTTGTTGAGCTAAGATTGTGGATGTAGCATTGAGGATCTACATTGAAAGCATTGTTATACATCTTATTTGAGATCAAGATCTAAATTCTTCATGTCCACTTCATGTTATTTTGTAGATTTATACTCGAAGATGACTTCCAAGGTATCAACAATGCATGTTTCATGTTTCATGCTTCAATTTCATTATTTCATCATTTGGTTTAATTACCTAAAAGGGGTTTGACAAAGGAAAAACCCTATTTGTATTTGTAGATTTGCAGGTTGAAGATCAAGTGGAGAAGAATTTTGAAGAAAAATTGTCAAAGTTGTCAAGTTGCAAAGTTGTCCGTTATAGTGCAAGAACATGAAATCAAGGCTGCAAAATTTTATATAAGTTTTCAGGAGTTGATAACTAAGGATTTGAGAGTGCATACATCAAGGAAAACAATCTAGATCTCAGTTTTAGAAACCCTAACTGGGACCCATTTTCCACTAAAGGAAAATGAGTCCTTTGTGCCCTAAATATAGCCTTCTTGTAGCCAAGTACACATCATTTTGAGCTTTAAAAGCTCCCCTCATAGTTTCTATAATAGTTAGGGTTAGTTTTTTATTGCTATTGGAATCTTATCGCACACATAATTACATGTTTTGTGGGAAATAATAGGGGTTCATCATTTTGATCTATTCACCTTGATAACTCCCTACTTTTTCCACACAATACCATTTGTGTTATTGTGGTCAGTGTTTGGTGTGGAAGTTGAAGGAAACCACTACCCTGTGGTCATTACCAGGAGGTGTGGCGGGATTGTGGTATGATATGTTAGCCATAGATCTTTTCTAGGATGAAGGGCGAGAAATCAAATAGAATAACGGAATGCCAACAGTAATATAAGTTTGGATTTGGTGGAGAGAACAAGGAGAGAGGAGGAAGAGGGACGAATGAGGGATATTTGAGAGTGAGCTGAGAGATTGAGGGAACAAAGAGAGGGTGAGCTTGGTGGAAGAACAACGGTGAATTAGCAAGGACCGAGTAGGAATTAGAGTGCCTGTGTAATATTAGATTGTGTGTACGTTGAGAGAGGCCATGTGTGGCCAACTTATTATATTTTTTTTGCAAATTTGATTGAATAAAATTATTCTTGTTTTGTTGAATTTGAATTTCAAGATTTTGAATGTGTGTGAGAGTGAGAGGGAGTAACTCTTGCATCAATTAGTGTTGGAAAATGTGTCTCAATTCTTACTGGAATGTAACTCCTAAAGGGAAAAGTCAGTGTGACATTACTGATGTCTGGCTGACTAGCTATTTTGAATCCTTGTGAAATGTTCATGTCGCCAAGATAATGTTGATGTCTTGCTAATTGGTGTTGTCATTGTGATTTGTGGTGTTCACTGTAATCCTCTACTGAGTGGAAACCTCTAGCCGACAGGTTAGTCTCTAGTGGATGTCGGGGAGACTCATGGCGACTAGGTCATCAGAGTAACACAAAGGGATCAGTATGAACTCTCAGTGACTGTTGAAGTCTTGCTGATAGTATATGGCCATCAGGGTGACATGGTGACTCGGTAAGATCTCTTGTCGATATAAGGTACGTCTCACTGAACAGCTACACTCAGAGTCATCAGGATAACTTAGGCTTCAGTATGAACTCTTAGCAATGGATGTTTGTCTCAGCGATGGGGTAGTCTGATGCTGGTATGACTCCTTGTGGCTGTTTGGTGGTCGGTATGACTTGAGGGTTCGGTATTACCTCTCAGCAATAGCGTTAAGTCTTGCCGAAGATTATTTATTTTAGTATGACTGGAAGGCTTGGTGTGATCTCTTGGCAAGTAGCGATAGTCTAGCTGATGGCAATGCTGAGGATGTTGTGACTTGTGAACATCGGTATGACTCTCGCCGATAGCTAAACTCTTGCTGATAGATCTTCACAAGGTGGATTTGCATTCAGTATAACATCTTGCCGATGGGGTCCACTCTTGGCAATAACTACAATAATTCTTGTGGCATTAGGAAGACACAGTTAGTGTCTCACTGACATGCAACACAGGTTGAACACCTTTGACCGAGTGATGACTATCCTATGTGTTGTCTCATGGACCAATTAGAGGAAGCAAAATTCAAATAGTTGGGGTTGGTTTTTTGCAGCAGTTGCAATGTTGGAGATGAACTGTCTACAAGGAAAAATCTACACTGGAAAGGAAACTTTCTATGATGGGTAATTTCAAATAAGGATAAATAGAGGATAAAATTAGAATGTGGTAAGATCCAAAGTAATCATTCTGAGTTGGAGTGTCATCAAATCTTTGAGAGGATTTATGTAACAGATTGAACAGTGAATGAAGCAACTATAAAAATTGATACCAAGGAGTTGTGTCTTAGTATTGTATGTAATTTGTTGGTTACTGAAATACAAAGAGATTCAGCTTGGTGTGGTGGGTTTATTTCCTAAAAGGGTTTTCCCACGTGAATCTAGTGTTCATTTGTCTTTTTGTATTTTTCTATTTCTGTAAATATTTCATGTGTGTCTTAATTGGATTGTAATTTGGAAATTAAAAGTATTGTCTGCATTCTTCCCTATGGTTTTGACGTTAGGAAAGTTGTTTCCGCACCTTGGATTTCCTTACAAGTGGTATCAGAGCTTGGCTAGTTGTGTTATCCTTGTGAGTGGGTTTGGTTTTTTTAGCCAATTCCTTTTTAGTGGGAGTTTGGTGGAGGTCTGATAATTTAATTACAGATTAAGATGGCAAGCACATTTGGAAAGATTGAAATAGAGAAATTCAATGGTAGCAATTTTGAGTTGTGGAAACTCAAAATGGAAGATCTATTAGTGGACCGAGATCTTTGGAATGTTGTGTCTGGAATGAAACCTTAAGACATGAAGCAAGAGGATTGGGACCTAGCAGATAGAAAATCAAAAGGGCTAATAAGGCTCTGTTTAGCAAACTCTGTTCTTCTGAATGTGCATGAAGAAAAGACTGCATCTTCCTTGTGGAAAAGGCTGGCAGCTATTTATCAGGGCAAGTCCTTGGTGAACAAGTTGTTTTTGAGGAAGAAGTTGTACTCTTTGAAGATGCAGGATGGGGTTGATGTTGCTAATCACTTGAATGCTTTCAACATGCTGATTACTTAGTTAGCATCTATTGGTGTGAAGATAGATGAAGAAGATTGATGCATGCTGCTGCTATGTTCTTTGCCTAATTCTTGGGATCATCCGGTGATGGCAATTGGGAGTACAACATCCAAATTCAAGATGGAAGATGTTGTTTCTTCTCTGTTATCAGAAGAAATGAGAAGGAAATCTTCTTAGATGGCAAAGGAGGCTCTTGCTATCAGAGGTAGATTGAAGGAGAAAGGTAAGAAGAAGGACAAGAAATCCATATCAAAATCAGAATGGAGATCAAAGTCTCCTGGAAAGAAGTCCAAGGTGAAGTGCTGGAATTGTGGGCAACCTGGTCATGTCTGAAAGGATTGCAAGGAGGAGAAAAAGAAGAAGAAGAAGACCTCTTCTGACAATGATTCTTCTCAGAGTGATGCAGACACCTTCATTGCAGCCTTAGCTACACAAGCATCTGATGATGTCTAGCTGATTGATTCTAGAGCATCTTTCACATGACATCTCATAGAGTCTGGTTCATGAAGTATGAAAAATACGCTAGTGGAAAGGTGTATTTGGAAAGTGATTCATCTTTGGAAATTTTTGGTCGTGGAAGAGTTGAAATTCAATTCCCTGATGGAAGAGTGAAGGGAATCAATGATCTGATGCATATACCAGGTCTGGCTCATAATTTAATTTCTATAAGTAAGTTGAGTGATATTGGAGTACATGTCATGTTCTCTGGAAATGGTTGTAGGATGACTAGAGGTGCAATGGTGCTGGCTAGGGGTGCTTGAATCGGTACCTTATACAAGCTGGATGCACTCGCTGTCCAATGCAACAATGTCTCTACAAATTCACTTAAGGCTACCCATGGAAATAAGAAGGAAAATGTTCCTGATAGTGTAAACTCCATAGAGGTTAAACTTCCAGTAGAAAAGAATATGCTTTGGCATCATAGGCTAGGCCACATTGATGAGAAAGGTTTAAAAACCTTGAAAAATAAAAACCTGGAAGAAGGGCTTGAAGATTGTAACCTTGAGTTCAAATTTTGTGAACATTGTATATATGGAAAACAACACCATGTTTCATTTTATTTCTGTCATCACAAATCTTCTAGTTTGCTTGATTATATTCATTATGATGTGTTTGGTCCAATGAATGTTACTTCTTTATCTAAATCAAGATACTATGTGTCGTTTATTGATGATTATTCAAGAAGAGAATTTGTATATATCTTATGAAAAGTAAATCAGAAGTGTTTAGTTGGTTTAAGGAATTTAAAAACCTTGTACAAAATTAGACTGGTAGGAAAATAAAATGTTTAAGGACTGACAATGGTGGTGAGTTTTGTTTAGATAAATTTGAAAGGTACAATAAATATTATGGGATTAAAAGACATAAGACTACACCTTACACTCCACAACAAAATGGAGTTGCTGAAAGGTTCAACATGATAGTAATGGAAAGAGCACAAAGTATGTTGAGCAGTGTTGGCTTGGAGGAGAAGTTCTGGGCTGAAGCAGTCTCTACAACATGTTACTTGGTAAATTGTTCTCCTAACTCTGCTCTTGTTGAGAAGATTCCTTTGGAAGTATGTTCTGGAAAGAAGCCCTCTTTGAGACATATTCGTGTCTTTGGCTGTGAGGCATATGCATATGTGTCATTTGAAAAAAGATCTAAGTTGGAAAACAAAGTTGTGAAGTGTTTTTTTATTGGCTATAGTGCTAGTATAAAAGGATACAAGCTTTGGAATCCTAAGACTGAGAAGGTTTTATATAGTAGAAGCATTATCTTTCATGAGCTGAAGCCTTCTACATTGGATCTGTAGTCAGAGAAGAAATCATAAAATAAAATAGATGTAGCATAAATTCCTCTGACACCAGATAAAGAGGAATTGAAAAATAAAAATGCACCTGATACTGAGGAAAGCTCAAGTAGCTCTGAAAGTTCTAAAGAAGATGAAGAACCACCTTAGCCTTAGCCTGTGAGGAGGTCAACTCATGAAAGAGAGCAACCTGATAGGTATGGGTTTTCTTTGATAGAGTCTAAATGTACCTATGCTTTAATTTATGGCATTGATGAACCTAGGACTGTGAAAGAGGCATTTAAAATGTCTGATTCAAACTCTTGGTTGGAAGCCATGAATGAAGAAATGGCATCATTAGAAAAGAATGATACCTAGAGTTTGGTGCCATTTCCTAAAGACAGAAAAGCAGTGGGCTGTAAATGGGTATTTAAAAATAAAATTGGTCTGGATGGCAGTGTAGAAAAATATAAAGCGAGGCTAGTTGCAAAAGGTTATTCCTAGGTAGAGGGAATTGATTATGGAGAAATTTTTTCTTTTGTAGCTAAGCTGACATCTATTAGATTTATTTTGTCACTTGCAATAGCGTATGACTTAGAGATTAAACAGATGGATGTGAAGAGAGTGTTTCTTCAAGGTGATCTTGGAGAAGAAATTTATATGTCCCAACCAGAGCACTTTGTGGAAAAAGGTAAAGAAAGACTGGTTTGCAAGCTGAAGAAACTCTGTATGGTTTAAAACAGTCTCCTAGAATGTGGTACAAGAAGTTTGATACTTTTGTTTTATCTTTGGGATGTGTAAGATCAAAATCTGATCACTGTGTGTATAATAAAGTTGAAAGTGATTGTGTTCTTATTATTTCTCTATATGTTGATGACATGTTTCTCATAGGCAATAGTAAGCTAATGATTTCTGCTCTTAAGTCTCAGTTGTCTGCAAAGTTCAAAATGAAAGATCTTGGTGCATCAAGGTATATTCCTGGAATGGAAATAACCAAGGATAGGAAAAATAGAAAACTTTGGCTTAATCAGAGTAAGTACATCAAGACTATTCTAGAGAGATTTTGTATGACTAATTGCAAGCAGCTAGTTGTTCTAGTTTTGTAGGGAATGAAGCTATCTGTTGAAGACTGTCCAAAATATCCTACTGAGATGGAGGACATGACCAGTGTACCTTATGCTAGTACGGTTGGCAGCCTTATGTATGCAATGGTATGTACAAGGCCAGACATTGCCCAAGCAGTGGGAGTACTTAGTCAGTTTATGGCTAATCCTGGTAGGAAACATTAAGATGCTGTGAAGAGAGTGTTTAGATATCTGAAGGGAACTTCAGACTATGATTTGTGTTACCATGGCAACTTGGTTGAATCACAGAGGATTCTCAGTATTCGAGGTTATGTGGATTTTGATTGGGCAGGGGACATTGATAGTAGGAGATCCACCAGTGGATATATTTTCATGATAAATGGTGGTGCAGTGAGTTGGATGAGCAAGCAACAGGTTGTAGTTGCTTTGTCCACTATAGAGGAAGAATACATGGTAGCTACACATGCCTGTAAAGAAGCAATCTGGTTAAAACATTTGTGTTCTAACACTGGTTTTGATGTAGGAAAAATTACTATTTACTGTGACAGTCAGAGTGCTATATGTTTGGCAAAAAATCCTACTTTCCATGCTAGGATGAAACATATAGATGTACAGTATCACTTTGTACGAGATATGGTGGAGGATGGGAAGGTTTCTTTGGAGAATGTTGTAGATGCATTGACGAAGCCTATGAGCATAGACAAGTACAGGTGGTGTGCCAGTTCGATGGGCCTCAAGGCCCATGAATTTTAGTAGCTTTATTATGCTCTAGAGGTGTCAATAAGATCTTCTTCAAGTGGGAGATTATTGGAAAAATGTGCCTCAATTCTTACTGGTATGTAACTCCTGAAGGGAAAAGTTGGTGTGACATTACTGATGTCTAGCCGACTAGCTATTCTAAACCCTTGTGAAATGTTCATGTCGACGAGACAATGCTGCTATCTTGCTGACTGGTGTTGTCGATGTGACTTGTGGTGTTCACTGTAACCCTCTGTCGAGTGGAGACCTTTGGCCAATGGGTTGGTGTCCAGTGGATGTTAGGCAGACTCATGGTGACTGGGTCATCGAAGTAACACAAAGGCCTCGGTATGAACTCTCAGCGACTGTTGAAGTCTCGCTGATAGTATATGGTCATCGGGGTGACATGGTGACTCGGTAAGATCTCTTGTTGATAGATGGCATGTCTCGCCAAATAGCTACACTCATAGTCATCGAGATAACTTGAAGGCTTCAGTATGAAGTCTTAGTGATGGATGTTTGTCTCAGCGATGGGTACTTTTTTGTCGATATGACTCCTGGTGACTGTTTGGTGCTTGGTATGACTTGACAGTTTGGTATTACCTCTCAGCAATAGTGGTAAGTCTTGCTGATGGTTGTTTGTTTCGGTATGACTAGAAGGCTCAATGTGATCTCTTGGCGAGTAGCGATAGTCTCACCGATGGAAATTTTGAGGTCGTTGTGACTTGTAAACATCGGTGTGACTCTCACTGATAGCTGAACTCTTGCCGATAGATCTTCACAAGGTGGATTTACATTCGGTATAACGTCTTACCAATGGGGTCAACTCTTGGCAATAACTACAATCATTCTTGTGGCATCAGGGAGACATGGTTAGTGTCTTACCGACATGTGACATAGGTTGAATTCCTTTGACCGAGTGATGACTATCCTATGTGGTGTCTCATGGACCAATCAGAGGAAGCGAAATTCAAATAGTTGGCGGTTGGTTTTTTGCAGCAGTTACGACATTGGAACTGAACTATCTATAAGGAAAAATCTACACTGGAAAGGAAACTTTCTATGATGGGTAATTGTAGATAAGGATAAACAGAGGATAAAATCAGAATGTGTTAAGATTCGAAGTAATCATTCTGAGTTGGAGTGTCATCGAATCTTTGAGAGGATTTTTGTAACAGATTGAATAGTGAATGATGCAATTGTAAAAAATGATACCAGAGAGTTGTGTCTTTGTATTGTATGTCATTTGTTGGTTACTGAATTACAAAGAGATTTGGCTTGGTGTGGTGGGTTTTTTTCCCGAAAGGGTTTTCCCACGTAAATCTGGTGTTCATTTGTCTTTGTGTATTTTTCTGTTTCTGTAAATCTTTCATGTGTGTTTTAATTGGATTGTAATTTGGAAATTAAAAGTGTTGTCTGCATTCTTCCTTGTGGTTTTGACATTAGGAAATTTGTTTATGCACCTTGGCTTTCATTACAATTAGTATCAGAGAAGGGAATCTTGAGCATGGAGAGTATCCACCAAGATCTGTGGGAAGTGTGAAGTAGTAGAGATTCCTAAGGAGTTTGAGAGGATTGTTGTGGGTGAGTTTGGAGTCTTGAGCAATTGAGAATCGAGAGGGAAAAACCATGAAAATTCAAAGAATGTGAGTTGTGGAAGATTACAATAGACAAAGATGCATTGGGTCGTGAGGAGACTCATGTGGATACTATTTTGAGAGCAGTATTGGGAGAAAGTGGAGGGTGAAATGTTTGAGAAGTTTGAACAAATAGTTTGTGAAGAAGTGGGAAAGATGGTTTGATAAGAAGTAGGAAAGTGTGTTGGAAAGAGTGAGAGAAAATTGGTGAAGAAGATTGAAATGAAAAAAGGGGATAGTGAAAAGGAGTATTACACCCTAAGTTGGATGGAGAACATTGAGAGAGAATCCACTATAGAAGAAGTTCTAGTAGAGACATGTCATGAGGAAGGTATGAAGAGAGAAGAAGAAAGGACAAAGGTTAGCAGTGAAGAGATCCTAACAAAGAGAGAAGAACGAGAAGTTGCAGCTGTCGAGGACATGGAATACATTGTAGTGAAGTTCAATATTGCATCTATGAATGCAGATGAGGTAAATTAGTTATGTGATGTTATTTTATTTTTAAATGCAGCAGTAAAAACTGAGTTAGATAGAAGAAAAGAGCATGTTGTAGATGTTGCATATTTGTTAGTAGAAATTGAGGAGGATGTCACAGGGTTTTGGTGGAGGTGGACAGTTATAGGTGGGTTTGAACCCACGAAAGAGGAGAGAAGTGTGGAAAGAATTTGGTGGAGGAGGTCGGGCTTTGGTGGATGTGAGTCCACGAGGGAAAAAAAGAAGAGGGTGCAGTGTTGTTGGAGAATGGTGGTGTGTGTTTTGACATGATGTTGGAAGAGGAAATAGAAAGATTGATTTTTAGCACTTGGACAACGAAGGATTTTGTTGCAAGTTGATAGCAACCTAGAAGAGTAGTGCAACTACTCAACTCTGCCATTATGGGCCTATGCTCACACTCTTTCTACCTGGTGTCTCTGATGCAAGAGCATCCCAAGTGAACAAGCTATCCACATCACTCAAAACATTTTTAGGTTTAATTTTTAGTTTTGGTTTATTCTGGTTTACTATTCTTTTGTATTTCTCAACTTCACAGAACCTCAACGTCAAGAAAAAATTACAGGTCCATTAATTTTCATTGGAAAATGGTGGCATCAATTTCCTTTATTGCATCTCTGTGACAAGTTGTGTGAGCAACTACGATTATGTGGGGACACTGCTACCCCGCACTAGTTGGAATGGATGGTTGTGGTAGTGTAGGAAACTACTACCCCATGATAGGCTTTGTCAACAGTTATGATAGTGTGAGGTTATTGCTACCCCATGACAAGCTATGTCACCAGTTGCACTAGTATGGGGATACTACTACTCCGCAGTCAAGATCTGAACTATCTGTGGTATTGTGATCAATGTTTGGGATGGCAGTTAAATGTGAATTCTACCTCGCGACCCTTACTAGGAGGTGTGGTGGGACTACAAAATGATATGTTAGACGTAGATCTTCTCAAGATCAAGGGCGAGAATTCAAATGGAATAACAAAATTCCAATGGTTGTATAAGTTTGGATTTGGAAGAGAGAACAGGGAGAGAGGAGGAAAGGGGACAAATGAGGGAGATCTGAGAACGAGCCGAGAGCTCAAAGGAACAAAGAGAGGGAGAGTTTGGCAGAACAAAAATGATGAATCAGCAAGGGCTGAGTAGTAATTGGAGTGCCTGTGTAAGAGTAGATTGTGTGTATTTTGAGAGAGGCCATGGATGGCCAACTTATTGTAATTTTTTTGCAAGTTTTATTAAATAAAATTATTCTTGTTTTGTTGAAATATGAATTTCAATATTTTCAAATTTGTGTGAGTGAGAGGGAGTACCTCTTGCATCAATGAATAATTTTGGGATAGATTTATAAAAATATGTAAAAGTCTAGATAGATAAATAACATAAAAAACGTGTCTAAATTTGTACAAAATGATTTCATTTGTCTATATATAAATGTATAAAGCATTATGTTTAACATAAAGACAAAACTAAATAAGAAATTAAATAGATATATACATTTTTTTTAAAATATAATATTATATAAATATTATCTAAAAAAATATTTTAAACATCCATTTAATTTAACAATCAAACATAAATTTACCTTTTCCAAAATAGAAAAGTTATAAATACCAATTCTATTTGTAGATATTATGATATAGATGCTATTTTAGGAATAGGTAATTCCAAATTCAATTGTCATTTTAGTACTTTTTAATCTAACCATCAATTGACTAATGAATTAAAATTATATTTTCCCATTGACTGTAGGCCATTTCATCATTGAATATTTTGTGAATAGTATTGATAAGTGATACTTGGATGTGAAAATGAATCCACTGAATTCTTTTAAATACAAGGACATAGCAATATTTGATGTAAATCAATATTTAGTAGACAAGAAAGGAATAAGTGGAAATCAACCAAAATTTAAATTCTAGAGGGTCAAGTTTGTGGGCATAGGGTCAAACGCATGATCCTAGAAATAGACTAAAAAGTAAAAATGTCCAAATTAGAGTGGGTAGAATGTACATAAAAATATATTCATGAATATATTGGTGTAGTGAATGCATCTATATGATAATATATACTAAAATATGTGTTTATGTGGATAATTTTGGGACACATTTAGAAAAATAAGTAAAAGTAGATATAGATAAATAACAAGAAAAAAATATAAATTTGTACAAAATAATTTCACCTCTCTTATAATATAAATGGATAAAACATTATATTTAAGATAAACAAAAACTAAACAAGAAATGAAATAATGATAATAAGTTTCCACAATCCATATCATAAGTTTGTATAGCTTCTAGATTTGATTGTGTGCAAAATGTTCTTAGCATCAAAAAAAAATTTGCACACAATCAAATCCAGAAGCTATACAAACTTAAGAAATGAAATAGATATACAATCTTTTTGAAATATAATACTATTATAAATATTATCTACAAACATATCTTTCATACATTTAATTTAATAATAAAAAAAATCAAATCAAATTTTGAAAACAAAAAGTTATTTACCAATTTTACTTGTAGATGAGTTGGTAGAGACAATGTTTTAGGAATAGGTAATTTGAAATTCAATTGTCATTTTACCACTTTTTAAACTAACCATCAATTGATTAATAAATTGAAATTCTATTTGACCATTGAATATGGACAATTTCATCATTGAATGTTTTGTGAATAGTACTCATAAGTGATACTTGGATGTGAAAACAAATCCAATGAATTCCTGTAAATACAAGGACATAGCAATATGTCATGTAAATCAATATTTAGTGGACAAGAAAGGAATAAGTGGAAATAAACCAAAATCTAAATTCTAGAGGGTCAATTTTGTGAGCATAGGGTCATCCTCATGATCCTAGAAATGGACTAAAAAGTAAAAATGTCAAAATTATAGTGGATAGAATATTGTACATAAAAATATATTCATGAATATACAGGTGTAGTGAATGCATCTATATGATAATATATAGTAAAATATATGTTTATGTGGATAATTTGGGGATACATTTAGAAAATAATGTAAAAGTAGATAGATAAATAACATGAAAAAATAAATCTAAATTTGTACAAAATGATTTCATATGTCTATATATAAATGTATAAAACATTATCTTTAAGATAAACACAAAACTAAACAAGAAATGAAATAGATATACAATTTTTTTCAAATACAATATTGTTTTTGATTAGCGATAAGTAGGTTTTCAAATACAATATTGTTATAAATATTATTTACGAACATATTTTTAACATACGTTTAATTTAATAATCAAAACATATAATTATTTTTAAAAACACAAAAGTTATTTACCAATTTTACTTGTAGATGAGTTGATAGAGACAATGTTTTAGGAATAGGTAATTCCAAATTCAATTGTCATTTTACGACTTTTCAAACTAACCATCAATTGATTAATGAATTGAAATTCTATTTGACCATTGAATATTGACCATTTCATCATTGAATATTTTGTGAATCGTACTCATAAGTGATACTTGGATGTGAAAATGAATCCATTGAATTACATTAAGTACAAGGACATAGCAATATGCCATGTAAATCAATATTTAGTGGACAAGAAAGGAATAAGTGAAAATCAACCAAAATTTAATTCTAGAGGGTCAAGTTTATGAGCATAGGGTCAAAGCCATGATCCTAGAAATGGACTAAAAAGTAAGATTGTCCAAATTAGAGTGGATATAGTGTACATAAAAATGTGTTCATATACAAATGTAGTGAATTCATCTATATGATAATGTATAGTAAAATATGTGTTTATGTGGATAATTTGGGGTACATTTAGAAAAATATGTAAAAGTAGATAGATAAATAACAAGAAAAAATATCTAAATTTGTACAAAATGATTTTATTTACATTTATTTATAAATGTATAAAAAATTATCTTTAAGATAAACTCAAAAATAAATAAGAAATGAAATAGATAACCATTTTTTTTCAAATATAATATTATTATAAATATTATCTAGAAACATATTTTTAACATACATTTAATTTAATAATCAAAACAAAAATTTAATTTTAAACAACAAAAAATTATTTACCAATTTTACTTGTAGATAAGTCAATAGAGACAATGTTTTAGGAACAACTAATTCCAAATTCAATTGTCATTTTACTACTTTCCAAACTAACCATCAATTGATTAATGAATTGAAATTTTATTTGACCATTGATTATTGACCATTTCATCATTGAATGCTTTGTAAATAGTACTCTTAAGTGATACTTGGATGTGAAAATGAATCCATTGAATTCGTTAAAATACAAGGACATAGCAATATGTCATGTAAATCAATATTTAGTGGACAAGAAAGGAATAAGTAGAAATCAACCAAAATTTAAATTCTAGAGGGTCAAGTTTGTGAGCATAGGGTCAAACCCACAATCCTAGAAATGGACTAAACAGTCAAAATGTCCAAATTAGAGTGGATAGAATGTACATAAAAATATGCTCATAAATATGTATAGTGAATGCATATATATGATAATATATAGTAAAATATGTGTATGTGGATAATTTGGGGATACATTTAGAAAAATATGTAAAAGTAGATAGATAAATAACATATAAGAAAGTATCTAAATTTGTACAAAATGATTTCATTTGTCTATATGTATAAAACACTTCTTTAAAACAGTTCTTTAAAATAAACACAAAATTAAATAAGAATAAGATAGATATACAAATTTCTTCAAATATATTATTATTATTATTATTATTATTATTATTATTATTATTATTATTATTATCTCCAGGAATTAGGTAGCCTCCTTATATAAACTTTTTCACGTGACTGGTGACACTGGCGTGACATGCCCTCTGGTACCACATGGACAAAAGGCAAATTGGGTAACCTCCTTATATAAACTTTTTCACGTGACTGGTGACGCTGGTGTGACATGCCCTTTGGTACCACAGGGACAGAAGGTACCACTGGTGACGCTGGTGTGACCTTGTGACCTCTTACCTGCAACAAAATGCTTTACCCAATAGAACTAGAGCCTCCACCCAAAATATAATATTATTATAAATATTATCTAAAAACATATTTTTAACGTACATTTAATTTAATAATCAAACATAAATCTATTTTTAAAAATAGAAAAGTTCTTTACCAATTCTACTTGTAGATGAGTTGATAGAGACATGCTTTAGGAAGGTAATTCCAAATTCAATTGTCATTTTACTACTTTTCAAACTAACCATCAATTGATGAACGAATCAAATTCTATTTGACTATTGACTATCAACAATTTCATCATTGAACATCGTTTTCATTAGTTAGGTTTCGGTAAGCACGGTAGAAAATTGATGTTTTAAAGGAATTTGTTCCTTCTGCACATCTTTAAGCTACCGCGTTAAACTCTCTGGATTACTTTTCACGTGCTGAGTGTTGAACAATGATAGTGAGAATGTTGAATAGCTTTTGTGTTACAAGGAAACTTTTTGTACATGCAAGATCACAATCTACGCTTCTTTTTTCAAAGCGCGCTGGAGAACAAATTGATATGTTTTACAGATTTCTACACGCCGAAATTGATTGATTTGCTAGTATCGCGACTAGATTTCTCCACGCCCAAGTAGTAATACCGCGGGATCTTTTGTTCAGTGGAAGTTTACTTGACTTCCTCCAGAAAACGGGAGGTCGATGAATAGTCTGCCCGACCAAGCAAAAGAAATTGGAGAATAATGTCGTAGATGTGGGCTGGGCTGGGCTGGGTGGGGTGGCCAACTGTGAGAATCTCTGACGAGCACAAACTTGCTATTGGGAAAGTCCAATTTGGTGGGCACCGCACTCTTGACTCGTATGTTACTCAATCTTGCTCAGGTTTTACTTCTTTTCTTAAAGCCCATCCAGCTGTTAGCAAGAATTAATTTAGATAGTAAAGTAATTGGGAATTGAAAAGATAATGGTGTTCTAGAAAATGAGTAAAGAAATTATGATAATTATTGAATGTCGGTTGTCACTAGTGAAGAAATATCAATGGTGTGTGGGCAAATTTAATTGGGAATTGAAAAGATAAATGTGTTCTAGAAACTGAGTATAGAAATTATGATAATTATTGAATGTCAATTGTCAATAGTGTAGAAATGTCAATACAAATGTTTTGGAATTATTGAATGATCTGTTTATTGCTTGGATCACTAGGTGGGTATTAAATTTGATTCCACATTTCTAGATTTGATTTGACACATGAATTTGATTTTTGATTGAAAATACAATCTTTGCTAAGTTTTGTAATATCATTTTTGGCTTGTTTTGATGTTCTCAATCTATTCTTATATAGAAATTAGTTCTTGTGCTTTCTAATTGATAGCGCCACAACCCACTTGAAGCACCCGAGAACTCAAACTACTCCTCACATGTGTAGTTTAAATAGAGAAAAAATGGCTATATTGCTATAGGCAATGAAGACAATACATAAAAATTCATAAGGTCTTGCTACTTCAAGCAACATGTGCATTTTTCAAGTATGCCAAATAACCTTTGCTATAGGTAAGAAATGTTCGCACCAGACAAACTTGAAAACTTGTTGTGGGTGACTTTTAATGGGTTGCATTCCCATCCTTGTTGCAAGCACACACACATACACAAACAAATGTATCTTCCCAACACATCAAATAGAGGAACATCCATCAATCCAAGAAAACAAATAATAATTAATTAGGAAATGAACTTAAATCACTCACACAAATAAAGATACACATCATAAACATAGGATTGAGTAGATTTGAAATAATTATTTCTTCTTCATTAAAATTGAAAAGAAAGTTCTTACAAGTGTTGGTAATGGGCATACATGGGCATGAACTATAGTCTCCCATATGTTTCGAGTATTTTCAACCTTATTTCCTTTAATCTATAAGATCACACATAAAGACAAATAATACTTTCCTAACAATGATTTAAGAAAAAAAAGGATTAAAAAAGACCTAAGGGGAGTGAGCATTTTCAACCAACATTCTACTAATACAAGGATAAAAGAGATTTATATAAGTAAATTTTGTGGTGGAAATAAAACACCCTCTATAGTGAAGAAGGTGTAGGAGTTTATGGTGAACTCCTTAACACCCCAGGATCGCCTAGAAGACAAAATAATTTCCACAAGAGAGATGATAGAAATATCATGCTATGATTAAGGATGCAAGAATACCAAAATAGCAGCCACATTGAATATATGACAACCACTAAATATAGCAATGTACATATGAAGTCTTGCTTATATAGGGAAGGTAAGGAATATGATCATACAAGATCATGACAAGTGTCTTAATCCTATCACATGAGAAAACTAAATCATAAAAAACCTAGGAAACAAGCATTAAATAAATGACAACTAATGCTTAACTAGAAAAATTCCTTCCTAGGACCTAAGTGGACTTTATAATGTAAATAGAACCTAGATAAGACTAGATAGGAAAAATACCTATTTACACCAACATTCCCCCTAAGTACAACTTAAGGAGGAAATTATTATGCAAATGAAAAGAAGATGGGTCCCAGTTATAAGGCCATGTTAGGTGCCCATTTACAATGTAAATGCAATTTCCCACAAATGGAGAAAAGGAGAAAACCCAATGGGAAAAAATGCCTCTCTAGAAGAGAGATAAATACAATAATGATATCCATCATAAGTCCAATCAATCTCCAACCACATAAAGGATGACAAGGGATACCATACAACCCCCCATAATGAGATAACTTGCTACAAAGAAGCACTAGAAGTGCACGTGTGGAGTAACACTAGAATCCTTAATCTAGCTAGTAAGGAGAGATAATTTTGTTTGCTAGAAACCATATTAGGGTCACTCAAGGACTCAGGTTAGAATCATAGTAAAGTAACAATAGAACCGATGCCAAGGAACACTGGAAAACTCTCAAACTGACAAGATCCTAGAATCTGTAAAGTAATAGTCAATTGAGAAATTATCCATAACTAAAATGAAGTGCGAAGATTAAAATTGCATCCTCCCAACTGTCAAAAAATCCAAATAATCTCTAAAACACCCTTTGGGGAAAAATTGAAATAATGATCAACTTGGAATAGATACAATAAATAGTACATGGATGGCAATATAGAGCTCCTCAATACCTTTTGCCACATGAATCATGAAAATAAAAGATCATTGAAAAATCTTATGAGCTTCAGAGCCATAAAATTAGATCGGACTTCAACTAGAAATAAATTATACCAAACATTTTTTTTAAAAAAAATCACCTATACCACTAGAAAACTCATATTGCCAGCTTTCCAACAATATTTTATTTCAATCATTCCACCATCTAGATCAAAAGTTATGAAAAAAGAAAAAAGGCCTAGAAAAGGAACTTCACAAGTTAAACATGGTCAAAAAACAAGCCCTTGGGGGCTAAAATCTTCGGTGGCTAGACACCCATATGATCACAGTGCATTATTTTTTTAAGAAAAAAGTATTGTTGCCAACAGCTATAGCATTGCTATGTGAAGCGGTGGGGTGGGCAACAAGCCATAGGTCACACCACCCTGGGCCGTTAAGCACTTCCGTAGGTGACCACTGGTCACGAACTATAAGTCATGTGACCAAGGGAAATTAGAACCTTTTTCTGTGTTATAAAAGTTTGGTTAGTGATAATAAAAATTTTAAAACAAACTTTATATAATAATAACCTGTGATATAGTAAAGGTTTCGTACCAACTACGAAAATACTGTCGATTTGACAGATTTGTCCCCATGCGACCAACCCCACTGAGTTGTACAATACTTATGCCAACTAACATAGAGATGCCAAAATAATATTCCCTCTGACCGTAGAGACCTTGGACATTGTAGATGATGGTGTGGGCCATATAGTTACATGACCATGTACGGATCCATATGACCTAAATTTTTTTGCCTCACCCTTGGACTAAAACTCTTAGATTTCAATGGCAATCGATTATTAGGTTCTCAGGCCTTCTGGACATAGTGGTGAGGTTTTTTTACCCAAACTGCTCCAAAAAATTAGCTACCCTCCAGATCTGGTAACTAAAACTCTTCCTTCAAACCCTTGTAGATTAGACAAAATATGTCATTTTTTGATGAAATAAAAGCCAAAATTGACTTTCTCTGATGCCCTAGATTCAATCGTGAGGTTATCAAGACCCCAACTCCTCAACACCCCAATATCACTTGGAAGAAAAAATAACTTCCACAAGAGAGATGGTAGTAATTTCATGTTATGATTAAGGATGCAAGAATGCAAAAATAGTAGCCACAATGAATATATGCTAGCCACTTAATATAGAAATGTACATATGAAGCCTTGTTTATATAGGCAAGGTGAGGAGTAGGATTAGACAAGATCATGATAAGGATACTTTAAGAACCCCCTCCCTCAGAGAAGGTGTGTAAAACCTGGTGAATCTTGTATACTTGTCGAAAAATATTAAATTTATTGCTAGATTTTTTCATTTTTTAGGAAAAAATAATCTCAATTGGTGAATCTTTTGTAATCACTCGAAGTCTATGGAAAATCTTGGAAAATTGTATTTTTTTTAAAACCAATTAAAAAATATTTTCATTGGAAATTAAAACCTATGTTCAAACCAATAAAATATTTCCATTGGCAAATTAAACCTATTTTCAAACCAATAAAATATTTATATTGGTGAATCAAACCTATTTTAATATATATATATATATATATATATATATATATATGTTGGCGATTAGAACATTTTTTCAAACTTCATTGGCGAATTAAATCTATTTTCAAACCAATAAAAAAATAATTGATGAATTAAACATAATTTCAAGCCAATAAAAAAATTCTACATATTGTGGGTGGTGAAAATATCAAATGCTACATATTGTTCTATTTCAGGACAAAGTTTTCACATGTGGGTATGTGCAGGATCATGATGGACCAAAAAGTGGCTATATGATGGGTATGTGTAGGGTATGTGGATGGCGACTTTTTTCTACCCAAAATTGATGAAATGGAAAGGGTTTTTAAAGGAGATTCTCAGCTTTCCACCAATATAAATTATGCTTTACTTTTAATTTAATAAATAATTATTATTCATTTTCTATTTGAATTACGACTAAAGTCATGATTGATAGGCTGATTGAAAAATATCTATATCTTTCAAATGGTATCACATTTTTTGAATCTGAACATGCATCACATTCTATGCTTCACATACTATAGGATTAAAAAAAATGAATTTCATGAAGTTTTGACCAAGTTAAGGTGGTCAGACATACTAGTTTTTATATTTTTTAAAAGTTGTAATAAAAAAATCATAATTAATTATTTACTTGGAAAAAATTACAAAAAATATGCATCACATCAGGACATGAGTGCTTTACTTATATCTAAAATATTATAAAAAATATTATCATTTTATTTGTGGTTAGGTGGTCGGACAAACACCTACTTATTTTTCCTAAAATTTAAGTACTATTGCATTGAAATTTCAAATTTTCACCAAATAGATTTTTTTTTTTTAAATAAACCTAGTATTTTAGAAACTACATTCAATTTGCTACAAATTCTATTCTTACATATTTTTGAAATAATATAGATAACTTATTCAAATTTTTCTGTCAAGTTGCCTAACTCTATTTTTTTTGAATTTTTCGCCACTTAAGGGCTTGTTTTTTCCATGATGATCCTGCACATACCCACATCTAAATTCCTTCATAAAGTGTCAGGAATGGGGACAAGTGTCAACATATCTATATATGTTCTTAAGTGAAGTGTTATGTTTGAAGCTAGATGTCAATGTAAATTAATATAACTGACAACTGTTTGATGATTTTTTGATGGACGGTTGTAGTTGCATTATAGAAGCAAATGTCTAAAGCACTAGACTTTTGAATTCAAACCTCCAAAATAACACTAAAACTATTATATTTCTAAATATCAATGGTTGACCTTTTATTAATTATTAAATCACTTAAATTCATGACAACCAAAATAATATTTTATTGTCGATTGGCTACCAGCAGTTGAAGGTCGCTTAAGTTATTACTTAAGCTTTTGAGTTCATCGTGGTGACCGGCCCCTCGACCTAGTTGATTTCTGATTCCATCTAGTGTATCAAAGACTTCAATATCTCTTCAATCTGATGACAAATATTTTCTCATAAAAATCAACAGTTGAGATCAACAAAATTAACGATCGGATAGCTCCCATGAGCCTACACTGTTGAGAAGGTGATGTCATCTATTTTCATTGGTAATGCAGGATTGTGAAATTTGTCCTCGGTGGGACTAAGCTTTAGCTCATGGTTAATGTTTTAAAAGGAAACAATGGTCAATGCTAAGTTCATCAAAGATCAACGATTATCACAATATCGTAGATTGTAAAGGCTCTAATAGGATCAAAATGTGGTATGTGAAAATACGATATAACCGTTTGATGAATGTTTGATGGAAAACTGTAGTTGCATTCTAGAAGTAATGTCTGAAGCACTAGACTCATGAATTCAAACCTCCAGAATAATGCTAGAACCGTTAGATTTTAAAATATCAATGGTTGAAATTTTATTATTTATTAAATCACTTAAAGTCATGACTCGATTTTTTTGAAATAATATTATCACATCAAGTGGCACGAATTAAATGTTCAAGTGCTAAAATTTGATGTCTTCATTCTATATATACTTCACCAACTTGATTTTCTTCATATCATTTATAATGTATTTTGCTTTGCTTTCTTTCTTCTCTATTCTCAATTTCATTGTGATATTATGGAGTCTTCATGGTGTGCCATGCTACCCAATTTGTTTTGGGAGAAAAGAAGCAATAATGCATATGATAGTTGAAAGATGGGTATGGTTTTTACTATTCCTTATTTGTAGGTTGAGGATGCTATAAGAATAGTTTTGGGTAGGGAATAACTTCAAAACAATCTTTGTGCTCCATTTTCTAAGGTATTTTTTGCTTTCTTGTCCAATTGCATGGAAATTTTGTTGGATAAAGATTTGGTGAAGATGTTGGCAATACACTATTTGTAGCCTTTCATTTACTATGTTTCTTTGTTGGAGTTGGCACTTGAGCATTACAATTTTGAATTCTAGTTAAAGCCCATTGGTGGAATATTTCCCAAAGTTGAATTAGCTACTTCTACGGTGCAAGCTCCTTCCTTGGTTGTTATAAGGTGTGGTCTGGCGTGATACGACAAATGAATCATTTTTTAGTCTAGAGTTTTGGAAGAAGGATGTTGGTGATTCTCTTTTATTATCTTCTCTTACATTGTTCAATTTGATTCACCTCCTACTCAAACACCCAATTCAGGGCCTTTGCTATTGTTACAATTTTTTTAGTAATGAATTGTGTCTATATTTTATTGTACAACTCTTGTAATATGTATTTTATGACTAGTTTTTTTTGTCACAGTTAGTGGATTTTTGGCCATCTTGTCTATGTACTTCATGGATACTTAAATTAAAATGCTTTTTTTTGGCTCCATTCTTGTAAATCCTTTTTTCTTTGTTCAATATAAAAATGTGTCTTTTGGGTATGTGCAGGATCATCATGGAAAAATTAGGCCCTTAAGTGGCAGAAAATTCAAAAAAATCAGAGTTAGGCAACTTGACATAAAAATTTGAATAAGTTATCAATATTATTTCAAAAATATGTAAGAATATAATTTGTAGCAAATTGAATGTAGTTTCTAAATTACTAGGTTTATTTAAAGCAAAAAAAAATCTATTTGGTGAAAATTTGAAATTTCAATGGAGTAGTACTTAAATTTCGGGGAAAAAATAAAAAGTAGGTTTTTCGACCATCCTAACCACAATAAAATGATAATATTTTTAATAATATTTTAGATATAAGTAGAGGACTCATGTCCTGATGTGATGCATATTTTTTGTAATTTTTTCCAAGTAAATAAGTACTTATGAATTTTTTATTACAAATTTTAAAAAAATATAAAAACTTGTATGTCGACCACCTTAACTTGGTCAAAACTTCATAAAATTCTTTTTTTAATCCTATAGTATGTGAAGCATAGAACATGTGACACATGTTTTGGATTCAAAAAATGTGATACCATTTGAAAGCTATAGATGTTTTTCAATCAACCTATCAATCAGGACTTTAGTCATAATTCAAATAGAAAATGAATAATAATTATTTATTAAATTCAAAGTAAAGCATAATTTATATTGGTGGAAAGTTGAGAATCTCATTTAAAAACCCTTTTGTTTCATCAATTTTGGGTAAAAAAATGTTGTCACCACATACCCTACAAATACCCATCATATCACCACTTTTTGGCCCATCATGATCCTACACATACCCTTCTAAGTCTGAAAAGATATTTATATTTTTTTGTATGATTCAAGTTTAACATATAATTCGGATCATAAGTGAGTGAAATTTATTGTGACTTATTAGTCCACATCGATAATGATTAAGCTACAACAAGCCATTTAATTCTCTATCTTTTCAATGCCTCCAAGTACTCTTCCATTTAATTCTCAATATTTTTATTTATTTTTGCATATTCGCTAGATTGTCTTTCATTGAAGAAATTGTGGTTGTGGTATTGTGGATTAATGTCATATGTACTTGGGAAATCTTTTAGATTCAAAATTAAGTTCATCTTCTAAAATGAAGTGAGTGAAATGTTTGATTTGATAAATAGATACTTAAAATGATAGAAAGTATGGCACATGGCATGTTCTTTCTTTTTATTAATTTTCACATATCCGACAAATTATTTTTTTTTGAAGAAAATATGGTTGTGGTACTGCAGATTAATGCCATATGTACATATGAAGCGAGTGATTAGATAACTTAATATTGAAAACTACACAATATATTGTAGATGATAATGTCATTAATCCAATGATCAATTGAAATAAGATTTGTAATGAATTCATATCATTTGAGTAGCATTTTTAATAGCTTTCCAGCTTGAGGTACAATGTGCATGTAGCTAGACATCAATCAAAATAAACATTGTAAATGTAATACTTATGTTACACGATTAAGTTGGTTACTTGGTTTGTGTGATTATACCTTACAGGAATCATGATTAAACAAGGATCAGGCTGGCGGCCCATAAATAAGGATAGTGAGCACAACTGAAATCATTCCTAGAAGGCTTTACTATTGAGTGAAATGTTCTAAATTCTCACAATGGTTTCATTTTTCATGGTTAATAAGGAAGAAGATAATGTCGTATTATTGGGGATACTCTAAATTTTCCTGCCTCCAATTATGTAGTTACAAAGTAGAAGACCAATTTCCTTCAAGTTTAGAGTGGGTGGAATTGGAAAGAAGTTGATCTATTTCACCTGGCTTCTAAGAAAGGTTTTAAACTAGGATGACGAGCTCTGATGGAGATAAGTTCTTTCATAGAGAGTATTCCCACATAATTATTTTAATCTTGTTTGCATTCAAAGCCGGTGACTTCTCATACTCCATTTTGACAGAGGCCCTCAAAGAGGAACTATGAAATTTTAGAGTCATGTTGGGCTATCCAAATGCTTGGAAGCTTCTTGAAGATGGTGGTAGAAAATTTACTACCCCTTATCTTATGCATGACTCTAGTTGGTAACTAGAATATGTACAGTTTCTATCTTCATATCTCCCATTTCCCCAACATGGTAGGCAAGCCCTATGGATTCTCAAAGTCATTTGTTGGGTAATATGGTTTGGATCCCATGCTACCACTACCAGCTTGGAATTAATCATATCATTTTTAGTTGTTCTAGTGCATCATATTGAGCATATTATAAGTGTAGAACCATATTTGAGATCCCAAGATCCAAACCATGATCAACAAGCCTCGTGGTTTGAGAATATGGTTTGTATTCCATTGTCACCAGAAACAACTTAGAATCAATTGTGTCAGATGATGTAAAGTGACATGTGTCATTTATATAAAACAAGAGGTTGCATGCTCTACTGATCTTTAAAAAGCTATGTAATAATGTAACATTATAATTTAGTTGTAATGAAATAAATGGTTGTGTTATTCTTCAGTATTCATTTACAGTAAAGAATTATTTTGTTTGTCCAGTGTCTATTCAAATTATACAAGTAATGTAAATGAAATAAACTAATGGAATGAAATATTTAATAAATGTAAAAAAATAGATTTTTTTCCTTTAAGAAATTAAGTATTATCTATTTATTAAATATTTACATGTAGATTTAAAACATAAAGCAATACAAATGAAAAAAGAAAGTTACCATCAAATTGACAAAAAAACTAAAATTTGTCACTCTTGCTAGGGTTTTCCAAAAACTTATTGATTTCTATTTTTTTGTTGACTTTCTACCTCGATTATCGGTATCATTGGTCATTTTATTGTTAGTTTCAATGTTAAGTTACTAGCCCCTTACCCTTGATGTCAATCAATGTATTTCTTTTAAAGGGATTCCATAAGTCCACATGATTCTTCAAGTAGATCTATATGTGACTCGTGGAACCACAAAATGGACATGTGGACTCATCTCAATGACTCCAGTAGGATCAAGTGTATCATACTGCACTAAAATTTAAAACAACATTAAAATATATTTTTATTTTTTATATCATAAATTACTCAACCGTTTGATGAACATTTGATTGGATGACTATCTAGTTGTATTTCAGAATGAAATGCTTAGAAGCATTAGGCTTGTGAACTCAAAACTTTGGAATAACCCTATAACCATTAGGTTTACAAAGATCAATGGTTAATAATTTGTTTGAGAATTTATTTCTAGGTGTCATTACATAAATTTAATGTACTAATTATGTGGAGGAAACACATTGATGTTTCATTCACTTTAATATTCAAAAAAAAAAAGAACTTTCTACTGCTAAGTTATTTTATTTTTAAGTGAGAGAGTTAGCACATAGGGACATTTTAGATTGCTCATTATAGTGCACCAGGGAAATTTTGGGTTCCAACAAACTTACAAAGACAGTCCACACCTATTAAGTATTAATTTTTTCAAGAATCAAAATCTGGGTAAGTGAAAGACAAAATTCATTGTTTCTTGAATTCTTATTTTGTCAAACTTTGGGTTTAGGGCTGAAAACTTGAGAGACTTGAGAAAAAATGAGGAATTAAGAGGGATTTCACACTATACAAGCATTTCTACCACCACTAGAACACCAGTTGTTGGGAAAGGAAAATAAAAATTGGGTAGAAAAATAGATTATTCTGGTGTAGAATAGGGTAAAATCAAGGTTAAGGTCATAAATCAATAAAACTCAAACCCTAGAGCCCTAAACCAATAATTTGAAGCACAACTGAACATATAAATATTAAAAAAAAAATCAATATTACCAAATATATCTATGCCATTGTTGATTCACCTCTATTATCCTCCATTTTTTTGTATATGTTTGATTGCCCTCGGATTTTGAGTATGTAGCAACAAGCCTAGTGATAATGATAGAAAAATATTGAAGATTATACTTGTCTCCTTAGATAGCAATAGTTTGGGTAGCATGAACTAGGTAGGTTCAAATGACAATGATATGTCTCCTTTATAGAAAACCAAATGAAAATGAAGGGATAGGATTAAAAGCCAATATGACATGGCAATCAATAGCTAAGATTGAAAGTTGTAGTATGAAATAGGGTTAGGGAAAAGATAAGACTTGGTCAAGGATGAATGGCTGAGATTGAATTATAAAATAATCCTTGATCAAGGGTGGAAATTAAATGAGACATGAAGAGATACAAATGGTACAGATAAAGAGGTTGGCACAAAAAAAGAGGTTGTTGGAAGAAATTAAATAATTATAAAATTATTTAATTGAGGAGGAAAAGTGAATAATTAAATAATAAAAATATTATTTAATTAAGAAGAAGAAGCAAAGTTGACTTTTCAATTAAATAATGAAAATATTATTTAATTAAGAAGAAGAGGGAAAGTTGACTTTTCAATTAAATAATGGTTTAATTCAAAAGGTGGGAGGAAAGGACAAATTAGTAAGTCATAAAATAAATAAAATTTATTTAATTTATAGAAGAAGAGGATAATGAATAATTAAATAATTAAAGTAATTATTTAATTATAGTAGAAATATAACAACAATAATTAGAAAAATAAGAATTTATTTAATTATAGAAAGGAAGTAGATATTATCAAGGAAGAAAATAAAAGAAATGAATTTATTAAACAATTAAAATTATTTAATTAATAGAGGAAATTTGAATTTAGAGAATAATTAAATAATCAAAATTATTTAATTATGTAAGGAAGAAAGGGGGCTTGATGAAGAAAATAATGTTCATAGGCCTAGGACAATTTTTAGTGTCTACAACTAAATTGCTTAAATTGTCAAGTTTCACTGATGAATACCATGATATTTATGATCCTGAAATCTATGATAGGCTTGTTGAACAATATAGGAGAGGGGTGAATCAGTTGCAGAAAATTAAACTTTTAAAACATTCAACAAAATGTAGATCAATCACAAATTTTTAACTCTGCTAAAATGATTAAACATTAAGTGCAAGTACAAAAGCTGAAAACCATCACATAAACACGATAACACCAGATTTACATGGAAAACCCAATGAGGGAAAAACCATGGTGAGGATTAACTCACACTATAGAGAATAACAAAACTGATTACAAAGGCTGATTGCCAGAGACAAAAAGGCTCACTACCAAAACAAGGACTCACTGTTTGGATCAGGACTCATTGTCCTGTAGGGTTAACCACCTGAAGGGATCACTTCCATAGAGATACAAAGAAGATAAAGAAGATTTGTCACAGAGAGAAGAAAATATCAATGCAACAAAGATTTCCACAACAACTCACTCAACCACTTACAAACATGTATGAAAGATAGAGTACACCTTCAGCTCACTACATCCAAAAACTCAACATTTAGGCTTCACACTGATCTTCAACACTCGCATCACATACACACACTACCTCACATCTATCTACTTTATTTCTTTGCACTTATCTCTTTATTCTGCATTCACCACTAACTCATCCTTTATTTACCATCTTCAACTTTGAAACATATCCAAAGTTAGTCATCCACTATTAAATTCAAATTGTTGTTCCAAAACATCTAGGGTGGAATTAGAATGAGGGTGACCCATACACATGCTTGATGAGGAACCAAATATATCCAACATGCTTCATCCACTTTGAAAGTAGTTTTCAACACAAGGTCGGCCAAACCAGTGTAAAACACAAAAAAATTAAGCATGCACACAACCCTTAGCATGATCCAGTCCTTCCAAACACCAAAATTATCTTCAACACGATCAAAATAAGTTAACTTTGGAACTACAAGTCATAAGACTTAACCAAAAGGAAATTTGGACCAACAACATTTCTCTCAGACCTTAAATAGAAACACAGAAAACCACAGTTCACAATTGATGAACATAACTTGCACTATACATCAAATCAGAAGCCAAGAATCTGGATATAAAAAATTACAACAACCATTAACAAAATAGCTAAACCACACAAACATAGGAGTGAAACCTGGAGAAACCACTTAACACCTACAACATTTCTTCATTACAATTTTCTCAATGTCCTCAACATATATAGCCAATAACCTACATCCATGACATTAATGCCAACAACAACCAGTAGATAACCAATTGATTGATTGACATCAATGACAACACTTTCATCCTTGCAACAAATTCTTCCTCATACTTGCAACAATCTCCCCATTTTTCATCGTATCTTTTGTCTAACTAGTTTAGCATTTTCAGCGAGGACTATGTTGTGTGTCACTATCTTAGCATCAATTTCTGCAATATCTGAATAAGTCCAAGCAAAATTTTTAGAAAATTCATGAAGTAAAGTCACATGGTCTTCTTGTTCATTATCATCAGGGAACTTTCCTATCTTAATCACTTTTCCTTCATTGTTAATGTCCATCGGTATGTCAATGGTATCTCGTGTTTTGTTTCAAAAATTTAGGGTTGTATTCTTCATTGTCTTTATCAATCTCATTATTTTCCTTTTCTATGTCTTCTTGTTTAGTACTAATCATAGTACATGTAACCCATTTATTTTTAGGAGTAAATGACCTATCATAAACTCCAAGAATTTCTTTCAAGGCTTCATCATCTTCAAAGAACTCAAATGATGCTTTGCAAGTTATATCAATCAATTCTGGATGCTTCAAGGTGAGTTGTTTTAGGGTTACACATGATGGTGTTGATGTTTAGTGACGGTATTTTCATTGCTTGCATTATCTTAGAAGGACAATATCCCAAAACACTTTTTTCTTCTTGTGTGTTAGGCTCTATACAAACACAAATACCTTGTTCTTTCTTCCCATATCCTTTTCCACTATAACCAAGTTGTTTCATGAACTCAAAACCTTTCCCATAAATTCTCTCCATTTCTTTTGGGTTTGGTGGATGTTGATAGTCTATCTTAGTAAATTTTGTTGTATAGCTTGTGCCATCTTCAAGGGTAGGTGAGATAGATACTTGTGAGTTTTCTTTTGAATTTTGCGTTGACATTACAATTGGTTGTTTTTGTTTGGTTTCTTTTGTTGTGATTATGTATTCTCCCATAAATGGAGGTGTGAACTATACGGAACCCCAATCATTGTCCAATAAATTTGACACTTTTTCCATCTCTTTTTTTTCTTCTTCCATAGGTTATATGTTTGATGTTGGAACTAATGTGTTTAGAGGACCTATCATTCCTTTTTCAACTTGTAAGAAACTTTCAGGCTCAAGGTCTATTTCAACTTGGTATACTTTATTGTTATAGAAATGCTTCATTAAATGATGAAGAGTTGAAGGAACTACATGCATCTCATGAATCCAAGGTCACCCTAAAAGAAGATTGTATGAAAGATTATCAGGCATGACATGAATAGGAGTTTCTAATGTAGCCTTTCCAACTATAATAGGTAAAGTAGTCACACCAAGAGGTTGATTTCCTACATTATTGAATCCCTGAATCGACAAGGAATCAGGTTGAATTCTTGATTTATCTACACCTAGTTTATCCAAAAGGGTCACACTACACACATTAAGGGTGGAGCCATTGTCAACAAGGGTTCTATTTATTCCCCACCTTTCACAGGTGGATATTATCATGAATCCATCATTTTTCTTTCTCACTTCCAAAGGAGGTAGCTCATGTTGCTGAAAATTAATGTCTATGCTAACCATATTCATTCCTTGAATGAGAGTTACTACATCACTTACATTTGTACTAGAGGAAACCACAACTTGTTGCAATGCGGTTTGAAGCATAGTGTGATAACTAGGTGAACTTTGAATCAAATCCCATAGGGATATTTTCATGGTAGTATTCTTAAGTTTTTCAACAAGATCACACCCCTTTCCACTATTTGAACACAAATAAGGGGCACTAGGCAAGACAGAGTTAGGAAAAGGTAAGGATGTTGAGGTTGTTTTTCTTAGTTGTAGATTATTTCTAGTGTTATATGTATGAGAAATGGTATTATAACTTGATTATTATTGTAGACACTTAAAATGACCTAGGCCTACAAGCTCTATTTTACCACTTTCGTCCTAGCATAATTATGTCATTTTAATTATGTCCTTGGTCCACTTTCCACTATTAATTAAATAATTGATTATTATTTAATTAATTCATATCTCTTTATTCCTATTTTTTTTTTGCTTTCCCTTATGCGATTATTAAATAAATAAATTTTATTTATTTTATTAATATGTCACTAATTCTCATAATTAAATGAATTTATTAATTTATTTAATTATCGGTCATAATCCTCTAAATTAAATAATTATCTTTAATTATTTAATTGCTAAATTAACATTTCCCTCATTTTAAATAAATTAAATTATTTAAAATGATATCACATTCTTAACTGTCAGTTTATTTTGGTAAATAATCTGAAAAGATTATTTATTGTCATACAAAATCCTTATTTTGAATTAATTTAATCCAAAAAGGTATTCTTCTTCCAAAAATCAAGTAATTGAGCAAATTCTTGATTTTCCAAATCTGCTTTTCAGTTCAACTCTTATCTTATTGATTTTTTGAATCTTACAAATCAAGCGGTCTTTATCTTCCTTATTTTCAAAAATCTCTATCTTTTTGACTAATTGTCACATTTATTCTCAACCGCCGATTTGATTTTCTCAAATGACATATTGACCTCTCATTTAATGATTTTTCCCTAACCCTGATTAGGGATTGTCACATGAAATCTCATCCACTGATTTTAGGCTTTGTCATCTTTCAATCTCGTCTATCCATCCAAAAATTTATTTTCTATAAAATGACAATTTTGCTCATATTTTGGCACCACTTCATCATTATAAGATGTTTATGCTTAGATTTTAATTGCATACTTTGCATTTAGCTTATTTTAATTTGATTACAGTCATTTGTCATTTGTCATAGGCATTTTGTCATAAAATCCTTCAAAGATTGCTCACACACTCGATCTAAGGACAACAATCAACAAGTTAGAAGGTGCTATGGAGGTGAATCATGGAATCGCAAGTGATATGGTATAATGGTTTCATTCTTGTTATTTCCTTTCTTTGTACTTCATAGTTATTTGGCTTTTTATGCTTTATTATTGATCTAATATGCTAACCTTAATCTAAAAATTAACCCATTGATACATTGGTGAACCTGACATTTTTCTTGCAGATTTTTGTATGGTTTTCAGTCTTTTTGTTTTTGTTTTTGCAGTACATGTAAAGAACGCTTTCTTGGAAACTTCGTGTCTCCCCTTGGCTTCAACACCTTTACCTTAACTTTAATTTTATTAATTTAGATCAATTTAGTTCTCATTAACTTTAGTTTTATTAATTTAGATTAATTTAGAGTTAGATGTAAATTTAGATTTAAGATTTTTTAATTTTCTAAGTTATTTTAAATTTATTTTCACAAATGACATATTGACCTCTCATTTAATGATTTTTCCCTAACCCTGATTAGGGATTGTCACATGAAATCTCATCCACTGATTTTAGGCTTTGTCATCTTTCAATCTCGTCTATCCATCCAAAAATTTATTTTCTATAAAATGACAATTTTGCTCATATTTTGGCACCACTTCATCATTATAAGATGTTTATGCTTAGATTTTAATTGCATACTTTGCATTTAGCTTATTTTAATTTGATTACAGTCATTTGTCATTTGTCATAGGCATTTTGTCATAAAATCCTTCAAAGATTGCTCACACACTCGATCTAAGGACAACAATCAACAAGTTAGAAGGTGCTATGGAGGTGAATCATGGAATCGCAAGTGATATGGTATAATGGTTTCATTCTTGTTATTTCCTTTCTTTGTACTTCATAGTTATTTGGCTTTTTATGCTTTATTATTGATCTAATATGCTAACCTTAATCTAAAAATTAACCCATTGATACATTGGTGAACCTGACATTTTTCTTGCAGATTTTTGTATGGTTTTCAGTCTTTTTGTTTTTGTTTTTGCAGTACATGTAAAGAACGCTTTCTTGGAAACTTCGTGTCTCCCCTTGGCTTCAACACCTTTACCTTAACTTTAATTTTATTAATTTAGATCAATTTAGTTCTCATTAACTTTAGTTTTATTAATTTAGATTAATTTAGAGTTAGATGTAAATTTAGATTTAAGATTTTTTAATTTTCTAAGTTATTTTAAATTTAGCTTTTTAGATCTTAAATTTTTTAGTTAATTTAGATTTTTAGATTTTTTTTTAATTAGCTTTTAAATTAGGTTTTTTAGATTTTTTAATTTATTTTAATTAATTAGATTTTTATATTTTTTAATTTTCCTTTTTAATTAGATTTTTTAAATTAGTTTTAATTAGATTTTAGATCTTTAAATTAGCTTTAGTTAGATTTTTTTAATTGGATTTTTAAATTTTTTAAATTAGCTTTTAGTTAGATTTTTAGATTTTTAAATTAGATTTTTTAATTAGATTTTTAAATTTTTTAAATTAGCTTTTAGTTAGATTTTTTTTTAGATTTTTAAATTAGATTTTTTTAAAGATTTTAAATTAGCTTTTAGTTAGATGTTCTTTAGATTTTTTTTTAGTTAGATGTTTTTTAGATTTTTAAATTAGATTTTTTTTTAGATTTTTAAATTAGCTTTTAGTTTGATTTTTAAATTAGATTTTTAGATCTTTAAATTAGCTTTTAGTTAGATTTTACATTAGATTTTTATTAGATTTTAGATTTTAGATTACATTTTAAATTAGAATTTTATTTTTTTTAGATTTTTATTAGATTTTAGATTAGATTTTTAATTTAAATTTTTTTAAACTTTTAATTTAGTTTAGATTTTTAATTTCTAATTTAATTTAGATTTTTCACTTTTTAATTTAGTTTAGATTTTTAATTTTTAATTTAGTTTAGGATCTTAACAGATTGCATGTTTTAGATTAGAGATTTTTGGTTACTAATCCTTGTTGGCAGCGTATGGCATTTACATTTCGTGGGTCCAAGACAATTTGATCAAACTTCTAACTTGTGATTTTGCAAGTTCGAGTGTCCAAGACTATCACTTCTAAACATCATGCTTGTGATTTTTTAGATTAGAAAATATTTCATTTGGTGCAATAAAATGAACATGCTTGCAATACTATCTGACTGTGTTTGAAAGTGGTAGGCGAATATGCTCTCACCCTGTGCAAACTAGGTGATCAGAAAGCCAAACCCACTTTATTTCTTTGTCACCCCAATGCAATAATCATAGTATCCTCACCCCTTGCGCAATCATGTGATCCTGGGTGTAAGAGAAATGATTATTGCCTCTAGAAATTGGACCTGCCAGGGGATTTCATCACCTCTAGGTGACTCAAACTAGCAATGGAGCTAAATCCAAGCTACCCATGACTGGTATATAAATGTGAATCTTAAGGGAAAACCTAAGATTACGAGTGCAGATGTGTCATATGGACCAAGTAGTACTCCCCAAAACCCTGTTGAGCTTAACCTCTTTAGGCTGGAGTGCCTCCTAAACAGAGCTTAGTCTTGCACCCCATGTATGGCCACTTGAATGAGCCTGCCAAATTAAACACCATTGTTTAGTAGCCAAAAACCTTCTATTTGCTAGCACAACACCGGTCCGTGTGAAGGAATCCACATCTTCATAGTATGTAGTAGAGGTGATCAATCTGCCATGGGAGTTTCATGGGGGTTGGAAGCTTGGTTGGCCTTAGAAGAGAGTGCACTAGAAGGGGGAGCCCGTGCAGCCAAGCTTATGAATTCACACACTACTGATATGTGGTTGGGGAAACCCATGTGGAATCTCGCGAATATTGTCCTAGCCTAACCAAGGATTGTGCTTGTTTCAAAGAACAAAATATTGTGCTTGCCAAGTGTTTTCAGAAATTCAAACAAAAAAAAACATCACTTTCAAATCTAGAAACAAATAGTCAACATCAAACAACTCTAAATTTTGACCAAATTTGCAAACAAATCAGACTCTTTGCATCATGCACCGCAACTACTAAAACACATTCACTGTTTTGTGCCTCATTTGAATTTAGAGCCAAATTTGTTGAAACCGCGATGCATTTTCTACCTTCAACAAAACATTTTCCTAAAAAAAAAAAGACTGTCACAGACTAGAAATCAAAGTCAAACTTGTCCAAACTATCCATAAACATATTTTTCTAGAAGCATAGGGTGGTTAGGCAACTTTCTTCCAAGTCATTTGGACCTTTGCATTTCCATTCTTTAGACATTCAAGTCATCCTAGTCATCACCTTGCATTATTTATCCTTAAGAAATCCAAAAATATTGTCATAACTTTTATCATAGTCCTCATTTGGCATCTAGACTTGGCATTGGTATTTTCCTTATTCAACATTTTCATATTAGTCTCCATTGTCACCTTGGAATTTGGCATCCTTTCTTGACAATTTTACCACCTTGCATTAGTCATTTCCCTTAGAAAAATGTCATTATCACTCTGCATTTAACAACATCATGACATCCACCACCTTGTCTTCCCTTCAACAAAATATTGATAGGCTTTCTAGTAAAGTTGAATACCAGTTACTCTATAGAGGTCAATACCAACAAGCCTTCAACTTTAAGAGACAATTCCTCCAAACCAAAAATCAATGTCCTTCGTACCAACAATCCATGAGTCCTAGTCCTCTGTCTGTCTACCCTCACTACCAAAATCCACTTAACACCATCCATGACATTAGTCCACAACAAACGTGAAATAATCACCCTTATCCTAACTTTGACAAGGGAAACCAACTATCCACTAGTCCATTCCAAGTCTCCACGTCATATGCTAGTCCTTCACCTATCAATCTTGTCTATGTCTACATGCCTTATCAACCATCTACCAACTCATGTCAAGTCCCTACATCATACCATATCAATCTAGTCCAAGTCTCCACATCCCGTTTTAGTCAACCTTACACCAATTCAGTCCAAGTCCCCATGTCATATCCTATGATGTCACAAACTAATCTAGTCCAAATCTCCATGTCATATCCTATGTCATCACCAACTAATCCAATGCTAGTCCCCACACCATATTCTAGGTCATCATCCACTAGTCCAATCCAAGTCCCCATGTCCTATCCTAGTCCATCACATACTTGTCCAGTCCAAGTATCCATGTCATATCCTAGTCCTTCACATACTAGTCCAGTCCAAGTCTCTACGTCCTATCCTAGTCCTTCATTCATTAATCCTTTTCAAGTCACCCCCTCACAAGCCACATCTAGTCATGAAAATTTTGTCATTACTCAAAGGAACATCCCATTGTCTAAACTTGAGGATACATGTCAAAACGAAAGCCCAAAGCATGACCTTATAATGTCACCCTCATGTCAAGAACAAGGTAGCCCATCCCATGACCCTATCTTAAAGTCCATTCAAGAATTCCTTCAAGACAATCATAACATCCAAAACATACCTACCCTTGACAATGATTCTATTTCAAATTATATCATCCATGACAACCCCATCTTTGACCAAGAAGTCCAAGGCAATCCACTCCTTGACCTTTATGCCATTCATGATCAAAAACTTGAAAAACCTATCCAAACTCTAAGCAGATCCATTTTCCAAAATGAGACACTTTCCTCCATGACACACATAGATGATATTCCTTAAGAACAAGAGTCTTCCATTATGAACATATTTGCAAATGATCTAGCTATAATTGAATTTACTGGACTATATGACACTAACCATAATGATGGCTTTGACATCAACTTGGAAGCACCAATAGAATAATCTAAAATTGACATGTCACAAGATCAGACCAGAGATATCAGTTAGAAATATGTCCAACATGACAATGAAGCTAAGACACTTTATCAACTAGGGTCATCTATCTTTGTCAGAGCAGGCTTCCTCGTAGATGAAATTATTCCAAGTGATAGTGTCCACATACATCATGATGGGTTAGCATCTTGCTTTCAAAACAATAAATACCCCATCACAAACAAAATATGTCAAAGCATGCAATATCAAGGCAAAGGACTAGGCATACATGAGCAAGGCATTCAAGAACCAATACAACTTCAGGAAAATTACAGATATCAAGGTCTTGGCTATTCTTCAGTTAGCAAATCAAACGATGTTAGTGGAACCTCCTCGATACTGGGGGCAACCTTGTTAGATACAAATGCCAAAATAGATTCCATGAGAAATCCTTGTCATAAGATTGCTGCCAACACCTCATCCACCCACACCATAAACCTTCATTCTCAACATCTTAAACGTTCCCTTTGGAACCAACAAAAACAAAAGTCTTACAAATTCAAAAATAAAATTTCAAAGGCCATCGAATAAGATGAAAAGACAAGTGGACAAATGAAATTAAAATGGATTCCAAAGAAAATTGGATCAAGCAAAGAAAATATGTCAAAAGGAAAAGTTAATTACAATGTGGAGCCACAAGACAAGAGGACTCCCACATACAAAAAATTTCCACCTCCTTCAAAATGGTCATCAAGACAGGCATCTAAAGGTGTTGGTTCCAAACGCGATCCCTCCAAAATATTTCATCCACCATCCCAAGTTTAGAAAATAAAAAGTGATTCGTCCAAAAGTCTAAACAACCTTTCCATGTCTACCATCATTCGTCATAATCCTACATCTTGTCTAAAGTCCAAAAATCCCACGTCACACATTTGTCACATCTTGGAAGCAACTCTTTACCATAAGGACTCTCATGGCACTCTATCGCGATGTGTGTATTCTAATAAGGCCAACTCTAGTATCAGAAAGGATCACAATGACATCGATCAGTTGTATGCAAGCGCTGTGATCCTAACAAGACAACTCCTTCAACAAGGTCATTATTGGCATATCATGGCACCAGTCTCTACATTGACACCGTCAGTGGTCATCTAAAGCATCCAGGCTATCCACAAAATTAGAAATACAAAAAAATGAAAAATCTAAAACATCGTCACCCTGATGAAAACCTAGAAAACAGGCGTCTTGGTGACACCAAAAAAATGAAAAAGTCAAGAAAATAGTAAATAGAAAAAATTCATCCAATGGTGAAAACCTAGCAAATAGGCACCTTGGATAAGTACCATGATGAAGACCTGGCAAACAGGTATCATGTGTAAAATAAATCATCTATGTGGACTTTTACACTTGGGGGAAAGTCGTCTCATTTCACATGCCTTCCTCATGACATTTATGTCCATCTAAGCCCTATCATTTCCATGCATTTTTCCCACCTACCTTGGTCTTGACATAAAACTGGCACACACAAATCAGGCTTTGGGAAAAATTTTGACATGCCTATCCTTTGGTCATACATTATCCATGAAATTCATGTCATTGTTGTCATAACCTCATTATCATTATGCAACATAGTCCTTGACAATCATGTGACAATTCCCTTAGTCTCATGTCTCCTGTCCTTTACCAAGGCCACCTCTCATCCTTTCATGTATGTCACCTATCTTGGCTTTCCCTTGTCAAATGGTCTAAGGATATTCCATCATCCCTTTTAGTCCTAACCAAGTCATTCCAAATGCAACGAGTCTAATCTATACAAGCACATTAGCCAAAACATTACTTGACTTTGTTCCTAGCCCAGTTGTAGACCTTAATACTTTCATCACATTATCGTCATCCTCATGTTGTTTTCAGGATGCGTGCTTCCCACGTCAAACAACGTTGTCATCACCTGTCAATTGGTATTCAACTTGACTAGGGGAACAATCATGTTTGTCCTTGGATTCTCATATGTAGGAATCAGTCACATGCATTTGTCGTGATCTTCTTAAACCATTCAAAAAGACAAAAAAATCATAAAAGTCCTAAAAAAAGACAAAAACATTCCAAAAAGTCCTGAAAAAAGATAAAAACATTACAAAAAGTCCTAAAAAAAGACAAAAACATTACAAAAAGTCCTAAAAAAGACAAAAACATCACAAAATTTCCTGAAGAAAGATAAAAATGTTACAAAACGTCCTAAAGAGAGACCTAAAAAAAATTGAAAAGCGTCATGAAGAAACCCCAACAAAATCAAAATGTCTAGAAAACACAAAATGAAGTCATTCCTTGTCAAGTCCATCAAATCAATCAGTCTTTGTCATTTGTCTGAACTACGTTGTCTCTACGCATTCGCTACGTAGGAAAGACTCAATTTCGAGTCCCCAAGACATTAGGTCAGTCCTTTTAGGTGTGTCAAAATAAATTCATGATTCAGTCTTTGGTCATCAAGACAAAGTTATTGGTTGTGTTGAACTATGAGGTCTATGAGTGTATGACATAGGCAAGGCCATCTATCGATGAGCCCCCGAGGCCACACTAGGTCAGTCCATTAGGGTTCAGGGCACTACACTGGCACACATGTCAAAATTCTACAAGTTAAAACAAATCATTAAAAAAAGTATGGCAATCATTTATCAAACATGACAATCACATAAGCATGTCAATATCAATATATAGTCGACACAAGTCAATTCAGTTAACTTCAATCAAATCTAGTCAAAACAACTTACATTTTCATAACTAGTCAAACAGTCAACTCTTGGTTATCTTTTAGATGAGTCCTTCTAAAGAATAGCCTCAATCATTTATGCCTTAGGATGTGTCCTTCCTAGGAATCGTCACTGTCATCCGACATTTTTGAGGGATTCTCTTGACATTTAAGGATCACTCCTCTCGACATCGGTATCTTTTAGATGTGTCCTTCTGAAGAAAAAACTCTATCATTTATGCCTTAGGATGTGTCCTTCCTAGGCATCATCACTATCACTGGCATTTTGAGGGATCCTTTTTGACATTTAGGGATCAATCCTCTCGACATCAAAATTATTTAGGATGTGCCCTTCCTAAATTTGGCAATCTTCAGCATTCGTCATCTTGGCATCGTCAAAAACTTGACACCCTGGCATCTCGACATCATCAAACCTGACATCTTGACATTAAGACACTCAACATCCAGACACACTTGGAAAAAACTTGGCACTTGTCTGTTGATTTTGATTTATTTTTATTTTTTATCATGTTACTAGTTTTTCAACAAGATCCCAACAATTGGATTTAGAGAAGCAGCAATGTATCATGACATTGGTCTTGTCTTTTGACACTCATATTACTAGTTTCTCAATGATGTCCTGACTACAGGATTTAGAAAAAACAATGACATATCATGATAATGCCATTATTGTCTTTTCTTCTCTTTTTGGCAGTCATGGTGCTAGTTCCTCGAGGATGTCTTGATGATAGGATTTATAGGAGCAATGACGTTGCATGACTTGTCCTTCTTGTATTTTTCTTCTTGTGGTTGGTTATGACAAAAATACTTGGGCAATTGTGCCCTTAGTACGAGTCATGATCATCCTTGTCTGTGACTACTTGTCTTACATGATGGTACGACCTTGCACACCTTGATCTATGTCATATCATGGTGTTTGTTGGCCATCACAATAATATGCCCAATGATGATTAACAGCAATAAATATTAAAGTCCTATGGTAATATGTTGAAGGATTTGGTCTAGGAACTCACATGCATCTCCTTTTTTCCTGTCATTTTCTCTTGCTCATCTCATATAGGCATTGCATCCATATCATCATCCATTTCTTTTGCACTAACATTTCTTTGTCTCTTCATATTCTAGTCTTCTCATCAATTTCGAGAGCACACCCATGTTCTTGGAACCCGTCTGTCCTCTCAAGGGCATACTGCTACCTCCTCATCATTCTTCCTCATCTTATTTTGTGTTGGGGCATATTTTTCACTTATTTTCCACAATGCGAATGCTACATATCTTAAAAATGACCTAGGCCTGCAAGCTCTATTTTTACCACTTTTGTCCTAGCATAATTATGTCATTTTAATTATGTCCTTGGTCCACTTTCCACTATTAATTAAATAATTGATTATTATTTAATTAATTCATATCTCTTGTATTCTTCATGATTATTAAATAAATAAATTTCATTTATTTATTCAATATGTCACTAATTGTCTATATCTTTTTATAATTAAATAAATTTCTTAATTTATTTAATTATCTTGAATTCCTTATGTCTTCCTGATTATTAAATAAATAAATTTTATTAGTATGTCACTAATTCTCATAATTAAATGAATTTATTAATTTATTTAATTATCAGTCATAATCCTCTAAATTAAATAATTATCTTTAATTATTTAATTGCTAAATTTAACATTTCCCTCATTTTAAATAAATGAAATTATTTAAAATGATATCACATTCTTAACTGTCAGTTCATTTTGGTAAATAATCTAAAAAAGATTATTTATTGTCACACAAAATCCTTATTTTGAATTAATTTAATGCAAAAAGGTAATCTTCTTCCAAAAATCAAGTAATTGAGCAAACTCTTGATTTTCCAAATTTTCTTTTCAGTTCAACTTTTATCTTATTGATTTTTTGAATCTTACAAATCAAGTAGTCTTTATCTTCTTGATTTTCAAAAATCTTTATCTTTTTGAATAATTGTCATATTTATTCTCGACCGCTAATTTGATTTTCTCAAATGACATCTTGACCTCTCATTTAATGATTTTTCCCTAACCCTGATTAGGGATTGTCACATGAAATCTCATCCACTAATTTTAGGCTATCAACTTTCAATCTCGTCTGTCCATCCAAAATTGTGTTTTTTATAAAATTAGAATTTTTCTCATATATTGGCACCACTTCATCATTATAAGATGTTTATGCTTATATTTTAATTACATACTTTGCATTTAGCTTATTTTAATTTTATTATAGTCATTTGTCATTTGTCATAGGAATTTTGTCCTAAAAAGCTTGTTTAGGACATTGGCATAGTCAAAGATTGCTCACACACTTGATCTGAGGGCAACAATCAGCAAGTTAGAAGGTGCTATGGAGGTGAATCATGGAAGCTTCATAGGCAATATGGTATAACATTTGGTTTCATTCTTGTTATTTGCTTTCTTTGTACTTCATAGTTCTTTGGGTTTGTATGGTTTATTATTGATCTAATCCGCTAACCTTAATCTAAAAATTAACCCATTGATACAATTACAAATCATTTATCTTAGGTGGTTCAAGGGTGAAAATGGGTTTTTCTTGAGTTTGAGGTTTGTGTGAAGGTGGATAAAGGATAAGTTGAGGTTGAATAGTGGTAACTTCTCATGGTTTCAATTTGTCATAACAAGCCTTTGTGGATGAGATTTGTGAGATGAAATACTTAAGGGCTTCATCTAACATGTCAAATTAATCACTACTAAAAGGCTTGAGGGTTAGGTTAACTTGCAAAAATAGATTTGACATACTCAAATTACTATGCTTTCTCTAAGTGATTCATCGATTTATAGGTGTTTTTGGTTTTGTTTTCTAATGATGCCAAATGTAATGTAATCTAATTGAATTAATAATTAATGTTGAAAATGAAAATTATTGTAATCTAATTTTAGCCCCAATTATAATGAATCTAAATTAAGCTTAATATAATGAAGTGCATGAAATAGGAACTCGGTAAACTAAAACAAAAAACTAATGATAGCAAATTGAAACACAAAATAAGAGTTTTTGTGTTGGAAAATGCAGTTTCAAATCTAAAATGAGAATAAATTGCCTAGAGGGGCATATGAGTCCCAATTAGGGATTTTTAAAGGTTTAAATGATGAATAACAATCACCATAGAATACCCAGAAATCAAGAAAAATAACATGTACTGGGACTAAATCACCCAGAGGTGTGTATACGTCCAATATTAGGGTTTTTGCACAAATATCAAAAAATTCTAAGTGAAATTTATGTTCTCTAGTTTGTATGATGTCTAGACTAAGATAAAATACAATTTTGAGAAGAAATTCAATGATGCAAGATGCAAAAATGCAACCTTTATGCACTTTCACTAATGCAAGATTTGGAAACCCTAGATGCAAATTAACTAATGCAGAACCTAATGCAAAGTAAATGTAAACTAGATCTAGAATTATGATGCACTCCAAATTGTAAATAATGTGTTCTAAATGCAGGTTCACCAAAATGTAATGATGGAAACAGGGTGCCCCACCTTTTAGGAAATGGAGCAGAAGGGGTAGGGACCCATTTCACTATTATTACATTCAAGGAAACCCTAGAGATCTCAATCCAAGGATGTAAAGGGGAAAGAAATATGCAATAGGGATGTCCTAGAGTATTATTAAAGACTAAAAGGGGGTTAACAACCAAGCTAAGGCTCAAAAATACAAATAATATGTAAGACCTAATGATCAAACTTGTTGATATGCAAAACTTCAGCAAATGACCTAGAAAGGAATGCAAGAAAGAACATGAAACTGAGAAATAGAAAAAGTGCACCTAGAAACTTGAATGTGCTTGGAATAAGCTCTAAAATTCTAAAAATACAAACTTTATGGCATACTGGACTCATACACAAGGCTAGGCGTATCAGTCCCAATCTAGGGTTTCTAGGTTGAAACAAGAATCTGGCAGTGTTGACTCAAGATCTTTAGAAATATGGAAAATTCACTATACAGGGACTGATATGCCACTTGTGGCGTATTAGTCCCATTCTAATTTTTTGAAAATTAAAAGGTTGAATTTTATCTTATATCCTACTCTTTCTTTTCCACCTAATTTATGGATTTGAATCTATAAAAAGACCTATAAAACATAATATAGTGTTGTTTTTCTTATGGGGGCTTTGCCTTGGTCAAACCCCTAGTTCAAAAATTAAACCTTGATAGAAACAATGGATCTTGAAAGTAAATGTAAACACAAACCCTAATCTTAAGTGCATCTAAGATTAGGAATTCTGAAATGCAATGCAACCCTATCCTAATGTGCTAGAATGAGATGCATGAATGAAACATGAAGATGAATGACTCACTTTGGGAGATCTCTAATCACCCTAATAAGCCATAATAGTGCATGTACCTTCCTTAGGCTGAAATTAGAGTGATAATGGAGGATGAAATCACTTAGGAAATAAGTCATTAGGCTTGGCTTGATGGCTAATTGCATCTCCCCAACCTAGAATCCATAATGATTTAGTATAGGAAACCATAATCAATCCTTGACAAGGCTATATCTTGAATGAAAGTGATCTTGAAGACCTACAAAAACACAATTACACTACTCCAAGATTTCAACCTTGCTTTCTCTTGAAAACTTGAATGCTCTTGTGAAAGTATGCTTGAGTGCTTGTGAATGCTTAGACCTTGAAATTGCTTGTTCTAGATGTAAATAATGACTTGAAAGCTTGTTTATATAGGAATTACACCTAATTTACCATTTATTAGATCTAAAAAGCCGAGATCAACCAAAATTTTGAATTAAAGACTTGAATTTCCCACTCAAACCCTAAAAATGGGCCACACAGGACTCATACGCCACTTGTGGTATATGGGTCCCACCTAGGGGGACTCATACACCCAAGGTGGCGTATGAGTCTCACCCTAGTTTTTCGGGGTGGGCCAATGATGGGTTGTTAGAAAATTGAATGCTTTTATTGATTTTGTTGGGATTTTAGTTGAAATAAGCATTGAGATCCAAAATAAAGGGTCTTAGGGGCCTATCAATGATGATTTAAAGGGTCATAAATGCAAGGGTACTAAAATAGGTCTAGATTAATTGCTAAATTGTTCCATCTCCAAGAAGGGAATAAAATTTCCATCATTACAGTTATTATGTATCAGGGTACCTCATTAGGCCTAGTAGTCAGGATCCATATTTTCATCTTTGCATTGTTTACTTGTCCCTAAGTTGCATTTAAGGAAGGTGTTAGTGTGAAATGGGTGCTTTATCTAACGAGTTCATTTTCTAGCTAGTTCTCCACTCGGGTCCTCTTCACACAAGCTTAATTTTACATAGGGATAAGGTTTTTAAGCCTTAATGACCTGAGTTGTCACACCTCATAGGATGGCAACACTTTTCATAATCTGGTTACATCCTATCTCTCCCGTTGGCCTATATAACCAAGGCATTTCCTTTGTAAACTTACTTCATTTTAGAATTCTCAAGCTCATAGAATCTTTGCATTCCCTTGAGAGGAATATAGTTTATTCTTTGTCATATTTTATTTTTGTATTTTCTTTCCTTCAGTCATTTGAATATTGGGTAGACTATTTAGCAAATCTTACAAGAAGAAACAAAATTAGCATTAGTTTGGGATTGAACCTAAATCACTCACATAAATAAAGATACACACCATAAACATATGATTGATTAATTTTGAAATAATTAGCTTTTCTTCATTAAAAAATAGAAAAAAGTTCTTACATTCAATGTAACACTAATGAGCATACATAGGCATGAAGCTATTTCCTCACATATTTTGTAGAATTTCTAACTTTGTTTCCTTTAATATATAAGAGCATGCATTAAAAAAAAAATGTTTTCCCAATAATAAATGAAAACAATAACATCATGCATTAAGAAAATACTTCGAAGGAGTGAAAATTTTCAACAAAAAATTTACTAAGACAAGGAAAAAAGTTATTAAATAAATTCCCTTTATAATAAAGAAGAACAAATAAATAACTTTCATATGAGAGTAAATAAAATAAAATAACAACATTTATTAAAAAAATATTTAAGAGGAATGGATATTTTCAACAATCATTTTACTAAGAAAAAAAGAGATTCATATGAGTATTTTTGTGGATGAAATGTTTAGCAAGAAGATGGAAAAAACTAACTTTTACTGTAAAATAAAATCTCTTTAATAGAAATTTCAAATAAATAAATAATATTAATATTTAGAAAATAATCTAGATATTAAAAAATTTGGGACTAAAATTGGTAAAGTTGCTAACATAGATAAATTTATTTTAAAAATTGAATAAAGTAATGAAAAGATTTAATTGGAAATTATCACTATTATTGAGTTTCAATCATCAATAATATATAAATTTCAAGATATGTGCACCAAGATGGGGGCACATAAAGTACCAACAAACTATTTTAAAGTAAAATATTACATAGCACAAACATGTTATAATGCACTAGCATTATGGATCAAGATGGCACAAAAATATTAAGCCATAATGTGAGTGTGTTATTTTTCATGAAGATACACTTAACCGACTTGTTCAAGTTTCACAACCAAATACTCTAAGATTTCTTAATGAAGGATTTTTACTAGACCACACCTCCATAGGTTTCTTTTCCAAAAGTGTCGATGTAGGAGATCTACTGATCAAATAATATGCAGTTGCTACCGCTTCTACTCAAAACTTCTACTCAAGGCCAACACCACTTAGCATAATCTTAGCCCTCTCCATCAACGTCCTATTCAACATCTCTACAACCCCATTTTATTTTTGGGTGTATGGAGTTGTCATATGTCTCTCAATCCTGTGCTCTTTAAAAAAATCAAGTCAAACTTTTCCAAATAAAACTCACCGCCATTGTCATTCCTTATTTAAAGTTAATCTTTCTTCTAGTCTGAATTTCTACCAAGGGTTTAAACTCCTTAAATTGACTATTAAAGACTTTAGCTTTACTTTTGAGAAAATAAACAAATTTCCTTCTATTGTAATCATCTATGAAAGAAATGAAATATACATATTTTGACAATGAAGGAACATTCAAAGGACCAAACACATCTGCCTGAACATAGTCCAAAACCCTAAAAGACTTATTTGAACTAGAGTAAAAAGAAACACGATGTTGTTTTCCATAAACATAATGTTCACAAAATTCAAACTCAAAATCATAATCATCAAGGATTTCAACAAGGCTCTTATTTTTCAAGGCTTTAAGACCCTTCTCACGAATGTGACCAAATTTTTGGTGTCATAGCATTGTCTTCTATGTAGGAAGCTTCATTTCCATGGAATGAGCACCCTTAGGTACCCAAAATGCACAAAATCAAATGTAGTTGCAACAGACTTCTTCTTTGCATGACCTAACAATGAGGAAGAAGAATCCAAAGGTCTCTTCTTTGGTGTATCACAAGAACTATTACATTGAACTATGTATGCATACAACTTGTACGAGGTGCCAATATGAACACCCTTAGCAAACACCATTTCTTCTCTCATCATCTTACATCCTCCAACAAAGAAAAACATTGCACTCCTATATCATTCAGTTCACTCACGAAAAGAAAGTTTCATGTCAAACCCAAGATATTCAAGATACCATCATTCCCCTTCACTCTTCCATCAAGGAATCTAATTTTGACTCTTCCAAAGCTAATGATCTTCAAATGAGAGTCATCACCCAGATACACCTTCCTAACATTGTATTCTTCATACTTTGAAAACCAACCTCTATGAGAGGTCATGTGGAAAGAAGCGCTCGAGTGTATCAACCACACATCTTCTAATAAATGGGTTTCCAAGGCTGTGAAAAAGGCATCTAAATCATCCTGAGAGGATTTGTCATAGTCGAAATTAGATATTAAAAAAATTCCTTTCTTCTTCTTCTCTTCCTTACTCTCTTTTTTGATATGACTAGTTTTGTTGCAATTCCAACACTTCACCTTGGACTTTCCATGAGATTTAGATCTCCTCAAAGATTTTGAATTTGATTTCCTGTCCCTTTTTTCCTTTCTCCTTTGATCTACCACAAATAGCAAGGGCCTCCTTAGCTAGCTCATAAGATTTTCTCTGCATTTCTTCAGATAAAAATGAAGAAACCACCTCATCCATCTTGAAATTGATGGGTGTGCTTATAATAGCCATTATTAGGTGGTCCCACGAGTTTGAAAGTGAACACAATAGGAGCATGCAACAATCTTGTTCATCAATCTTATCTGCAATTAAACCCAACTGATCTAGTAGCATGTTGAATACATTAAAATGATTTTATATAGATCCTCCATCTATCATCTTCAAAGTGATGGAACCCCTCAAAATTGCTTTGGTTTTATTTTAAATCTTGCAAAATTTGGTTTAATCCCTTGTCTTGGGGTTTAGGGTTATGTTCCTCATCATTGTTTTAAGGGTTTGTGTTGTCAAAACCCTTCCAAATTAACCTTTTAGTTTGAATTTCCTAATTGTCATTCTATTTTGTTGTTGACCTTATGTTGTAGGTTATCGATTGTCTAAGTTGTGACTCATGCTATCAAGTTCATTCTTTTACCAACCCCTAAGTCCTAATGATATCAGTCAATGCCCATGGTCATTTTAAATTTTTGTAATTATTTTATAGGGTCGAAATCCTTTATGAAATTTTTCCTAAGTCTATGATCGGGTTTTAATATTGCTTGGGATCTTAATCCATATATTCATGTCACCAACCGTCATCTGCCTAGTGATGGCCCTCTTTTAAAAACTAACATTTGCAGCATGTGCATATTTTGGTTATGTAATGACTATTCAATCATCGTGAACAAATCACTGTCGTTCCCCACATGCCGTAGATTTTTCATTGCTTATTATTTTATTCTCATGGGCTAGCAGGTGTAAGCCACATGTCTTGTGCATTGGCTGGCCCTGCCTCTTCAACAAAGATGGTGGGTGGTATTAAAAGGAGATCAACGGTGGTCATTGAATGATGTAGCTACATCTTGGCCACTCCCTACACACTCGTTTTGTTTCCTTTTTCATTAAAATAATCAAGCAAACTAGCAGATGGTTGCTGCATGTCACATTCGGTGGTGGGACCATTCCTTCCAATGGGTCAACATACGAAGCTTTGAGAAGGATCAAAGAATGATATCACAACAAGTGTCTTCATCTGGGATGTTCCTCGTTGCCATGTCTATTCTATGTATTGTGGTGAAGTAATCACATGGGATAATGGGTATTGGACATGGTTACCTTTATTTTGTGGGCCCGATATCCTTTTATGATCTGCAAGTGATATCAAAATGAAATGTATGGTGGTTGTAGGGTGACATGGTTTAATCTTGACTGATCCCCGCCACCCCTTTTGATTTTAATTGGTATTTATAAAATGTCACAGGCTATCGGGTGCATTGACACCTGTTGTTTCATGGAGGGAGCTGCCAGGATTTGGAGATGGTGAATTATTTATGACAAAAGGGATCAACGATTGATGGCAAGTGACATGTGTCAATCCTGACCGGTCCCTGCCATCTCATGAGGGGCCCACTTGTGTCTCTTGTTTCTCAGCGGGTGAGCGGGTGACTGCCACGTGGAATATTTTAAGGGCTCAGATGGACTTTAGTGGAGAGAAAGTATAGCTAAAATCTGGTTAACACCTAAGATTAAAGCGGTGCCATATTAGAACTAATTTCTTTTGGAATGTGTTTGAGATTTGGGAAATTCTTTTGATTGCAACAGTCAATTCTACTAGATGTTGGTTGGTAAACCCACAAAAGTGGTTTACAATTCAAATTAGGAAGGAAAACTAACAAAAAATGACTCCATGCCAGAAAAAATCATTCTTGGGGTTTGAACGAACCAAAAGAGGGTTCGCTTGAACCTAGGTTCGAGCAAACCCATTAAATGCATCCCACCAAAAAAGAACAAGAAAACCCCTTTTTGAAAGGGGGTTCAAATGAACCAGGGTTTGAATGAACCCTGGTTTGCTCGAACCCCCTAGTTCGACTAAACCCCCCTTTTCCCTGATCCCTGCTCTTTTCCACCAAAAAAATAAAAAAAATTGCCATTTGAAGCTCAGGTTGAGCATGAAAATGGAGACTTCACAAACCCAACTGGAATCAAGTATTCCTTGGAATGAGCTATCCAATGACTATAATTTTAATATGTTTTGGTTTTATTATCTATTTTTTTTTAGTTTTATTAAACATAGGTTTTTCACCAAAAATGAAGCTCTTTGTTTTGCACATGTGGAAAAATAGAAGATTATAAAAAAAAATTGAAAAATATGAGTGCACCAGATATTGAATTCCTTGATCCAACCAAAAAAATGAATTTCAATACATACAAAAAAATTTACGCGTTATACGGTCTTCCTATGTCTGAATTGTAATTGGTTTGACTTAGAAACTTTGATTAAGGAAAAAATATTCAATAAAACACTATCTAACCAAGTGGAAGCACTAGATACCGGAGTTACAAATCTAAATTCAAAAGAATTATAATTTTATCCTTCATGGAAAAAAAATTATGCGTTATACGGTGAGCGTCACTCCTTAAAAATGTTGTTTTCTGAAAAAAAAACTAGTTTTCGAGGGAGATGGAAAAAGAGGTGCAATCTGATTCCAAAAATTTTGAAAAAATATATTTAGAATCTATAGACAAAATGTCACGAAACTCTAGTTTGCATCATCTTCAAATTCCTCACTGTTTAGCCGCTATAGGTGCCCAAAAGTTAGAAAATATTATTTCAATGTCCAGTTTGGCCAAAAATTGTAAACCACTATTGTTGGATCACCCTGGTATATGTGGGAAGGTGAAATTGAAGTAAGGCAAAGTATAGGCCGATATTCTAAATTAAATCAAGATCGCTCCCCGATGTCCTATTGTGATGAATTGCAAGTAAATTAATTTCCATGGGCGAGTGGGTAAATATGACACAATAGGCTTTACTAAATACTAAGTACACAATTAAATATGTAGACAAAGTGAGTGTCTATCCACTTGGGATTTTCTAATTTTAGTAAAAGGCATCAAGTGCATGCAATTAGCTTTGTCATAATTAATCACCCTGATTGTAATTATCCATTGATTTTTCTCAATGTGTGATCAACGACTGAGGTTCAAAATCAAGAAGTTGATTGTCAGCTCGCTTGCACAAGCTTTCCTTGAGTATTAATGGTTGGCACACTTAAATTGCTTAATATAATGAGGACCAATAGCCATATTTTTCTTCATAGTTTGTAATCAGTTTGCTGAAAATTGAGCTTAAGTCCGTGAGAAGGTTGGCGAAGAGTTTCTTTGGTAAAAGGTTCTAGAGGTATCGTTATAAACTTTTCCCCAGGTAAGTAGGTACTCATACTTGCTAGTTTGAATTACAACTATATTAGTTTATGGGTTTTATAATCCTAGGGTGGTGAGGGTTTATTATCTGCAATTTTGAGTTAATTGGAACTATGGAGTCTTGAGTTGTCTGCTCATTAGGAGTAAACCTGTGAGGGTTTTTCTAAAAATTAGGATTCTCCTTGTTCCCATCTTGATCATTGTGAAAATGAGTAAGCCAAATGAGTCTGTCAAGCCAGTCCAAAGGTCTAAGAGGCTTAGTCTATTGGAATCCAAAGATGGTGTTCCTAAGAATGAGGTTGACATATTAGAAGCTCTTGAAAAACCAAAGGTGAAGAAATCATGCAAGAAATCTAAGAGGACTGTTTTTTAGGAGTACGTATAATTTGAGAGGAAGGACCATTTCAGAAGAATTGGTCAAATTTAAAGGGAAGGAACTAGTTGATCCTATGAAGAAAGAAAAGAAAAGAAACAAGTATCATAAGGCCTACTTGGTAAGAAACAATTCTCCCATTGAGGTTTCTGCTAGCCCTTCAGATGGTGGAGGTGATACTAACCTGGATTACGACCATTAACTTCTTTCCCTAGTGCCGTTTGAAGACTCTGATGAGGGAAAAAATAATGGTTCCTCCAATTTCATCACGAACAAGGAGTACGCGAGCATACTCTAATGCTAACAACTCAGAGTAGCATCCTTGCCCTGTTTTTGTTTTTGATGACACCATCGCCACTGCATCAAAATCATCCTCTTCAACATTTCTGCAACTTTTTGTTTTTAGTGTTGATGTGGAAATATTTTGGCCTACTGTAAGGTGGATTTGTTGAACCCTATTTTTTCAATGGTGAGTATACCTCTTTTAGATAATATGTAAGTTTTTTCTTTGGCTACTAATGGAGAATCTTCTTTGGTCAACAAGGACAAGGTATTTTGGTGCTATTGTAGCAATGAACTATGCCTTTTGGAAGGCTTTTTGGTCTACGTCAACCAAGTTACATGGTGTTTTTATCTTTTTCTCTCCCATATTTTGCAAATGATTACATGTAACTAACTAGGGAATATCTCAAACTTTGGTGAAATTAGTTGTCAAATGATATTGAAATATAATTGTAATTCAGTCGATTACTTGTCGCTCCCTTATTCTATAAAAGAGATTTCATAGCTAATTACAGGGGTTTGAGTTTTGATTCTCAAAATGGTCTAGGTGGAAAAGCTAAGCTCAAATAAGAGAATATTGTAAATAGATGAAATGATGAATATATCAGGAATGAGTTTAGGGTATAAGTCATAATGTAATGATCTTAAAGTGGTTTTACAGTAGCAATAGTGATAGAAGATGTTAAATATCCAAGATACTGAGAGAGGGGGTGAATCTATATCTTCTTAAACTTATTGAAAAATTACCATCCAAATAATACAATGCATATAATAGTAAAAGTGAGCAAGAGCATTAATAGAACATAAAAGCACACAACACATGAACACCATGATTTTTACGTGGAAAACCCAAAATGGGAAAAACCATGGTGAGGATTAGCTCACAATATAGTACAATTGGTTATAAGATATTACAAAGGGTGGCTCACTGCTAGGACTCACTGTCCAAAATGGGAGGCTCACTGCCTACAAAAAGATAAAATGACAAAATGGCTTACAACCAGAAAATGAAATGATAAAGTTACACCTAACAAGTGTTGATTCAGTTCCTTTGATGCTCATTAAACTAACTTTTCACACTTCATCATCTTCACATACTTGTCTTCTTCACACTTTTTTCACTTCAAAAACAATAAAAAATCTCAAAACTACCCAATATATATAGTTGATTCATCCACAAGCATCAATTAGGCCAGCCTAATTAGATGCAACCCTTATTCACCAAAAATATTGACTGTCGACTTCAAACTTGTACAAAACCTTTCCAAAAACAATTCAAGTGTGTAGCACACTACAAAATGTTGGCATGGACCTAAGATAGGTCACACATACATCCAAAACACAAAATGAATCCATTACAACATCAACTATACATTAGGTTGGCCAGGATAGACCTAATAGAAAAATGCAACAGTAAAATAATCCCAACTCATCATGCGAGCACTTGAGCACATGATATTTTGAATATACAAGCTTCAAACATCCAAAAACCATTTCCAAAAATTGCAAGCAATGATAATCATTAGCGGAGGATTTCAAACCAAAATATTGGAGGATAATAATAGTATACCAATTCAGAATATTGGATCAATCTAGAACTTAAACTTGTAGTTGCAACTCATATAACATGGTGACGTCAATTACAACACAAAAGTTGCATAAAGAGATGTTCTTCTTCATTCTTCCAACAATCTCCCCCTTTTTCATTGATGGAAACATGTGCCAAAATAATGTACAAACCTCCTATGTACAACACACTCTCCTTTTCTTTTCATGACCTTCACTCATTTTTCTCTCCCACTTTGACATCAAGGACAAAGGGCAGTTCAAAAATATGAAAATTGAAAAGAAATCATTACCCAAAGGATGGCGAGCCTTGAAGCTCCTTAAGAATACCTTGCAAAGCTGTCTTACCATTCTCACAAGTCTTCTTAGCAACTATTAGCATTTTGTTCAAAGATTCCAATTCCACTAGGCTTTCTTTAGCATCATCCAAAGGACCTGGAGTTAGATTGATCTTATCTAATTTCTCTTCATTTTCTAAAGAATTGGCAGTTGGAGTGTACTCCATTCTTACAAGGTCACCTAACTAACTGAATCTTCTAATGATATCTTCCTTCTACTTCTGTAGAATAAAGAATTTTTCTTTGTGAGCAGAGATAGCATTCTAGGTTGTCTTGTCTCTATCTTTGCATGCACTGTAGGTACTAGAGACATTAGTCAACTAGGACTCAATGGAGTCCATGAGATCCTTGATATTCTGAGTAGCATTTGGCCACTTTATGTAGTAAGCGAATACAGTATTTTCTTCATACTCGCGGGCTTGCATGACTTCCAGATTCTTTTCAACATTGGTGTGTGCCAGAGCACACTATCATGAAGTGCCAAAAGTATTTTCTCTGCCAATTTCTCCTCAGTTTCTTTCCTTGTATTCTCACCAAGTTTGGAAGTATACTCCTTAAAGGAGTCCAATAGAAGTTTCATATTCTCTACCAGAGTGAGATGTATCCATTGATGTATCGGGGGTGGCCTCCTACAAAGCTTTGAGAGCATCATCAATAAGCCATGTCCCCTTCTACTATGTTTCCATAATTTCTCTTCTTCTAGATGCATGCAATGCATCCCCTAACACCAATTTATGAACTAGAGAAATATTATCCAAGTCCACACTACCTTAAATCATGGGGAGTTGTAGAAGTTCCAGAGGAATCACCGACTAGAACCTGATTTTCTTGGATAACAAGCCTTTCAAAACATCATCACCGGAGGAGGATTCTCTGGGGGACCTATGTGAATCTACAACCTTCATTTGAAAACTTCTTCATTATTCTCAGCAGATTCCCCATTTCTCCCTTCTTCCTCTACTCTCTCTTTTTCCTCTACCTTCTCTTCTTTTTCTACTTTCTCTTCTTCTACCTTTTCTTTTTCTTCTTTTCCATCTACTTTTTCAACTTCATCTTTGTTTTCTTCTTCTTCATTCCCTTTACCTTCATCTTTATCTTATTCTCCTTCAGCTTTATCCTTTTCACCTTCATCTAGCTCTGAAGCGACAACATCATTTTTCTCTAGTTCAACTTCTTCCTCATTTTGTTTCTCCATCTTTGGAGGATCATTTGTAACACTTGTATCTAGAGGTATGTCTATATCATTTGTTTTTAGAGGAATTTCTATTTTACCTATACCTAAAGGAATGTCTTCCTTAACCTATGTAGAAACTTCTCTTGATTTAGGTACAAAACCGAATGGAAGTGCACCAAACATGCCATATTTCCCATACATACCCCTGATGGCTTTTGTAGTCTCTTTCCTTATTTTATTTATTTGCTTCTTATCCTTTTTCATCAAAGTGTTCATTCTTTTCTTCATTCAGAACATCTTTGAGCATACCTTCTTCAAGGTTTCCAAATCATTTGGGGTCAAAGAGGACCCAATTTTTTGAAATGCATCATTTATGATATTCTCTTCCAATTCAACAACCTTTGATCCCCTTTTCATTAGGGCTTCCCACAATTTCTCAGGAACATTATTCTTGAAATAATCCAAACTGACATCTAAAGTGATCACATATTGAATAATAGACAAAATTAAAGTTTTCCTGTCCTCTATACCTACTTGATGCTAAATTTTTGTAGTGAGTTGCAGCATATCTTCAAAATGTATCAAGCTATTTACCAAAGCCTCTAGTCTAAGATGAGAAATAGGTCTTACTGGTGAGTCCTTTTTTTCTTCCCGGTCTAGAGATACCTCTTCTAACACCTTTTCCCTCTTTGATTCTGGTTTGGTGTGCACATGAACACCAAAACCTTGTTCTTCATCTTATTCAGATGATGATACATATAAAGAAATCTTTTACTGCCAACACTACCTTCCTGTGAAGCACCTTCACTAGAGGACATGCTTCCTCTCTTCTTTCTTACCAATTTTGTTGTAGGGTATTCCTCCTTTTCGTTTGTTCTTCAGTGATGCTAAGGTTCTTTTCCCTTGTAGCCTTTTTATTTCTTTCCTCTCTTGACTGGTACCATCGGAGGAGTCTCTTTCCTTTTACCATATCTTGTATTGGGTATGGAAGGAGCTATACCTTTACCTTTATCAAGAGCACTAGGCTCAACCTTCACTACAAGAGCTATGGTAGGTTTTGAAGGAGTAGTCATGTCGGATTTTCTTGGTCCTAATGATTCTCCAGCTACATGTTCTCCCATGGCTCATCCTTGTGCAATCTGCTCATTAGTGAAGCCAACCTTCTTAAGCATTTTATCAACATTCTTTCTCATCACAGGCTTCCTATGCTCCAAGTGAACTTCCATAGATTTTTCTGCATAAGTTCCCATTCTAAGTTCACAGGTATCTTTAGGACTTTTCAACAGAACTTGCACATAACCTTCAGCTTCATCCTCTATAATCTTATAACCCAAAGGTTGAATCCATACATTCTGGGGTTCAATAGCTTCAATCATGCATTCATCAAAGGAAACATGAAATATTGTATCATTCTTGTACTTCTCAACAACTTTCTTTGGAATCCTTTCTCTTTTGTTCATGTTGCTCTTAAATACAACAAAGAATGCTTTAAGAGCATTATCTCAACTCTTCAAATCACCCAAACTGTGCATATAGTCAAATATTTGATGTGCATCTAGTTTGGATGTATCCCAAATCACCAGATCATCTCTTCTAAGAAGTCTTCTAAGAAAGTAGAACAGTAAACAAAAAATCAAGGAGCCAAATTTAAATGCATATTTCTTCTTCCTTGTTATCTTCATATTCTCAAAGAACTATTGCTAGAGAAGTTCACACAAATCACAATCTACACCATTAGCTACCATGTCATAATTGGTGTATATTGCTATAGTAGATGCAAAATTTTCTCTATTTATGAAGTAGATCTTGTGTCAGACCATTATAGTTGCATACTTCATAGTAGGATTGGTAATAGGTTTTGTTGCAAGAGCCCTTCTATCAAATGTAGCACCGGTGAGTTCCATCACCACTTTATTCTTCATAGAATTCAACACCAATATTGGTCTGGTATCACAAAGTCTGATAACTACCTTAATCACCTCCTTAGTTATAAGGTGAGGTCTGTCAGTCCATAAAAAAACTTGCCATGCATTTTTTTGAGAGTTAGTTTAACATATTTATAATCAATGGTGGAGCTAAAGTTAGAAAAGTAATTCCATCTATCCAACTTCTTTGCAACAATATTTGAATACTCGGGTTTTTTTAATAAATCATCCATCATGAGCTCATTCTGCCATATGTCTATCAATTTGTTGAGATTATATTCCTTAGTTTTAACTCGAATGTACATTCTAGTGTCTTCGGTGGGCATGACACTGTGAGGAATTTATGAGAAGGTGCCCATAGGGTCGTCTTCGAAAACCTTCATAGAATATTTCTTATAGGATGGTCTAGGTCTTTTCGACACATTTATGACTACAGGAGTTGCCATTTTTCCTCAAATCGATCTCAAATGATTTCAAAAAGTAGATTCATAGAAACCCACAACAGCACAGAAAAGCAAAATATCTTTTTCCTTCGCGAAAACTAGAACTAGGGTTTGTATAGCTCACTCTTCAAATCACCTTAAGAATGCTCCAAATCACTCTCCACTTTCTTCAAATGCACAAGTGATAAAAACTCCTTAAAAATTCACTTTATAAATCAACAATATGCCCTAATTCGCATTAAATGCAATAAATTTCAAAAAGCTAATAAAAACCTTCTTCACGATACAAAAAAACCCTAATTTGCTCTGCAAATGATCATGCCTACAAATTTTCTTCTTGTTCCTTTTGCATAATGTTTTTTTATCAATTATTTACAACATATCTTCATGCCAAATACTGAGACACTAGATATCCAAGGGGTTTGAACATTTTTTTGTTAATGCTCCCCCTAAGACCATGTTGGGTCTAACTGCTAGAGGAATTGTCTGCACCAGATGAAGGCATGAACATATTTGATGTTTCTGACTCTTGTTTCTTCTTCCAAATCTTTTTCATTTCTTTCTTAACCTCATTCTTGTCAATAGTCTTCACTAGTTCATTATTTTTTACTGGATCAGATTGCTTTCCCTTTTTACTTCTACATACTCTTGAAATGTATTCAGGTTTGTTGTAGTTGTAGAAAACAACATTTTTCTAACTTGTTTGACCTCCATTAACCCTTAATCTGCACTGATTACCTTTTTTTCCAAACTTGTTACATGTATAGCAATATCCAAAAAAAGATTGATTCATTCTTCCTCCATTAAACCAATTCATCATCTAAGTTCTACATTCACTAGCTTTATGTCCAACTTTCTTGCATGCAAAACATTGTTTGAAGAAGGTACTAGCATATTGCTTCATTCTACTTCTACACTTTTTTGCTTTGTAACAAAATTTATTGCATGAAAAACAAATACCATTGAAAGATTGGTACCTTTGAGCATTTGGTTGTCCGATAGGCTATCTTCTAGCAAAGTTTCTTGGATTTCTTGTCGGTTTCCCTTTATAATTAGTCATATTATTATCTACTATGTTTGGGGTTTGCACAGCTTTAGAGCTTTCACCTGCTTCCTTTCCCAAACTACCTTTGTCTTTAGGTTGTTTCTACCCTGCAGTTAATTCATCAAGCTTGGTGGAGCTTGTCTTGAACTTATCTGAACACAGGGGTTTTCTTTCTCCATATCTACTTTCAGGTTTACCACCTCTTGTTCGAGCCTTATGCATTCATTAGTCTTGCTTTGCACCACTGTATTAAGACAATATTCAATTCTCTTTTTTTCTTCCACCTGCACCTTCAATCTGGTAATCTCTTCATTTGCTTGTTTTAATTGCTCACTTACTTCTCTATGTCTTTCTTTGAATTTCTTCAATTGTTCTTTCAATTTCTAGATGCATTCATTTTCCTCATCAAGATTTTCTTTCAAATCTCTATTTTCATTTTCATCCTTGTCAAGATCTTCAAGAGCAGCTTGGAGATCTTCTTTATCATCCATTTGTTCAATCTTCAAGATCTTCCTCAAGCTGTTAGGCTTCTTCGGAGGAACCAAGCTTTGATACCAATGTTGAATATCCAAGATATTGAGAGGGGGGTTGAGTCAGTTTTTTCATAAACTTATTGAACAAATACCATCCAAATACTCCAATGCATATAACAATAAAAGTGAGCAAGAGCATTAATAGAACATACAAGCACACAACACATGAACACCAATATTTTTACGTGGAAAACCCAAAATGGGAAAAAATACGGTGAGGATTAGCTTACAATATAGTATAATCGGTTATAAGATATTACAAAGGGTGGCTCACTGCCAGGACTCACTATCCAAAATGGGAGGCTCACTGCCTACAAAAGGATACAATGAAAAAATGGCTTACAACCAAAAAATGAACTGATAAAGTTACACCTAACAAGTGTTGATTCAATTCTTTGATTCTCAGTAAACTAACTTTACACACTTCATCATATTTGCATACTTTTCTTCTTTGCACTCTTCACACTTCAACAACAACACAACAATTTCTCAAAACTATCAAAAATATATAGTTGATTCATCCACAAGCATCAATTAGGTCGGCCTAATTAGATTAAACCCTTATTCACCAAAAAGATTGATTGTTGACTTTAAACTTGTACAAAACCTTTCCAAAGAATATTCAAGCATGTAGCACACTACAACATGTTGGAATGGACCTAAGATAGTTCACAGATACGTCCAAAACACAAAATTAATCCATTACAACATCAACTATACATTAGGTCAGCCAGGGATACACCTAATAGAAAAATGCAACAACAAAATAATACCAACTTGTCATATGAGCACTTGAGCACATGACATTCTGAACATACAAGACTCTAATCCAAAAAATATTTCCCAAAACTACAATCAATGATAATCATCGGTAGAGGATTGTGGACCAAAATACTAGAGGATAATAACTTCAAACCGGTTCAGAAGACTGGATCAAGCTAGAACTTAAACTTGTAGTTGCAACTCATATAACATGGTGAGATAAATGACAACAAAAAAGTTGCATAAGGAGATATTCTTCTTCATTCTTCCAACAGAAGAAAGTATTAGTTCTAAAATATATTCTCTCCTATGTAATTTTCTTACAAATTATGAATGAAATGGTTAATGATATTTTCATTTATCTTCAATTGTTTAAATTGAATGAATGAGTTTATTTCTACCTCAATTCAAAGAATTGATTAAAGGATTAAATAAGGTCATAGGTTTGTAAGGAAAGTATATAGGATTTGGTAAGTAGTTATGTTTTAAATGCAGTGAGTTGAATACTACAAAGTAGTATAACAATAATCCGCCAATTACTAAGTTACATTGTTAAGGTATTACTGAAAAATTACAAATATGACTCCATTACCCTAATAGACAAGGAATTGGTTTTTTTCATTAGGTTATCTTAGAGATAAGTGAGTTAGTAATGAACTATATAAAAGGATTGGAATGAGAATGAAAAACAATTAATACACCTTCAATTACAATGTCCCAATCTGAAGTATCACCTTATTCCTTGCAATAGATAATAATTTGTTTAAAGGTCAACCAAATCTTTAATGAATGTTGTCTACTTTCACTTTATAGGAACCTATCTATGTGTAGAAATGTTCTTGATAAAATGAATATCACATGAACTTATGTAGGACCACACTGTTGGGTTTCACAGAGCCCAAAGTGAAGAAGGACTTCAGGATCCTTACTTACGTGTTGGCCAATCCTTACCTTTGCTAGTGATTGGATTTTGGCAGATTCATAGGGAAGTGGTAAGATTAGGTTTGGTTCATAAAAAATAACCAATGCAAAGAATATAGTTTATTTCTCAAGAGCAACATTTTTACCAGTTACTTAGCTTGATAAACATCTCCAAGTTTCTGGTACAAAATCAACCAAATAAAGTTTGATCAAACCCTTCACTTTCCTATCCATAAGATCCCAATCTACCTAGATTGTTTTAGTTGGTTTGGTTATGGATATTATAGCCCACAGATCTTTGTCTACATGCATATCCTCCATTTTCATTTTCCAAAGTTCAAAGTTTACACCATTAAACTTCTCCATCTCAATTATTTTAGATGTGCTTTCCATATTTTTCCTACAACAAGGTCACAAAATAACCTTCTAAATAACTCCAAATAAAACAAAGATTAGCTCAAAAAACCCTTCAAACCCATCAACAGAATCAAATATGGCTAGGATCTAATACCAACTGAAAGTAATCCAAGTAAGTGAAAGCATCTTCCTATACTAATCTAAGTAGGAGAGAGATGCAAAAATTTAATTTTAACACCTTTATAATTACAAATTCAAAAGATGCACATACATATCAAAATAGATAAATAATAAAAACCATAACATAGTGTTTACATGGGAAAACCCTTTTAGGAAAAACCACATTCCAAATCACATGGCTCAACTTGTATTATCGGAAACAATGTCAGTTACAATACAATATGAAGAGCAATTCTCAAGAGTCTTCACACTACAATAAGAATCTATAGTAACTCTCGTAACATAATGACATGTAAGCTTCTTCAAACTTTTCACCATAAAAATGCACTAAGTATGTAAGCATTTGTAACCTCTCAACATGAAAAAAGGTTCCCAAAACTTTCCATAACCAATTCCCATGCCTAAGGTGTGACATGAGTTCATTATGAAAAGTTGTCATAATTAGTACTCATAATTATGAAAATCTTTCATAATCAGCCCATGTCACATAAAATTAGCCATCTCTGCACATGCAATGATCCTAGATGCATGCAAATACCTTGCATGTGCAGGCGCCCTCATCACATAAGTCCCACCTATCATAGCTAACTAGCAATATGTTATTCTTGACTCTTCTACCATCATAATTAGTCATAAACTGACATAGAAAGTTTTCATAGCCTGTTACATAGTAACTTATGACAAATTCCACCAATCTAAGTCCTCGAAAGTGTAACAAACCTGGTGTTCTTCATAGTAAAACTTTCAATATTTTCACCTTAAGTGAATAAAACATGACGCCATGACATAGCACTAAAAAAAAATTCCTCCAATAATGTAAATTACATGTATAATTGAAATATCACAATTTCCAATTTGTCATTGCAATCCAAAGTGATTACTCAATCTTCCAAAACATAGATATCATATTGAACATGGATGTCATACAATATTCTATAGAGATTTCATTCAAATATGATAATTTCACCAATTACAATATTCCAAGAATGTACACAATTACAAATGCAGATCCACCGAGCTTCGGAGCATAAGATATAGATGGTCCAGGAATCTGCATTTCAAAACCTTGGTCTTCTCTCACCTATTGAGGAGGAGAATCATCACTCAAGCACTTTTGTGCCAACCACAGACTCATATGCAATCCCCCACACATCTATCAATGATAGATGGCCCTACCCTTCGACGAAGGTATTGGTTGGGTAACTCCATATGAAAAAACACTTTGACCTTAGTCTTGTATCAAACATGACTAGGATTTATAACCTACTCTAGGTAGCCCTCATTCATTTAGGTAGACACAGTGAACTGACGATGGAGTCTCAACTTACACACTATTCACAATAGAGACATTAGACACCACCACTACTTTTTCTAAAGTGTTCTCACTCAGTATAATTGAGTGATGGTCTACCATTCACCTACACTATGGAAAGCTCATTTTGACTTAAGGCCATTATATCTATGCCTAGGAAATCCCTCTCCATGGGAAAGCTACTCCCAAGGATAACCTATCTCTTAAACACAACCTAAGGTAACACAACTCAAAAAGCAAGGTACAAGTTCCCTTCCTTCACTAGACAAAATTCCCAGGTGTAACCTACTAGCCATCTAGCATAATTAATTATCTAGTTATGAGTGTTCCTTAAGCTTGTCTACGTTTGATCATATCTAGTATAACATTAATACTTATGATGGCATCCCTCCTATTATGGAGTAAATACAAACACATTGCATGGTCTCAATCGAAGAATCGTCATATCCAAAAGATGATTCCATTCGAGAGTATCACCTCTTTGACTAAAAGGGTTTACACGATGATCCTACTCTTGTCAATACAATAACTTTGTATTTAAGTGTGTATTGACACTATTCAAGCAACAACTCTAACTCACTAGGTTTACTAAACCTCTCAACCTTGAAGTAACCCACTAGTTATCTATAATCAAACAACTAGCTACAAGCAACCCGTGTTCAAACATATCTAGTATAATTAAATACCTATGTCTTCAACATATCTAGTATAATTAAATACCTATGTCAAGCAATCTATCCTATCATGGAGTATTTACAAACAATGCACAACAAATTAAATAGTTTTCACTTTTGTTTCAAAGAAAACAATACTTTCCTCTAAGTGCAAATGACAACAAGACTAGTTTAATCAAGCAATCCATAGCTCATTCAAAATAGAATAAACAAAAGTAGAATATGCTCATGCCTATGTTTAATCTTTCCAATTCATTTGGCTATAGTCACAACACCTTATAGAACAACAGCTATCTCGATATTGACTCTCCAACAAGTCTCTCAATACTTAACTCTCAAGTTTTCTATTGCTCCTTCTCAAAAGATAACTAAAACTCTCTTAAATCTCAAGTCTCTCTTTAACTACTTGGGAAGATTATTGTAGATTCAAAAGATCACTAATAAGAAGATTTTATGCACAAGAAATAATGCATAAAAGAGTGAGAATGAGGCATCCAGGTGTCCCAAACAATGAATTCCTTGATGTTATTTATACAACAAGCAAGCAACTATTCTACCTACATTCTAGGCATGAAAATGATAGTAGAAAACATACAAAGCAACACCACTATCACAACTTAGAAAGGTGGCGAATGAGTAAGAAAATACTCAGCTTGATTACCAACAGATTGACCCAATTCATGATAGCAATTTGAAGAATAAATCAACTTCCATGTGATAAAATATAGCTACAGACTTCTATGATAAGCATAACACAAAGGTGGCACGATTTTACTATCAAGAGAAATAATCAATAACCAAAGCTTGTCACCTCAAATTGCATCGACTTAGTCCATGCTAAGTATAGATTCATGAAATCAATTGATTTTGACAAAGTCATCAATTTTTTTGGAGCATTAAACAATTTTTTAATAGCCATAACAATTCATGGTTTGGTGTTTGACCAAGTCTAAGAAGAAATATTGCATCAACCTCTTCAATATTATCTTAAATGATAAATAAGTTTGCAAATTAAAGAATGACAACAAATACTTATAAATCGGCTTATGAATACATTCATATTCATTTCCAAGAGTTTATCTATTAAGCCACCTATGAATATTGACTCTTTAGCCATTATATTTTGAATAATAATCAGCTACCATTCACTATTTGACATAGTCGATATCATAGTAAATGATGTTTAAATGTATTCCTCATGTATTTCTTATTCCATTCACAACCCCATTCGCAATGCGTTGAGTTACTTCTACGTGCTACTCAATACACATGTACTTTATGCTAGAGCATTTCCATATATTGGGCTAAGTGCTTTACCCTTTGTGAATCAAGCTCTATATGACTATGCCTATATTTATAACATTTCCCCCCATGTATATACATAGATTATATCCCATATTTGTATATTGAATTATATATATACTTCGATTATATCATATATATGTATATATGTATACATCTACTCATAGGCATATTGGCTCATATGACAAATACATATTTCTTGATACCTCGAATGCATAACACATTTTTTCAATAAGGAATGTATACATTCAATATACAAATGAATATGTGTAGTCAAGGAAAAATTATACCCCACCTTGGAGGAACAGGGCACAAGAATAAGGTTCCTATTTCATAATTACTACACTTAAGGACACCTTAGAGATCTCAATCGGAGGGAGAGATCTAATAATAATGCATCCTAGGATATGATTTCATATTACAAGAGGGGTTCACCACGAAGTAAGAACTTGGAAAAACAAATGAAATGTGAAATGAAATGCTTAACCCTAATTTGATGCAATGACCTACAAAATGACCTAGAAAAGTGTGTAAAACAAAACAGAATGTGTGCACCTAGAAACTTGTAGAGACTTGAATGGAGACTGGAAATTTTTCAAATCCTAAAATTTTTCCCTATTGGCACTTATTTGCCAATCTAGGAAAATTAGTCCTAGATCAAGGTTTCTACACAAGAATAGGTTTATGGTAAATGGGTATCCAAATCTGCAAAAATCTCTGAAAAAGCACCTATAGTGGGACTCATTCACCACTTATGGTGAATCAATCACATTCCACTTTTTGAGAATTCAAAGTCTAAATCCGCTCTTCTCAGTCTGCTCAATCTGGTCCTCTAGGTTTCTAGATCTGAAACTTTGATTTTGGGGTTGTAGATGACCTTTTAGTGAAGATTATGACCTTGAAAATGGGAGAAAAATTCAACAAGATTGTAACCTAATATTCAATGATCTTCAAGTCCTCAAAGCACCTAGATCTACAATCACCCATGTAAAGAGGAGAAAGACTTAAGATTGTTAGTGAATAGGGGTTTTCCTTGGTCAAACCCCTTTTAGGTAATTAAACCAAATGATGAAATAATGAAATAAGGACATGAAACATGAAACACAGGATATGAAACATGAACCATGATACCTTGAATGATATCTTGTAAATCCACAACTCAACATGAAATGGCTATGAAGGATGTAGATCTTGATCTTGACAATGGGTGTAGAACAATGCTTGATCTTGGATCTTTAGTGCTACATTACAACACTAGCTCAATAAAATGCTTAATGCTTGATATGCTTCACATGATGATGGATCTTGAATTGCTGCAAAAATTGATGAAGTATTCTACCCTTGAATGTGCTTGAACACTCTTGAATGCTCTTGTGAATTCAAAATTGCTATAAGAATTCTCATTCAATTTTCTAGGTGTAAAATGAGTGAGAAACTTGTATTTATACTCAATTATGCAAGAATGGCCGAAATTAAAATACTACAAGCTGAAATCAGATCTAAGAGAATAAAATCCCACCAAAAATTTGAATTAATTTTAATTTTGGGCCACATGGGACTCATTCACCCAAGATGGTGAATGAGTCCCATCTGGCATAATGTATGAGACTAAAAATAAAAATTTCCAAGAAAGGTGTGAAAACAGGTTTGGGACCCAAAAATATAGGTGGGACTCATTCGCTCAAGGTGGTGAATGAGTCCTAGACCACTAAATATGGTCCACATAAGCTAGAAACACCTAAATTATTATTGGGTAATGATTTGTGTTAGAGTTATCCTTGAAAAGATGCAATAAATGAAGCTTTTGGATGTAAAATAAGGCCAATCAAAGCATAAGAAAGCCCAATTACTAATGGCAAGTCTAGAAAAGTGTGAAAGTGTGTTACAACACTTTACAATAGTTCAAATAAGGAAAGATTAATGTTTATTTTAATTAAAAAGAAGTTTATTAGGTTTAGTTAATTAATAAATCCCTAGAAAAGTGTGAAAGTGTGTTACAACACTTCACAACACTTTATCAAGGTACCATTTAAATCCATTAGTTCACAAGGGCCCAAGACCTAATGTGAATTTTTCAACCACATTACAATGCTAAATCAAGGCAACATTAAGCCTAACTCACAAGGAGGGCCCAAACAAGCTAGGAAAAGTAGAAGGGATACTTTTTCTATGACTCCATTTAGTCCCCACTTTAGTGAGAGGATGAACTTGCTTCAAACTCACACTAAAGTAGACATTAAAGAGGGGTCCAACTATACTGATGCGGATGGTCTAGGATAACAAAGATCAAGGAGGTAGTCAAGCCCCTAGGATCCAAGATCCTAAGTCAAACTGACATAAGCACAAAATGAAACACACCAAGTGTATGATATATGTAGCATCAAGATACATGATCATGCAATGTCAATGACTAAAAGAAAGGAAAAACATGTGAAAATAAAAAATGAGGTGGATCAAGCTTCGACTGTTTTTCCAACACCATGTGGATTAGATCTTGGTTGTTTGTCAAAAAAATGCACACTCACTCTGAGGCAATAAAACTCTTGGCTATATGTTGGGTGAGTAATCCAAAAAGGTGAGACACATATGACCGATATGCGCTCACACACATGTGAGTGGCTAAGGAAAAGTCATTCCCTCATTTTCCTTCCCATCAAACCATACCAAAGTTATACCTCTTGATAAATTTAATAAGGTGCCACACAAAAAAAATATTTTTTGAGCTTCATGAGACAAGAAAAACTTTGTATTCTTGGTGCTCATGAGCAAACAAGATGGCTCCATAGATAATGCAAGTTGCATTCTGCAAGGTGTCCATTTAAATAGATAGTGTAAGGTATGTTGAAAGATATTTTTCTTGGTTCATGCAAGGTCTCTTCTTAGGGAACATTGTGCCTAATGTCTCCAAGAGAGGACAAGTCAAAGAAATATCACAGTCTTAGAGGAAATCAAGCCCAATGACACCACAAAGAAAAGGATGCAACACAAGAAGAAATAAAATCACATAATGAAACATGAGTGTCGATGTATGCCCCCAATTTAAAGCAGTTGCTAACACCATTATTGTGAGAAATTGTTGTAAAGTAGAAGGAGATATGAGAGCTTGTTCGGAAATTCCTATACCAAGTCATATGTTTTTTAATCGAACTACATCATGAATAAGTATGTCACATGTGAGTCAACTTAAGGCATGTAATCCACATTCCAAGCTTGCTCTTATATATACATGAAAGGTGATCAACTAGCCAAAAGAGACAACCACAAGTGACATACAAGGACAAGGCTACTTAACTCTTTTCTCCCACTTAGTGCAAGACAAGGATGAGCCAAAATGATTGATGAGAAACATGCTAGTGTAAAAATCAGCATCAGGGTATGTGCAAGATCATGATGGGCCAAATAGTGGCAATATGATGGGTATGTGTAGGGTATGTGGCTGATGACCTTTTTTTTAACCCAAAATTGATGAAATGAAAAGGGTTTTTAAAAAATATTCTCAGCTTTCCACCAATATAAATTATGCTTTATTTTGAATTTAATAAATAATTATTATTCATTTTCTACTTGAATTACAACTAAAGTCCTAATTGATAGGCTGATTGAAAAAAATTTATAGCTTTCAAATGATATAACATTTTTTGAATCTGAAACATGCATCACATTCTATGTTTTGCATACTATAGGATTAAAAAAAATTGAATTTCATGAAGTTTTGACCAAGTTAAGGTGGTTAGACATACGCATTTTTATAATTTTTAAAAGTTGTAATAAAAAAATCACAATTAATTATTTACTTGGAAAAAAATTACAAAAAAATATCGTCACATCAAGACATGAGTCCTCTACTTATATCTATTTTTTTTTTTAAATATTATCATTTTAGGGTATGTGCAGGATCATCATGGAAAAACGAGGCCCTTAAATTAAAAATTCAGAAAAATGGAGTGTTAGGCAACTTGATGTAAAAATTTGAATAAGTTATCTATATTATTTCAAAAAATATGGGATATAATCTGTAGAAAATTGAATGTAGTTTCTAAACTACTAGGTTTATTTAAAATAAATAAAATCTATTTGGTGAAAATTTGAAATTTCAATGAAGTAGTACTTAAATTTAGGAAAAAAAAGTAGGTAATGTCTGCCGACCAACCTAACCATAATAAAATGATAATATTTTTTTATAAGATTTTATATATAAATAGAGGACTCATGTTCAGATGTGATGCATTTTTTTGTAATTTTGTTCCAAGTAAATAATTAATTATGAATTTTTATTACAACTTTTAAAAATATAAAATCTGTATGTCTTACCACCTTAACTTGGTCAAAACTTCAATTTAATTTTTCTTTAATCCTATAGTATGTGAAGCATAGAATGTGATGCATTTTTTAGATTCAAAAATGTGATACCGTTTGAAAGTTATAGATGTTTATCAATCAGCTTATCGATCAGGACTTTAGTCATAATTCTAATAGAAAATGAATAGTAATTAGTTATTAAATTCAAACTAAAGCATAATTTATATTGGTGGAAAGGTGAGAATCTCCTCTAAAAACCCTTTTTGTTTCATCAATTTTGGGTAAAAAAAAAGTCATCAGCCACATACCCTACAAATACCCATAATATTACCACTTTTTGGCCCATCATGATCCTGCACATACCCTTTATTGTGGTTAGGGTGGTCAGACAGACACCTACTTCTTATTTTTCCTTGAAATTTAAGTACTATTGCATTGAAATTTCAAATTTTCACCAAATATATATATTTTTTTTTATAAATAAACCTAGTAGTTTACAAACTACATCCAATTTGCTACAGATTCTATTCTTACATATTTTTGAAATAATATAGACAACTTATTCAAATTTTTACGTCAAGTTGCCTAACTCTAATTTTTCTAAATTTTTTGCCACTTAAGGGCCTGCTTTTTCCATGATGATCCTGCACATACCCATTAATTAGAGGAATTAGGTGCTTCAACACAAGGAAGAGAACCACACTCCTTAAGATTTTGAATTTAATCACTTAAAGCTTTACATTCAATAGTAGCATGACTATGAACTCTATGATATGCACAAAATGAGCACTTGTAGTAAAATTTATTTTGAGTTCTTCAAGGGAGGGATATCAAACGATCTTGGAGGAGTCTCGAAAAGATACTTTATTGATCAATGGTAGAGGATGTTTTGTTACTTTGCAACAAAGATGTCTCTCACTTAGTACAAGATGTCATACCTACACAAGACACTTTATATTGTGATATTTTGTACTCTCCTTTATAGGAGGGTGTAAAATCTAACGATTCAAATCATTAGTGTTTTGTGTGATGACATTGACATTAAATGAAGATTTCTTTTTTTTTCATTTGTTGCAAAGGATAACAAGCAATACCACTAGTGTCAATTAGTTTAGGGTGCACTACCATTAAATTCGTCTTAGACGAATCTTTTGTAATAGTGTTGCCACTAAGTGAAAGTTTTTTTGATGGGTTGATTTTTATGAAAGGATAATAAAAAAGACCATGAGTTTTTTCTTGCATGTTAGGCTCGATGGGGACATGGATAACTTTTTCTCTAGCACCACATCATTTTCCACTATATCCAAGTTGTTTCATAAGCTCATAACCTCTACGATAATTTTTTTTCATTTCTTTTGGATTCGGTGGTCTTTGATAATCAACTTCATCAAAGTTTGTTGTATAATTTGTTGTTGTGTGTTCTAAAGTGGTTAAGGTGGATTCTTTCGAAGGGTCTTCCAAATTTTGTGTTGACATTACCACTTTTCTTTTCCCTTTTCAAATTCTTTGTTTATGATCTTGTATTCTCCCATGAATATTGGTGTGAAATCTAAGGAACCCCAATCATCTTCTAATAGCTTCGTGACTTCCTCAATATGTTTTTTTGTCTTTATGTTGCATGAGTTCCACTTGTGTAGTTGGTGTTAATGTTTTCAAAGTGTTCTCTTTGTTTTTCTCAAGTTGTAAGACACTATAAGGTTCATGATCAACATCAAGTGTGTACACTTTGTTGTTTTAGGCATACTTCATTTTATGATGAAGAGTAGAATGCACCTCATGCATCTCATGAATCCAAGGTATTCCTAAAAGAAGTTTGTATGAAACATTGTGAGGCATGACATGGATCGTTGTTTCTATTGTAGCTTTTCTAGTTGTAATAGGCAAAGTAATCATACCGAGCGGTTTCTTTCCTACATTGTCAAATCCACTAATAGATAAAGAGGGGGGTTGAATTTTTTTATTTATCTATTCCAAGCCTATCCAAAAGGGATATAGGACACACATTAAGGGAAGATCCATTGTCAACGAGGTTTTGGTTTATCCTTGTTATATTGTATTTAGCTATTATAATGAAAGCCTCATTTTCTTTTTGCACTTCCAAAGGGGCAAGTTCACTTTGGTGGAAAACAATGTTAGCATTTATTCCTTGAATCACGGTTGCTATGTCATTTGGTTGCACATTATAAGGGATAGGAACTTGTTGCAAGGCACTTTGAATCATGTTATGATAGTGGGGGGAGACTTGAATAAGGTACCACAATGATATCTTAGCATGAGTGTTCTTAAGTTGTTCAACAAGATCATACTCCTTTCCACTTTGAGAAGTTAAATGGGGAGCACTAGGAAAAATGGGATTAGGAAAAGGGAGGGATGTTGAGGTTGTTTATCTTGGTTGTGGATTGTTCCTAGTGTTATATGTATGAACAACGATATTGTGACTACTGTGACACATTATTTTTAAGTGGGTAAAGGATAAGTTCAGGTTTTTTTTTGTGGTTTGTGTGAAGGTGGATAAAGGATTAGGGGATTCTTAGGATGTCCCATGGGATATGTAGGAGGTCCATTAATCAAGGGTGATCTAATGGAAACTTGCGCAGTCATAACCTCAACAATCTTGGTTTGATGTATTTCTAAGAAAGGGAAATCTAGAATCACCTTTTCACCATCACTGAAGGAAGCCACATTACTATTGTTGTCATCTTCTTGCACCATGATATTCTCCCTAGGAGGAGAGTTTTTAGGAGAACTACAAACAAAATTTTCTTGACATTCAAGGATTGGTTCTTCCAAAATGACTCCATCGGAAGTAAGGGAATGATCAATGGTTGAATTTTATTGCTTGTCAATGATGGTGTTTTCTTGTTCAATAATGTTCTATCTAGGGGAAGAGAGGAAATAAATATTCCCATGAATTTCATCAAATTAGATCTTCTAACATCAAAGTATCATCATCACAATTAGGAGAGATACGTGGAGAAGAACAAATGTGATTGTCATGATTATCCAAATTTTCACTCCTTTGTCCCATAATGTCTTCTAAGATAGGATAGGTAGGGGAAGAATCATAAAGATGGTTGTTATAGACCCTAAAGCTTTGATCATTCTACACCAAAATATCTTCCTCACATTCAATTTCATCCTTTAAAAATTTATCACAAGAGGGGAAGGTGTTGAGAGGTGAATGCAGACTAGTTGAAGTTTTAATGGTTATGTGGTTGTCATGATTACCTATGGTTGTTTCTTCTTGTTCATCAATGTCTTGTTCACTAAGAGAGGTAAGAGGAGAGACACAAATAAGACTCTCAAAAATATAATTGATTATTTCTTCTAACACCAAAATATCCTCTTCACAAATAGGAGATATATTAGGAGAAGAATACATATGATCATTAGGATTGTCCAAGGTTGTATTCTCTTTCACTAAAACACTCTCATAGGGAGGGGATAATAACTTTTTCTTAGTGTGCCTAGAAAGGGAAGGTACTAACATTGCTTGACCTAAAATGAAAAGCAATTTTAAACATTCATTCAATGCTTCAATAATGTAAACAATGTATATCCAAAGATGCAAAACATATTTATCCAATGTATGAAAAACTTGAAGAATGAAAACAATGTGTATCCAAGAATGAAAAGAACTTTTATCAAACTTATGCAAAGCTTTATGAATGTAAAAATTGTATATATAAAAGTGAAAAGTAATTTTATCCATATGATGCAAAGTTTCATAAATGTGATCATATTCAGATTTAATGATGCTTGCTATTGAAATGTCTTAAAAAATGACTACTCTAAATTCATGCTTTTGACCTAGATACATAAAAAAAATGTTACCGAAACTTTCCAGAATTATAGTATATGATACTAGGAGGCTTAGGAAGCACATAAATGAGGTTTTTAATGTTGTTAGAGGTAGCTTAAAATTTGGACTAGGACTAATTCCTCTAAGGTGGTGAATGAGTCTCAGTAGGGATTTCTTTCAAAAATTTCAAAAAAATTAAGTGATTTTTTATGCTTTTTATTTTCTATGATTTGTAACTTAAATGTAAATGAAAATTTTATGTGCTTTTAAATGATTTGAGATGCAAAAATGCAACCTATATGCACTTTCACTAATGCAAAATTTAGAATCCCTAGATGCTAATTAACTAATGCAAACCCTAATGCAAAGTCAATGCAAGCTAGATCTAGGATGATGATGGACTCAAGATTAGAAAAGAAGGTATTCTAAATATAGGTTCACCAAAATGTAGTCAAGGAAATAGTACACCCCACCTTGGAGGAATAGGGCACAAGAATAGGCTTCCTATTTCACAATTACTACACTCAAGGACACCTTAGAGATCTCAATCCAATAAAGAATGGAGGGATAGATCTAATAATAAGGTGTCCTAGGATATGATTTCAGATTACAAGAGGGGTTCACCACCAAGTAAGAACTTGGAGAAACAAATGAAATGTGAAATGAAATGCTTAACCCTAATTTGATGCAATGACCTACAAAATGACCTAGAAAAGTGTGTAAAACAAAACAAAATGTGTGCACTTGGAAACTTGTAGAGACTTGAATGGAGACTAGAAATTTTGTAAATCTTGAAATTTTGGCCTACTAGGACTCATTCACCAATCTTGGAAAATCAGTCCCAGATCAGGGTTTCTGTAGAGGAACAAGTTTCTAGAAAATGGGTATCCAAATCTGTAAAAATATCTGCAAAAAACCAATGGGACTCATTTGGCACTTGTGGTGAATCAACCTAATTCATATTTTTTGGTAATTAAATGTATGAATATTTTCTTCTCAGTTTTCTCAATCTTCTCCTCTAGGTTTTCGGATTTGAAACTCTGATTCTGGGGCTGTAGATGACCTATTAGTGAAGATTATGACCTTGCAAATGGGGAGACAATTTCAACAAGCTTGTAACCTAATCTTCAATGATCTTCAAGTCCTCAAAGCACCTAGATCTGTAGTCACACATGTAAACAGGAGAAAAACTTGTTGATTGTTAGTGAATAGGGGTTTTCCTTGGTCAAACTCCTTTTAGGTGATTAAACCAAATGATGAAATAATGAAACAAGGACATGAAACATGAAACATAGGATATGAAAGATGAAAAATGATACCTTGAATGATGTCTTGTAAATGATGTCTTGTAAATCTGCAACTCAACATGAAATGGGGTGAAATTACAATATTGTGCCTCACTTTTTTCCCAAGATAGACATTTACATCAATATTTTTAACTGAATCTTCATCTTCTGAGACCTATAGCTGCTAAACCGTTAAGAATTTGAAGATGATGTGAACTAGTGATTTATGAAAATTTGTGTGTAGATTCTGAATATATATTTTTTTAATTTCAAAATAAATCATGAATCTTTCAACATCTCCTTTAATAACTAGTTTTATATAGAAAACACCATTTCCAGAAAGTAACATTTGTGTCGTACAACATAAAAAAAAATTCTATAAACGATAAAATTCTAATTTTTGAAATATAGATCCTCAACATCAATATCTAGGGACAGGATATTTTTTCATAATTTTTTGTTACATATATATTTTTTAATTAATTTTTAAAGTCGCTATAACTATAATTTGGACATGTGTGTGTTTCATACAACATAGCTTGTTATTTATATATCAAAATATAATTTTTCTTTTTTTAGTGAAATAAGGACATCAATACCTAGGGAAAAGGTATTTTTTGAATTTTTTTTACAATGGTTTACTATTTTTCCACCTCTATAGAACAAAGACCTTGATGCTCAGAGAAAAACCTATGTTCAGTAAAAATTGAAAATTAAATTCAAGATAAAATGAATACATATCAAAACTATACTTATTGGAAAAAAAAAATTGAGGGCTACAATCTTACAAAATATAATTTCTAAATGACATTATTTAATCCCTCAAAAGGTAAAGAAAAAGTGTTTTTTTGCCAGCATTTTGATAAGTGCAAAGGAGACTTCCATTATGGGTGTGATTTAATACTAAAGGGGTTCTATCCAAGGGGGTTTTATCTAAGGGGGTCTTATCTATCCCTCTTCAATTAAAATCATTTAGATGGAACCTCTCAAGGATAAAATCATTAGTTTTTTCTAAAAAGGGTGTTTTTAGGAAAAAAATCAGCACATCCCAAAAGTGAGACATACTATTGTGGCAGCACCCAATGGCTATGAAGGATGTAGATCTTGATCTTAAAAATGGGTGTAGAACAATGCTTGATCTTGGATCTTCAATGCTACATCACAACACTAGCTCAATAATATGCTTGATGCTTGATATGCTTGACATGATGATGGATCTTGAATTGCTGCAATAATTGATGAAGAATTCTACCCTTGAATTCTCTTGAATGCTCTTGAATGCTCTTGTGAACTCAAACTTTCTATAAGAATGCTCATTCAACTTTCTAGGTGTAAAATGGGTGAAAGAAACTTGTATTTATACTCAATTATGCAAGAATTCCTGAAATTATAATACAAGTCGACATCAAATCTAGGAGAATAAAATCTTACCAAAAATTTGAATTAATTTTAATTTTGGGCCATATGAGATTCATTCCCCCAAGATGGAAAATGAGTCCCATCTGGCATAATGTATGGGACCAAAAATAAAAAGTATTAGAAAGGTGTAAAAATAGATTTGGACCCAAAAATCTAGGTGGGACTCATTCATCCAAGGTTTCGAATGAGTCCTAGATCACTAAATTTGGGTCACACAAGCTAGAAACAAATAAATTATGATTGGGTAATGATTTTTGTTGGCATTATCCTTGAAAATATGCAATAAATGAGGCTTGTGGATGTAAAATAGGGCCAATTAAAGCATAAGAAAACCCAATTATTAATGACAAGCCTAGAAAAGTGTGAAAGTGTGTTACAACACTTTACAACACTTCAAATAAGACAAGATTAATATTTATTTTAATTAAAAATAGGTTTATCAGGTTTAAAGTTAATTAATAAAACCTTAGAAAAGTGTGAAAGTGTGTTACAACACTTCACAACACTTTAGCTAGGTACCATTTAAATCCATTAGTTCACAAGGGCCCAAGACCTAATGTGAATGTGTCAACCACATTACAACACTAAATCAAGGCAACATTAAGCTTAACTCACAAGGAGGGCCCAAACAAGCCAGGAAATGTAGAAGGGATAATTTTTTTGTGAATCCAATATGATCATGTTGACATTCACATAATATATATATATGCATATGCACGCCCTATTAAGAATTTACACTTATGTGCATATTACTCATATATACAAACATATATATATATATATAAACATAAATGATCTATTCAATATCATGAATGTGTACATCTTTGTTTAACATTACCCAACAAACAATACTTATGTACTCTTACATACATATATACACATGTACATGCATTTTCATATTAAATATGTTCACACATATATATGTATCAGGTTACACTTTCATATCCTATTATCTTCGATACACACATATATTCATAGATATAATTGATTCCTCAAGTGAGTATGTTTGTAAGTATTCCTACATACACATACGTGCATATGATTGTGCTCTCACATAAAGATCAATGTATGTATATAATCATATACATGTATAATTTTGATGTAGTTATGTATCGACGGAAGGCTCAAAGACACATAACATCATAATTTATATACATATATGCATGTCTAGATACATATGTTGTCATACTCGTATGGACATCTCATTATATCCACCATACATGTATGTTGGCATATGCATATATATGCATGTATACATATATCCAAGCACTCATTCAACCACATAAACAAACATAGTAGGATAAGGAAGGACTCACAAGTGTAATAAAATAAACATCACTCAAGCATGCATTTAGTACTAAACAAGACCCTTAATAATGCAAACACATTACACTAAGGATGACTCACTTACCTATTTCCCACATTATAACCTGACTCAATTATTCTACTGTAGTGTGTGTAAGCTTAGATAGGTTACATTACTGATTACCCAACCAAGACCTTCTCCTGAGTGATACTTCCCCTCCAGTTGGAGGAATGAACATGTACTTGCATCCACATTCTCAAAATATGCCCAAGGTAGTCAGCTATTCAACAAAATATGCATTACACATAATACGTCTCCATGGCTAGAATATTAGCTCAATAACCATCCATTTCCAATAAATGCATTGCTTCATATAATATTAAATGAGATGGAATTCATTCATAAAGTAGTGATAACAAAGTGCACACACAGTTTATTCATACACTGAATTCACATTACATTCACATTTTACCCTAGACATAGTAATAGTAAATAGTAATTACACAATTTGGGGTGTAACATACTTCCCCACTTGTGAATCATCACCCCCTATGATCTATAGAAATTTAACATACATATAAAGTTAAATAATTTTTTATAGTTTACTATTCTCAAAATAAATAAGATTTATAAACATTTTTCCTATGTAGCATCACTCCTTGCAACCTTGTTCCCCCTGGACTTTTCATTGAATTTTCTTGCTTTCATACAGGTAACACTTGTATGTAACACACATACTTACTCTCTCGAAGAGCTTATGTGTTGTATTCATAATATTTCATATGTACATCCCATGTACAATAATATATGAATGACACATGTGTTGACCACCTATACTATAGTGAGTAGAAAGCACATTCTCATTAGCTCATCAATTTATCCTTAGTATAATCTAGATAGAAAGGAATAATGATGTATTGTGCACTACACCGTGGGTCCCATCCTTCCCTTTGGTATTTACACCTTCAGATAACTCAAAATTCGAGTTCACCCATCTCTTACTTATCTATTTGCTTTATCCAAAAGTAATGTTTTTGACCACTTTTTTGTTTTGAGCACAAAATTGATCTTGGACATCTATCAATTATGATAATTCTTTATACTTAACCTTTGTATCAATGAAGTTTCATTGATCTCTTCAATATATTACTCCTTTTTAACAAACTATCAAGTCTAAGGTTAACCCTATTTGTTAGCCTATTTCAGCCTAATAGAGTTTCCAACCTTCCTTTCCATATAATTGATCAAACCTCAATGTTAGAAGTTTACAAGTACTCAACAAATCACTCAAGATTTGGTTTTCTTTTTTTTTTCCTATTTGGCTACAATAATATATTGCACATTTTTCCACTTGAATTTTTGTAGTATGATCACGGTCCACACAACCGTATCATTATTTGCTTGTTCACAACTATGACTACCTTCCCATGAATATTAAGCAACTACCTCACACAATATATTATTTAGGACCAAACTACTATAAATTAAGCTTCCAACCATGTTGGCTACCTTGGTGAGTTTTTCTACCACATCATTATGTTAGTCCTACTAACATAGACAGGTTTAAACTATCTTGAGCTCTACCACTCTCCTTCTAGAATCTGAAAAGAGTACACATTTCCTACCAATGATGACATCCTATCTTCATTTTTTGGCACACTGGATATTATCTCGCTACATTCCATGCAACCTCTTACTCCATCTTTCCCCAGGTTTTAGTGGCTCCTCACCTGACAATTAACTTTGTCGCCCTAATTTCCTACCTGTGACATTAACTTTCACATTTCATCCCTTAATTATCCAAAATTTTGGGTACATCTATAGGCTCTTTTTACATCCCATATTAATCTATTCTTTGACTAAGTGAAAACCTATTTCATGGTCTCATTCCACATTTAATTCCCAAGTAATAATGGTTAGGGATTTTGTGGAGATAAATCCCATTTATCTTAGGACATCCATACCGTGGATTCCTTCTATCCCCGGATTATTTTCAAAGATGTAATCTATCTTTCAACTCAATCTAATTTTCTCGATAAAATTGGTACTAATTTCGAGTATTAATCCTCATTTAATCATGTTGGTTCCTAGAAGATATAAAATTTAATTGAATACCTAATTACCAAGCATGATCTTCTCTCATTAGCTCAAGTGATTTACTTAATCACATAGCGGAGTCTCAAACTTAGTATACCCTAATCTTTAGATTAAGTCATCAACCATCAACTAGTTTGATTATATAGGTTACTCTTACCATATATGTTCCAATCAAGACCAAATGTACAACTCAACCAAGTAAGTTATTCGTAACCTATAGGTGTTAAAATGAGTAGTCCAATACATATTCCAACCCAATAGGTAAAACTTAACCTAAGGTTTCTCTCTTAATTCAAATGAACTTCTTATCCCAAATAGGTTATTCTAAACCTAGGGTTTCATTCGAGTATAAGGTATGATCAAATAATCATTAAAGTAAAGATATCTTGATGTGGTTCACATAACATCACATTGTATCTTACATACCTTCTCTATGGCTTTATAGATAAATCTTATCATCCCCAAGGTTTCCTATCATAGTTATATAATAATTCCAAGTCGCTCTACGATATTGACATACCTCACTCTATACCCATAGTCTAACTATCTAAGAATAGGTCAATAATAACTATTCCTCATAAGGCCATAGGAATAGTAAGACACTTTCTTACAAATCATAAGTTATCTAGATCCTCCTTGTGCATCCCATAGACAATGATATTTTTTTTCATGACCAATTTATTTTCCTATCCTTTTCTTAAGGTATCAATGATAATAAAAAATTATTTTACAATCAATATATATGCAAGGTATGATAATAGGTCACAATTATTGACTTTTCCACAATTTCTCTCCAAGAAAATTCCAATACCTTATCCTCATGGTCATGAGGTACATGACTTAATTTTCATCATGACCTACTAAGAAGTCAAAGTTCTTCCAAATTGAAGAAAATATTCACACCTTTTGTTGGGTGGGGTACTTAATCTGAGTCAATCCACTCTCTTCCTTCCCCCCTTAGTGTTTTCCCAACATTTGATCAACTCCAAGTCAAACTCATAGCAAAATTTTGCTTCCTCAAAATGATTTAACGTTCCTTGTTGTTGGCTTTCTATTTCCTTTTTCTTGCCTCAATGGCATATACCTTGAATATACTTTTTCCCAAAGTTAGATTCATTGTTGTTTTCTATCTCATAGATTCAACATTTTAGATCATCCAATAAGAGATCTAATGAATAATCAACAACTTTACAATCTGAGAGGCACTCTAATATTCCAATTCTCTTTCCAATATCCTTTTTGGTGGAGTAATATCCATGCTCACAAGCCTCTTTTGTTGATATACTTTTCAACTTTAGAGCATTGTTTCCTTACTTCTATTGATTTCACACATAATGTTACAATGTATTCCATTTCCTTTTGGAATCTCTAAACATTTGTTGGTTTTTTTGACACATTGGTGAGTTCTACTTATACTCCAAACAATCTATGTACTATCCAAACCTTTGTTAGATCAATACAATTTACCTTTTTAGGCTTCTTTCTCATACTCACCTTTCCAAGTGATTTTGTCCCAAATCTTGGTACATTGTGACTTTAAACACTCAAAGGTTTACTTGGTTTTTTTTTCTCATATTAATCAAAACTCAAAATTTTTCTCATCAATTTTGGTTGGTGGAACATGTCCACTTCATTGATTACTTCTTTCTGACCATTCCAGTATTTTCCCCTATTCCTAATGTACTATCTCATTTCTTACAAGTTCCTAGCGTTACACAGAAAATAGATTCAAGTCAAGAGTTCTCCAACCTCTTGGATACCTCCTTTGTTGACTTTCAACATTAATCCAAATTATGCCGATAATGTATACTTACGGATTCGTAATGTTCTTCCTAAATCCAAGAATCCTTGACTCTTTGAAGCTATAGGTTGCTATCAATAAGGGAGATTCTCTCAATCTTCTCTGTCCCTTAGAGTTTATATCTAATTTGTAGGATGAAGGTATATGGTTATACTTCCTAATCTTCCTACCCAACCTGATTTCATAATCTTTCGCAATCCAAGGGGATATAATAATAAATTGTTGGTTTAGGAGTTTATAACTCTAGGGATGAGTCTTAACTAGTCCCAAACTTAAACAAGTTTCTAAGAATCTCAAATTCCTTTTAATTTCTTCATGTTCTTTTCTCTTTCCATCTTGGCGTAAGAAAATTTCAACCATTATCTCTGATAAGGTTTACATAACACTTATGTAATGAGCTCATAGGTTCTAGTGTTGAACCCAGCTACTCTGATACCACATGCAACAACCTCAGTGTTCTTCACAGTAAAACTTTCAATAATTTCACCTTAAGTGAATAAAACATGATGCCATGACATATCAATAAAAAAAATTCTTCAAACATGCATAGTTGAAATATCACAATTTTCAATTTTTCATTGCAATCAAAGTAATTACTCAATCTTCCAAAACATAGATATCATATTGAACATGGATGTCATACAATATTTGATAGAGATTTAATTTGTATGATAATTTAACCAATTATAACATTCCAAGAATGTACACAATTACAAATGCAGCTCCATCGAGCTTCGAAGCATAAGATATAGATGGTCCAGGAATCCACCTTTCAAAAACTTGGTCTTCTCTCACCTGTTGAGGAGGAGAAGCATCAATCAAGCACTTTTCCACCAACCATGAACTCATATGCGGTCCCTCGCACATCTATCAATGATAGATGGCCCTACCATTCGATGAAGGTATTAGTTGGGTAACTTCGTATGACAAACCACTCTGAGCTTACTGTTGTATCAAACATGTCTAGGATTTATAACCTACTCTAGGTAGCCATCATGCATTTAGGTAGACACAGTGAACTGACAATGGAGTCTCGGCTTACACACTATTCATAGTGGAGACATCAGACACCCCCACTACTTTTTCCAAAGTGTTCTCACTCAGTATAATCAAGTGATGGTCTACCATTCACCTACACTATGGCAAGCTCATTTTGACTGAAGGCCATTATATCTATGCCTAGGCAATCCATATCCATGAGCAAGCTACTCCCCAAGATAACCTATCTCTTAAACACAACCTAAGGTAACACAACTTAAAAATAGAAGTACAAGTTCCCCCCCTTCATTGGACAACATTCCCAAGAGTAACCTACCAGCCATAACATTAATACTTATGATAACATTGATGTAGAGCAAGGTGATATTTTCTTCAACCAAATAGGTTCAACTGGTCTCCAAACCCTCTAACCCAAATCTAGGGTTATTTCCTTCAATATCTCACCTACTTGCTTGGAGGTCATAAAACACACTTATTCAACTATATATTTTCAAGAAGGTCATTTAGAGACTTGAATCAATCACCTTTAGAGGCCCATTTGTCTCTCATTCAACATGTTAACCTGTTGCAATAGGTTGTTTTGGAACATCTTGTACAAAACTATCCTTCAACATTGTTTCTAGGCCAAATTTGGCCTCTTTTCCAAAGGGGGTACACAAAATCCTTCACAAAAAAAACTGAAATGCTTCACCATCAACATCAACTAGTCACAAAACTCATAATTCCACAATTAGATTCCTCATATAACTCCAATTTTCTATTGTCCCAAGCAAAAACAAGTAATTTCAAGCCTAGCAATCAAACTTGCTAGACTAGGGCACATGCTAAAACCATCCAAAAACAATCACCCTGCCATACAACTAAGAAAATATTACCACAAAAATACAAAAATTTCCTACAGTGGAATGGCCTATTTTGACATGATTTTATTGAAAACCCTAGCAAACCCTGTCAAACTATGCAACCTTCAGAAAATTGGTTTTATCTCTTGCAAATTTGAATGAAAATCACTCCAAGTGGATTCAAAAGAAAGCTAATACAATTATCCCACTCTCTACATAGATCTCACATTGAAATCTAACTATACAAAGCCATAGAGGTTCTGAAATTGTGAAATAACAAAGAAAAGTGTACAAAAATAGAGTAACAATGCTTTATTACTTCAAATCTTCAACAAGCCAACCTTCCTCAATGATGAGAGAGGCCTTATATCATTTTTTACAAGAGATACCAATGGTCTTCAACCAACATTTGAAAAGGTGACCGTTCATATTCTAACTAACACCAAAAATGACAAAAAAGTGCATAGTGCAACTTTTGCAAAGTTGCTACATTATTGACAACATTTGAACACAACCCCACTAGGACCCTAAATGACTTCACTTACATAATTGGTCAAATTGACCTTATTACATCATGAAATTACTCAACCCTATTCTAGACTCCAAAATGCAAAATCAAGCCAAAAATTGCAAGGGTGCTCCTGCACCATTCAATCGAGGAGGAAAAGATTTCATCCTCCTGATGAAATGAGTTCTTGAACTTAAGTACCATGTTGAACATTGATATCATCTTCATTCATCCACTAAGCATATTTAATTGGTAGATCTTGTCATTTAACCAAATACTCATTAGATAACCTTTTGACCTCCCTTGTATCTATTATGCCTTCAAGCCTCAATGGTTAACTAGGAGGTAAATCCTTGATCCATTCATCATCTTCAGTATCTACAGTAGCTACAACATCACCTACATTCACAAAACCTTTAAAAGGATACAAATCAGCAACATTGAAAATGGGAGAAATGACAACTCCTAGAGGTAGCACAATTTCATAAGCATTTTGACCAAACTTGTGCACTATCCTGTGGGGACCTATCTTCTTCATCGTCAGTTTAGTGTATTTTCCCTTTGGAAGTCTTTCTTTCCTAAGATGTTCAAGTACCAAATCACCAACCTTGTACTTAAAATCTTTTCTTTTCAATTTTTTCTTCACCTTATACTTCTCCACACTCTTTTTCAAGTTCTCCTTGACCTGATCATGAATATCTCTCATAGAAATGGGAAATTCTTCCCTTGATGCACTCCTTTTCTCCATGTCTCTCAGATATCTGAGTTCATAAATACCCCTTGGACTCATCCCATAGACCACTTCAAAAGGAATTCTTCCTATACTCTGGTTAATAGATTCATTATATGCATACTCTACTTGAGGAAGTACAATGTCCCATGACTCACCATGCTCCTTACTTACACATCTCAACAAGTTTCCAAGAGACCTGTGAACTACCTCAATTTGGCCATTCGTTTGTGGATGGTATGTTGAACTAAACTGTAGATTAGTACCCAACTTTTTCCACAACTTCCTCCAAAAATGACCTATAAACTTTGAGTCTCTATCAAACACAATGCTCAAGGGCAGTCCATGAATCCTCACAATTTCTTTGAAAAAAAGACTAGCTATATGAGATGCATCATTAGTACTTCTACATGCAATGAAATGGGCCATCTTACTAAACCTATCTACAACCACATAAACACTATCATTCCCTCTCTGTGTTTTAGGTAGACCCAAAAAAAATTCCATGCATATTGACTCCCATGGATGGTTAGGAACAGGTAAAGGGCGATACAAACTTGCATTAGAGCTTGTCTGTTTGGCTCTTTGAAAAATTACACATCTTTCTACAAACCTTTTGACATCAACATGCATTCTAGGCCAGTAATAGAACTTCTTAACCTACTCCAAAGTTTTGTCAAAAAGAAAAGGACCACTCAAGCTTCCACAATACTTTTCCCTTATCAAATTTTCCCTCATGGAGCACTTAGGCACACACAACTGAGCCCCTTTGAATAACAAACCATTTTGCAATACAAAATCTACATATTCATTGTGAAAACTACCTTGAAACTGACTGCAAATAGCATATGCATCCTTGAAGTCATCATCATGCTCATACATACCTTTTAAAGAGTCTATTCCAACACTTTGAATTTGTACCTCTTGCACCATCATAGTTCTTATGCTCAGGGCATCAACAACCTTGTTTTCTTGTCCTTTCTTGTGCTTGATTGAAAATGTATAGGCTTGTAAGTATTCCATCCACTTCATATGCCTCTGATTCAATTTTTCTTGAGTATTCAAGTAACTTAATGCATGGGTATCTGTGAACACAACAAACTCCTTTGGAAAAGGATAATGTCTCCACTTCTTGAGAGACTGGACCATATCATAAAGTTCAAGGTCATATGTGGAGTACTTCTTTTTGGCATCATTTAGTTTCCCATTGAAGAAGGCAATGGGTTTCCCTTCTTGGCTCAAAATTGCCCCTATAGCATACCCGCTTGCATCACATTCTACAGTGAAAACTTTATCAAAATCAGGGAGTGTGAGAGTAGGAATTTGTGCCACTCTTGACTTCAGATATTCAAAGCTTTTATCTACATCTACAATCCAATAAAACTTGTTCTTCTTCACCCCTATAATGGTGTCAATCATTGGTGCACATATATGACTGGAGTTCTTGATGAACTTTCTATAGAATCTGGCTAGCCCGTGAAAACTCTTGACTTCTCCAACTGAAGTAGGTGTTGTCCAACTGAGTATGGCTTCACATTTTGTAGGATCCATCCTCAAAGTGCCCTCTGATATCAAAAACCCAAGGTATACAAGTTCCCTCTTCATAAACTCACACTTATTGAGATTGATCATTAACTTCTCCTCATTGAGTTTGTTCAAGACCTTATCAAGGTGTTCCAAGTGATCTTCTTTTATCTTACTATATACAAGGATGCCATCTAAATACACCACCACAAATATTCCTATAAAGATCTTCAACACCTCATTCATTAGCCTCATGAATGTACTTGGGGCATTTAAAAATACAAATGGCATCACTAGCCATTCATATAAGCCTTCATTGGTCTTAAAGGAGGTTTTCCACTCATCACCTTCCCTTATTCTGATCTGATGGTATCCACTTATTAAATCTATCTTTGAAAAGTACCTACCACCAGCCAAACTATCCATTAGGTCTTCCATCTGGGGTATAAGGAACCTATACCTAATGGTGATCTTATTTATTGCTCTTGAGTTTGTACAAAGTCTCCAATCTCCATCCTTCTTGGGTGCCAATACTATTGGTACAACATAGGGACTTAAGCTCTCCCTTATCAGACCTTTATCTAGTAGCTCCTAAACTTGTTTCCTGATCTCCTCATTTTGTTGAGGGGTCATCTTGTATGTTTCCTTTTTTGGAAGACTTGCACCTGATATCAAGTCAATATGATGACTTACATCCCTAATAGGAGGAAATGCATTAGGAAACTTTCTTGTTCCAATATGTTCATACTTTCTTAACAAGACCTACACTTCACTTGGAATCTCCACCTGATCTATTGCAACATTAGAGGTAGGCTTTCTAACAATTGCAAAACTAACTTCTTCTTTCTCTAGGTCTTTCAAGAACACCTTTTCTTTAACAACCATTACACTAGGACCTTCATGAACTATCCTATCATCTTCTTGTAGAGGTGAAAAGGTGTATGGCACACCATCCTTCACTATTACATACTCATTCTTATAGCCATCATGTTTAGCCTTCTGGTTAGATTGCCAATGCCTACCAAGGAGTAGGTGGCACACATCCATGGGCACAATGTCACAAAGAATCTTGTCTTTATAAGGTTCTATGGTAAACTCTACCCAAACCTGCTCATTCACAAGCACTTGCTTCCCCTTATTGAGCCATGAGATCTTATAGGGAGTTTTGTGAGGTATTCTTTTCATTTTAAGCTTCTCAACCATTTCTAAAAACATTATGTTATATGTTGAACTAGAATCAATGATGATTTTTCCTACCTTTCCTTGATACTTGCATGTTTCCCGAAATAGAGCTTTCCTTTGAGGGGGTTCCTTGGTGGTTGGCACTTTGATTAGTGTTATCCTGATCATCAAAGCCTCTCCTACTTCTGGTGTAGCATGAAGAGAAGGTGAGATGACACTTTCTTCATCCTCCTCTTGAACAAGTTGTGTCCTCCTTTCTCCACTATGAGAACTTGCACCCTATTTGTTTGGGAATTTCCAAGAAGGATGGCCATATTGGTTACAGTTATAACACCTCCCAGAGAAGGTATTAGACCCCCTTCCTTTTCCATTAAATCTGCCCCTACCTCCTGGCCTTCTTCCTCTGAAATTTCCTCTTATTTCTCCACTAGACTCTTGACTAGTGCTTTGTTCATTTGGCCCTCTTTCTGAGCCTCTTCCACTAAGGTTACCTCTGCCCCTTGATTTATTTTCTTTCCTCCTCTTGATCTTCTCTTCAACCTTAATGGCTATTTGAAAGAACTCCTCGACATTCCTAGGAGTGGAAAGGTTGATTTCATCTTGTATTGCAGACCTTAAACCATTCAAGTATCTAGCAACTTTCTCCTTTTCATTTTCAATATGGCCTGGCATTATGCTAAGCTTATGAAATTCTTTAGTGTAGGCTACCACATCCAGCTCTTTTTGCTTTAAATTTTGCAGTCTTCTACTTATATCTCATAATCAGCAGGTAAGAATTGTCTCTTTAACTTTTCCACCATATTGTCCCAAGACTTAATCTTGGACTTTCCCATCTTTGTCCTCTCGTGTTGGGTGTAATTCCACCATGTAAGTTCTAGTCCCTTCAACTTATCTAAGGAATCTATTTTGACACCATACATAGGTAGCTCCATCTTCACATCTTGTGTCTCTCCCTTCACATCCTTGAGCACTTGTAGAAATTTCCTCTCTTCTAGATCCATCTGTCCTTGGGATCCTCCTGGGGTGTTCTCCTCTTCACCCTCTTCCTCATCTTTAGAGTCACTCTCCTCTACAATACCTTTCTCTCTCCTATCTCTCTTCTCTAGTGCTTCCATCCTGGATGCCATGGCTTCTTGAGACTCTCTTAGGGCTCTCAACTCCCTAGCAACAACAACTTAATTACCTTTTGGAGGTATCTCCAATACTTTGCCTTAGAACTCTTCAAATTTTCTTCTTCCAAATCCCAAACTTCTTGCAAATGATATCAGCCTAAGCTCTAATACCACTGATGTAGAGCAAGGTGATATTTCCTTCAACCAAATAGGTTCAACTAGTCTCCAAACCCTCTAAACCAAATCTAGGGTTATTTCCTTCAATATCTCACCTACTTGCTTGGAGGTCACCAAACACACCTATTCAACTATATCTTTTCAAGAAGGTCATTTAGCTACTTGAATCAATCACCTTCAGGGACCCATTTTTCTCTCATTCAACATGTCAACCTATTGCAATAGGTTGTTTGGAACATCTTGCACTAAATTGTCCTTCAATGTTGTTTCTAGGCCAAATTAAGCCTCTTTTACAAAGGGGGTACACAAAATCCTTCACACAAAACCTGAAACACTTCACCATCAAGATCAACCGGTCATAAAAATCACAATTCCACCATTATATTCCTCATATCACTCCAATTTTGTGTTGTCCCAAGCAAAAACCAATAGTTTCAAGCCTAGCAATCAAACTTACTAGACTACCTGGCATGTGCTAAAACCCTCCAAACACTATCACCCTACCCTACAACTAAGAAAATCTTAAAGAAAACTCCTAAAAGGACCACTCCACCAAACTACAGAATTTTCCTATGGTGGAATGGCCTATTTTGACATGATTTTATTCAAAACCCTAGCAAACCCTATCAAACTATGCAACCTTCATAAAATTGGCTTTATCTCTTGCAAATTTGAATGAAAATAACTCCAAGTGGATTCAAATGAAATCTAATATAATTATCCCACTCTCTACATAGATCTCACATTGAAATATGACTGTACAAAGCCATAGAGGGTTTGAAATTGTGAAATAACATAAAAAATTGTACAAAAACAAAGTAACAATGTTTTATTTCTTCAAATATTCAACAAGACAACCTTCCTAGATGATGAGAGAGGCCTTATATCATGTTTTACAAGAGATAACAATAGTCTTCGACCAACATTTGAAAAGGCAATCGTTCATATTCTAACTAACACCAAAAATGACAAAAAAGTGCATAATACAACTTTTGCAAAGTTGCTACATTATTGACAAAATTTGAACACAACCCCACTAGGATCCTAAATGACTTCACTTACATCAAAAATTGGTCAAATTGACCTTATTACATCATGAAATGACTCAACCCTATTCTAGACTCCAAAATGCAAAATCAAGCCAAAAATTATAAGGGTGCTCCTGCACCAAACATCCCTCCTATTATGGAGTGTAACCTCTAAAAAATGGGGGATAGGTTGATCAAGTGCTATCACAACCACTTTCAAAGATATTCCACTCAAGCATTTCCCTAGAGATCTCAATGCAAAAGAGAAAGAGATCTTGCAATAGGGCTATTCTGGGGTCTGAATATGATTTAATGAGGGGTTCACTACCAAGTGTAAACTTGGAAAAGACAGTGAAATGAAAGATATAATGCAAAATCCTAATTGCAAACTAACACTAAATGATCTAAAAAAGTGAACAAAACAACACAAAAAACTGTAAAATAGAAAGTGTGCACCTACGAATCCTGAGAGGATAGAATGGAGACTTAGAATTCTAGAAAATTAGCTTTTATTGTTGTCTAGGACTCATTTGCGAAGCTAGGAAAATAAGTATAGTTTTTGGGAAACTGTGTCAGAACAAAAATCTACCAATAGGGTATCCATATCTACAAAATCTTGAAAAGTGACAAGAACTAGGACTAATTCACCAAAAGAGGTGAATCAATCCAGTTGTGCTTTTCTAAAGCTTCAAAGACTTATTCTTCTCTCCTTTGTCTGCTCTATCCTTCTTGATTGATTTTTAGATCTGACTCTCTGATTTACAATTTGTAGGTGATCTCCAATGTTCTCAAAGGCTTGATGACAACTTTGACAACTTTAGTCACTTGAATTTTTTTTTCTAATCTTGCTCCATATGAAATATGCAGCCTAGACCTACAAATCACACACAAGGGAGAGGGGAAAATGTTGTTAGGTTAGTGAATAGGGGATTTCCTTGGTCAAACACCTTGTTCATAATTAAACCTTGAAATGAAAGCTAATATGAATGGAGAATGATTAATGAACAAAAGACAATGTTGCAACTCACCAAACCCTAGAAATAAGGTGCTACAAGTATGCTTGAAATGGTTGCAATGGATTTGGTTCTTGACTCTTGCTTGAATGATGTTGATCTTGTTTGAAAAACTCACTTGAATCATAAACTCTACATCATAATTGTTAGCACAATAACAAACATGATAGATGAAATCTTTGACATGATGATTGACACTTGAATGCTACTCTAAAATGCTTGATAATATGCCCTTGAATGCTCTTGAATTCTCTTGTGAATGCTCAAATGCTCTTGTGAACTCTCTTGAATGCTAGGTGAGAATATGAGTGAAAGAACCTAGTATTTATAATTAATTATGCAAGAGTTCCCAAAATTGCAAAACTACAAGCTGACATCAGATCTAGGAGAATAAGATCCCACCTAAAATTTGAATCAAATTTTATTTTGGGCCACACGGGACTCATTCACCCAAGTGGTGAATGAGTAGGGCATCAGGCATAAAAACTAGTTCAGGGCCAAAAGATCCAGGTGGGACCCATTCACCCAAGGTGGCGAATGAGTCCCAAATCACCAAATCTAGGCCACGCAAGCCAAAAACACTTGAATTATGATTGTTCAATGATTAATGTCGAGATTATCCTCAAAAATATGCAATAAATGAGGCTTGTGGATGCAAAATAGGGCCAATTAAGGCATAAGAAAGCCCAATTAATAATGACAAGCCTAGAGAAATGTGAAAGTGTGTTCAACACTTTACGACACTCCAAATAAGGAAATATTAAGGTTTATTTTGATTAAAAAGAGGTTTATTATGTTCAATTATTAAAGAAAACCCTAGAAAAGTGTGAAAGTGAATTACAATACTTCACAACACTTTAGCAAGGTACTGTTATGCCTTGCATAACCACCCCATTTTGTTCTGAAACAAAATAGGTCCCCCCCCCTCTTTTCTTTTATCTTCCTTCCCTTTTAGTTGTTTGTTTTGATCTTTGGAGTTATTTTACTTTCCTCCTAATTTTGACTTTTGATTTGTCTGATCTAATTTTGGTTCCGCCTTAGTTGGAATTCGGGTTTTCTCCTGAGTTCAGGATTTTCCACCCAATCCAGATTTTCCCGGATCTCACTCGAGCTCAGGTCGAACACTGTTGTTCGGGGATTTTTGGTCTTCATGGAATTCCGCGTGGACCGGATTTTCCTGAAATCCCCGAGGCCTCCGAGGAGATGTACCTTCTTCGTAGATTTCTTTCTCCTCCGGATTTCCTGAAATCCATTGTTCCCTTTTTATTTCAGGTTTGCCAGAATGTCTTCTCCTTCACAGAAATCCGTCCAGCGCAGATTTCCCTAGAATTTGATGAAATCTGAAGAAGTAGGGAGTAGCAGGACTAGTTAATAAATGATGATGCATTTTATGATTAATTCATGTTATTTGAGATCTCGCATGTTGTTCCTTGATTGATAATGATTGGATTAAATTTCTACTACTGTTTTCATGTTTATTCCGCTGGAATCTGCCTGACTTGGAATTCTCCGAAATTCCTCCATGGCTTGGATTCCGTGGGTCGACCTAAACCTGAACTATTTGTATGATCATTTTTTTTGAAGATTTAATGACACTTTACTGACATAGTATTCATTTCAATGATGATTTTGATTAATTAACTTCTGTTTGTGTGATTTTCACTGTAGTTTTCTTTCTTGAATGTAGGATCAAAGCACACTCATGATGATATTTCACCTGGGAGCTCAGTTGGAAAGCATTCCTTAATCCAGTTGGTCCTAAAAAAAATCCATTAAGGAAAAACTCGGCAAGACCCCAGAGGTCCCATGGCGAGTGGAATTTACATATAGGCATTTATTGGTAGGACCAAGGTCATCATCCTGGCGAAAATGAGTTTTATATCAGCATGAGTTTTCCCTTTGGGGGGTGGTCTTGGTGAAATCTCAAAGTCTTTTCGACCACTGTCAAAAGGATTCATCTATTGACATAAGGTTTTCTCTCTGCTAAGATGTCTCGGCGAAGGCTCCATGTCTCACCAACTAGCAACATCAGGCTAACACTTCAATAGGAGATTTTCTTCAGGGAGATGTCTTGGCAACTTCTCCATGTCTCACCAATCAATGATAGATAGAACACATTTTGGTATGAGGGTTTGGCTTCAGGAGGAACTCTTGGCGACTTTCTAAGGTCTCACCGACTACCGCACAATGAGCAAACACTTCGATGGGAGTCATCTTCTTTGCTAAGAAGTCTCGGTGAAATCTTCAGGTCACATCGACAAAGCACAAGAGGAGGTCTATCGGGGTGAGGTCTGGCAATCTTGCCGACCCATAAAGTCTCACCGACATATTGTTTCATAGGTGAGAGAATCAGGTCGTCACGCCAACAAAGGATGTACTTATGGAGATCCCTTGGTGAAGCATAATATATCTATAGGACTTCTCCCCGACAAGGGATGTTATAGCGAAATCCATACAATGAAAGAATTCATTTTGGTATGACTACGAGAAGGTCTGGGTGACAATATAGCCCGCCAAAGGATCATCTCTTTACCATAAGGTCTTGGCAAAGAAAGAAAGTCACACCAAAAATCTCTAACTCGGGGAGACTCAGAACGAATGCAACGGGTTCGGTAGGATGTCCTGCTGACTCGAGAGGGTCTTGGCGACAGCAGAGTTCAGTGAAAGAAGGGGAGTTTGCCATAAGGTCTCCCCAAAACATCAAAGTTACACCGACATTAGAGATGAGCTCGCCCAAGGAGTATAGCATCGCCATGACTCTTGTCGACATAATGGGCTCGGCAGGGAGAAAACAAAGATCAGGGAGACTCCAGAAGCATAAAGGAGTTCGATAAAAGGTCTCCCCAAGATTGGGAAGTCTTGCTGAAAGGAAAAGGAGCTCGGGCTCGGCAAGAATCAGGAAAATTTGATGTGGTCTCGGCAACTTTCCAAGTGTCTCACCGACCTGGAAGGGTCTTACTGATTCATAATGGGCTCACCAAATCAAAGAGGTTTGTTGAGGGTCTCGCCAAACAGATGTGGTCTCAGAGAAAACGGAAGGCATCAGCATAGCAGTTGGAGTTCGCTAAGAAGTCTCGACGACCCAGGAATGTCTTGGTGATGGAATCAGAAGGTCTTAGCGATAGGAGAATGCTATTAGGGGACCCCACCGGAGGTGCAGAATGACTTCGACAAGAACATAAGAGATCAAAAAAAGGTCTTGGTGAACGAAGAAGTCACACCGATACAAAATGTGCTTGGTGAGAGAAGAGGAACTTTGCTATGTGGTCTCAATGAAGGAACACAGTCTTGCTGATAGGTTAAATGAGCTCGATGTGACTTCTGTATCCCGCCGGAATGTTTCATCGAATGACCCATACTATGCCGATAACTGTTATAGGATGAAATCACATCAGGGAGACACCAATGGTGTGTCACCGACATGCAATTTAAGGTGGCCTACTCTTGACTGCTCAGGAATCTGGCATGGCATGTGATCGTCCAATCAGAGAGAACCAACATTGGCCCTTTGACCGATTGATCGCCACTGTGGAGAAGAACAATAGAATGCCAACAAGATGAATTCCTTCTAAGAACAAAAAATAATGGATCGGCTCAGGTGAAATATCCAGATCTACAAGCAAGCCCGATGTTGCTTCTAGAGAAAGATCAGCATACCGAAGGGGTCCGGAATGCAAAAGGAAGCTGAAAAGAAGAAGAAACTATGAGTCACAAGCAGAGCCATGGCGACCACTGGCAAGGAGGTAGATCAATATTAATGAAGATATTCTGAGCATTCAAGGTGACCCCAACAGAGTTCAAAAGTGGACATGAAGACAGGAAAGTTAATGCTGCAGCTGTCAAAAATATCTAGAAAGGCTTCTCCTGAGGGTAGGAATCCTTCATTGGCACGGACAGTAGGGCTTCACATTGAATGCAGTTTTGACTTTCCTGAAAAGATCTGAGAGCTGACTCTCCTGGAGGCAGATATTTTGTAAACCCTAGTGCATGGGACAGCACATTCAAGTTGGTACATTCTATATATAAGGCATTCTTTCCTCTGTGTAAGGGGTTAGAAGGATTTAGAAGAAAGTTAGCACTTGTAGATTAGAACTTCTAGGATTAGAGAACTTTTAGACTAAGAACTATTAGGAGTTAGTTAACAAAAGGAGATAGAGTCGCATCTTGATTCTCAGTAATGAGAGCTTCCCTTATCTTCATGTTTAGCAGTTAGATTTTAGTACGAAATATAATGTATTTTCCAAGTTCGCTTAGTGTAGTTGGAAACAATCTAGAGAAATAGATTCTCTGCACACTGGTCATTGTTCCAGCTTTGTAAATATTGCTTATCTGTTTTATTGACACTAGAAGCAATCAGAGTTTAATCTACTTCATGTTGTGTTCCTGAATGATATTTTTCTTAATTGATCATTTGATTTGTGAAGTCTTCAAGGAATGAAATGTTACTTGTGTTTTTATTTAAATGGTAGCCAAAATCTGTTATTCGAATTAGCATTGAGAATGAAAGAAGTTGTGTGTCAATCACAAGCTTATCTTGTTCTGTAGTTTTAGTTTATAATTCCTTGAATTTAACAAGTCTGGTTAAAATTGGATGAACTATTGTTCTTTTATATTCAAAAACCCTAATCTATCTTTTGTTGTTTCTTTAAAAAACCCAATTAAATTAGGTTTTATTTCATGCTTGATCTTATAACAATCCAAAAGCTCACACCAGCAGGCCCCTTGAATATTACTGTTGCATTGACCACTGAGTAACATCAGCACAGTTGAGACCCAACTACAAAGACCTTGGGAGCTAAGGCATCCATGTGTTGCCTTTCTCTTTCAGGAGAAGTAGAATAGTAATAATTTGTTTGCATTGTTGTGGTGCCAAAATCATCATCAACAGGAACTGGCACTAGAAGGAGGGCCTAGAAGAGAAAACTGGATAAAGCTGAGTTTTCCTCTCCAGAAAGGCCTCACAGAGTTCTTCGATCAGCTGAAAATCCAACACCTTTGATAGAACTCAAGACCCCAACAAGACACAAGATTCGCAAAACTAGGGCCACCATCATACCACCCCTATCAGCTCCGCTCACTCCACGAGGCTTTTCACCAATACCTCAGTGGATACCCATCAATCCACCATAACGTCCATCTCAATTGTCATCACAGCTAGTTCAACCCATACAACAGCTGGCTCAACCACCACCACCGCCACCAATGGCATTCTTTCAAAATAATCCCTCTCCATTGGGGACTATTCCTGGAGGTTTTCATGACCTACCTAAGAACCCTGAGAAATTATGTCCTAAGTACATTCATGGTGAATCAAGGAGTGCTGAAGAGCACATACAAGCTTTCAAGGATGCTTGTACTAAAGCTCAATTAGCCCACCATGATGTAGTTTGTAGGTTGTTTCCTTATTCCTTAGGGGATATGCCCTACAATTGGTACCTTAACCTCCCTCAAGGTTCTATTCTGACCTAGACACACCTAGAAAATGCTTTCATTAATCAGTTCATAATCTATGTGGATCCAGCCCTTTTATATCACCAATTCGCTACCATCTGAAAGGAACCAGGTGAACCCTTACCTTTATTCAATACCAGATTCCAACAAATGTATAGGAGATTGCAAGATCCCTACCTGGTTACTAAAAATAGTGCCATCCAAGCTTACTTTAGAGTTATAGATCCCTTGCTTGGCTTGTTCTTGCAAAGAACTTACCAACCAACTGATATTGACTCTTTATCCAAAGTCTATTACCAAGCTATCAATCTGCAGCAATAAATCAGTTCTCAACAAGGAGGCCTATGAGGAGGTTTCCCTTCAATAGGATATCAAATGCATAGCCCAACTCCTATATTCAATACTATCCCAGGAATGTCTCCTTCCCACTATGGGCCTATATCTGAATTGTAAACTTAGCCTCCTGTCCCACTTTTCGCTACGGGAACTTCTTATCTTTTTCAACAAACACAGCTTCATCAAAGTTCCCATGGTCATCATAACCAAATTGGAACACCAAATCATAGTGATCATCCAACTGCTGCTAAGAATGTGGAAAGTGAGAAGACAACTCAAATTACAAATGAGGTAGAAACCTTGAAGAAAACACTATCCCAAGTCACAAATGACATGGCTCAACTTCAATTGAACCCCTCCCAAAACAATCAGGGTAGCTATCTGAATCCTAACAACTACAACCAAAGGGGTTATCAGGGCCAAAATCCCTCTAACCAGGAGTACCAAAACCAAAATAGAGGGTATAATCAAAGGCCAAATAATAACAGACAATGGAATACATGGCCCAATAATGGTGGAGTCTCTCACAACTATCAAGTAAATGAGGAAAGAACACATACTACAAACATGGCCAACCTCAATTTCATGACCAATTGGTGCAGGTTGCGTGATACTGCGATCCATTCTGAGTTAAACTTCCCTCAGATGGAGAAAGTTGTCAAGATGGCACATGAATATGCCCACACATTCCAGGGGAATTCAAACAAAGGAGGTGACTCACTAGATACTACAATGGCCTATGATATCTTTGAAGAAGAGCCCTCATTCCCAATGCAAAGTGAGAATGAACCAGAGGAAGATTCATATGATGCCCAAGCTTTTCAGATGAAAGGAGGGCACTTTTTGAGAAATCAGAACAAGGGTCCATTCACCTCATCAGCACCTCCAAATCAAAGTGCTGATAATAAGCCTCCTCCACCAAAAGACCTGCTTGACCTCCATAACAAGGGTAATTCCTCTGTTGTTTTCAAAATTAATTCAAGTTATAATACAGAATTTGATGTTGTTTCTGAGATACAGAAACAAAAAATTCTTTGACCATCTTTGACATCTTAAAATGGTGCCCTGCTCAAAGGGAGATAGTGCTGAAAGCTTTGGAACAAGCTAAAAAATCAAAAGGAAAAAGCAAGGTTGCACCTGCTGCAGATATGAACGCAACCTTGTACAGAAATAAGGTAGGTACCCCACCATTTCTCCTAAGTTTAAGAATCTGTGGGAAGAACCTACACAATTGTTTGTTGGATTTATAGGCTTCAGGCAATGTCATGCCATACTCTCTATGTAAGAAATTGGCGTTTTACCCTGTCCAAACTAACAAGAAGGTCATCCAACTTCACCAAACAAAAGTTAACATAGTTGGAAAATTGAAAAACGTACATGTTCAAGTAGGATCAAACCCTAGGATTCAAACCAACATAGACGTTCAAGTGGTAGACATTCCTGAGACCTATGGTATGCTACTGAGCAGAGATTTGATGAAAAATCTAGGGGGATATCTTTCCCTTGACTTTTCACATATGTGGTTATCATGGAAAGGGATTCCTAATCAAATTAGGATCGAAAGTGAGCCTCACCTCAAGCATATCATCATGGAATATGATTTCCCTAATGAGGTAGCCTATTTCAAAACTGGGATAGGTGTTTATAAAAGAGAAGAAGCTTTAACCTTTTTTGTTTTTGATCGTAAAGAACTGCGCATACAAAAGCCCCCTGATCTTATAATTGATGAAAATCAACAGGCATTAGTCAGGAAGTCACAACAAGATCAGCTGGTCTTGGGGGAAGACATCGATTTGCAAAGTCTTTTACTCCCTAATTGGTGCAGGGTACACTACCAAAATCATTCTGAATTAACTTTCCAACCCTGCATTGACATTTTAAATCATGTTTCCCAAGCTAAGGATGCTAGTTCAACTCACCTTGAGGCCATCACAAATAACTTCCCATTTGTAGCTAAGGAAGCAACAATGTTAACCAGAAATGAGATACAGTCAAAGGAGGTTCCTCCTCAAATTTAACCTACCCCAGACACACTTCCAAATTAGCATATTGATGAGGAGCAGCCCCAAGGTTTGTTTGACACCCCTGCACTCACGAATATACCAAAATCCAAGGGGTTAACCAAAGAGACAAGTGAATGTCAAGAAGATAACCTTGGGCCACATGATACATCTGTACAAGGATTGGGAATTACTCCCGAGGAACCTACTGAACACCCATTCCCTGTATTTAATCCAAAAGATCAAGCAACCCCACCCTTGGCTCATTCTATCCGACTACCCACAATGACCCAAAAAGATCCAACCCCAACACACGATCAGCTATGGACCCTTACATTTGATGGATCCAAATCTAAGACAGGTTGTGGTGTTGGGATATAACTAACCATCCCTAAAGGGAAAACCTTCTTTGCTTCTTATAGGTTGCAATTTGGATGCACAAACAACGTAGCAGAGTATGAAGCTCTAGCATGGGGATTGATGTTTTCACATAAGAAGAAGGTCACTGCCTTGATGGTCAAGGGAGATTCAGAAATAGTTATCAGGAAAGTGCGCAACCAATATACATGTCACAACAAGAGGCTGGCAGCGTATAGGAACAAGGTATGGAACCTGATCGAAGACTTTGATGCCTTTGGGATTACCTTAATCCCTAGAGAAGAAAATTTGGTAGCTGATTCATTGGCTGTTGCTGCAAGCACCCTGGAACCTATGCAAGGATCCAAGTTCAAAAGATTCCCAGTGGAATTAATTTCCACCCCTGTAGTTCTAGTTAATATCAAGAATTTTCAAGTTTTCGATGATCATCGACATATTCTGGCCTTCTTAGCAAGCTCAGATGTTTTTGAGGGGCAAATTATTGATGAGTCCAACAGAGATCAGGGGGATTGGAGCCTTGAGGAATGTGATATAGAGGGAGTTCTTAACTTAAATAATAATAACATTCCCAAAGGAATGGTGGCTTTGGAGAGAATTTTTGACTTAGATCCGAGGGCTCGAGAGAAAATATCTGCTCAAGAAAAGGGAGGCGAACATGAAATAGTTAACCTGGCTGATGTTGGCCCTTAAATGAATGTCTATATAGGGAAGGCCTACCTTGAAGCAATTAAAGAAGACATACTAAGGGTGCTTAAAAAGGATATTACTCTAATTTCCTAGGGGTATGATGACCTCCAAACATTTTATGCTTCTGTTATGACTCACACTATCCCCTTGAAGCCTGAGGCTAAGCCCTTCTGATAGAAGCAACGCCCTGTCAATGCCCTGATTGAGCCGTTCATTTATAAAGAAGTTCAAAAGTTGTTATTTGCAAAGATAATCTTCCCTATGCACCATTCAATGTGGATGGCTAACTTAGTCCTAGTCTGCAAGAAGAATGGGGAGATCAAACTATGCGTGGACTTCAAAAACCTGAATAAAGCTTTAGAAAAGGATAATTACCCACTTCCTTCTCTGGATGAAGTCTTACAGATTGTCAATGGAGCTCAGATGATGTCATTCTTGGACGGTTACTCTACATACAATCAGGTAATGGTTGACTTTGAAGACAAGATGAAGACGACTTTCACTACAAAGTGGGGAACATTTGCATACAGGAGGATGCCTTTCGGTTTGATAAATGTTGGAGCCACTTTCCAGCTCACCATGGACAGAGCTTTCAAGGATCTAATTGGAAAATGCATTATTGTTTACATAGACAACCTGACAGTATTCTCCAAGGATTGATTAAACCATGTTGTTGACTTGGCCAAGGTTCTAGAACGATGCATCCAGTATGGAGTCTCATTAAATCCAAAAAAATGTGTGTTTGGAGTCTCAGAGGGCAAGCTTTTGGGGCACGTGATCTCTAAAGCAGGGATATCAATCGATCCAAACCGAGTCAAGTCCATTCTAAAGATCACCAAGCCAGGAAGCAAGAAAGAAATGAGGTCTTTCTTTGGGAAAATCAACTTCGTAAGAAAGTTCATCACAGGCTTTGCAGAGATTGTAAAGCCTCTAAACAAAATGATGAAGAAGGACGCCAAAATAGAGTGGACTAATGAAGCAAAATACGCATTTTCACAAGTCAAGTGATCCATATTAGAAGCGTCGGTCCTCACTAGCCCTGACTACTTGAGGTCATTTTATATTTATTCTTTTGCCTCTGAGCATTCATGCATGACTATTTTAACTCAATGCAAAGAGGAGGTAGAGGAGAGACCGATTGCTTTCATGAGCTCTCCATTCAAAAATGGGGAAATCAAATACCCACCTCTGGAGAAGCAAGCTTTTGCACTGGTTTGGGCTGTTAAGAAATTTAGACATTACATTCTATGAAGTCAAGTCATCATTGTAGTTCCTGATGCAGTTGTGAAGTCCATATTGATGCAGAGTGAGCTTGGGGAAAGAAGAGGGAAATGGATGGCCATCTTGCAAGAATTCGATCTAGAGATACACCCTATGAAGCTAGTCAGGGGTACGGGCTTATCCCAATCTGTGGCGACTACTGGCAACAACATCATCTATCAGCAGTACACGATCCAGTCTTTCTCCAACGACCCTTGGTGTGCTGATACCATTTTCTTGATGCTCCATAATCGATGTCTAGAAGGAATGAATGCCACTCAAAGGAGAGCCCTAAGAATGAAGAGTTCTCATTACATGCTCAAAGGAGGGTTTCTATACTTGAGAAATTTTGAAGGAGTATACCTAAGATGCCTTGATCATCAGGAAGCTAAACATGTGATCTCTGAGTTTCATGGGAAACATGGCACAGGTCATGGTTTTTCTGATTCATTGGCACACCAGATCCTCAGATTTGGTTATTATTGGCCCTATGTATTCAAAGATGCCCATCAGCATGTGAGGACATGTCACACATGTTAGATTTTTGCATCTAGGAAATTCCATTCAGCTATACCACTACAGTCGGTTTATGAGGTAAGGCCATTTGCCCAATGGGCACTGGATTTTGTTGGGGTGATCAACCCAAACTCTTCTGTAGGACACAAGTTCATTCTGACTACCACTGACTATTGCACAAGATTGATAAAAGTTATACCCTGCAAGAACAACACCACAGAGGTAGTGATCAAGTTCCTCACTGAGTACATCACTACAAGGTTTGGAGTACCCTTTGATCTGGTATGTGACAATGGCCCTACCTTTTCTTCTGTTGAGTTTATTTCCTAGGCATATGGTCACAAGATTGTTTTAAAGTATTCTTCAAATTATTACCCACAAGGTAATGGGGTTGCAGACTCAACCAATAAAAACCTCTTAGGGATAATTAAGAAACTGTTAGAGCATAACCCTAGAGACTAGCATACTCAGCTGAGATTCACATTATGGGCAGATAGGACTAGGATTAAGGCTGCTTTAAAGACCCCACCATTCAAGCTGGTATATGGCCAAGAGCCTATCTTCCATATCCATCTACAGATACCTATCCTTGAGTTCATGCAGAAATTCTACTCTAGTGACAATAGGATAGAGGTGAGACTAGCTGCTTTGTTAAAATTAGAAGAATAGAGAGATGCCGCCTTGCAACAATTCTCTAGGCACCAGGCTGTTGTCAAATGTTTGTTTGACAAAAGAGCCAAAATCAAAGCTTTTAGGATATCTGACCTTGTATTGTTATGGGATAAAGCCAGTGAAAACAAGGGCAGTCACCAGAAATTTGACAAACTTTTGCTAGGTCCTTAGCAGATTGCTGAGATCCTAGGGGAAAACGCTTTCAGATTGAGTACTCTAACTGGAGAACCTGTTCCATTTCCTATCAATAGGCAGTTTCTCAAGCACTATTTTCAATCTTAAAGCTTTTTAATTGTTGTTTTGCATCTAGGTAATTCGTTGTTCTTCATGTAAATATGTTTTTTATCTCCCATTTGTAAATAATTTGTATTTTTGTAAATACTTTTTGTCTTTCTGCTTATGAATAATCTACTGCTCTTTCTTTGTAAATAGTTTTTTGTTTATTTGTTTGTTCTTTCCTTCTGTCCGGTATGTTTCCCTTGTCCTGTGGTTTGTGTTTTTTTTTTGTTTTTTTTTGGGGGGTTTATCTGGCCTTTCCGTTTGAAACTGTGGGTTGTTATCTGAAGCATACTTTGGTCATTTGGAGAGAAGTGGTTTAGACATCTTCATATTTCCTGATTGAATGATTTTGTCTTCAATTTGTTGTTTCATGCTTGTTGTCAATAATGGTTGTGGAAGGTCTTGACAACAAGGTGCCAAGTAAGTAGCCTTCATTAGCTCCTCTGAATCTGTCACAAATCATTAAGATCATCTCCTCTTGTAATGGTATATTTGTCTTAGGGCGATAATGTTGCAAGTTTTAAGTGAAAAATCTGATTTCCCAAGGTTGTCTTGAGGTCCATGGTAGTTTTCAACCCAGATCAGATGTTTAACATCTGACATATTGAAAAAAAAAAATTAAATATCTGAAATAATACCAAAAAGAAGGGAAAAGAATTATCTGAATGAGAAAGAAGATTCAATATGAATGGGTGATTCCAGTATCTCTACCGAGGCTATGGACGTCTGACTGGCAGTAGAGAAATGCTGAGAGAAAACTAGAGGTATCTACGTCAGGGCTATGGACGCCTAACTGGCAGCAGAGTAATGCCCAGTATATCATTACACGAAGGAAATCAACACATATAGCTCACATCTTGCACATTATTATTCAAAGGATAGAAAAAACTTTATGAAAGAATGATGCACAATCAAGAACACACATAGATTCAGGGATACCCATTGATTGACATACATTTGAGATTCTAGCTCTACCTTGCTTGTTATAACTAACCTAGCTGGAGTTGTGATATTCATGAACTAGGAGTTCTGTGTAGCTGAATCCTTTAGCTTCTTGAAAATGGTTAAACCATTTTCACAGCCGAGTCACCATTTGTTATGCCTTGCATAACCACCCCATTTTGTTCTGGAACAAAATAGGTCCCCCCCTCTTTTCTTTTGTCTTCTTTCCCTTTTAGTTGTCTGTTTTGATCTTTGGAGTTCTTTTGCTTTCCTCGTAATTTTGACTATTGATCTGTCTAATCTAATTTTGGTTCTGCCTTAGTTCGAATTCGGATTTTCTCCTTTCCACCCAATCCGGATTTTCCCAGATCTCACTCGAGCTCTAGTATAATGCTGTTGTTCGGGGATTTTTGGTCTTTGCAGAATTCCGCCTGGACCGGATTTTCTCGAAATCCCTGAGGCCTTCGAGGAGATGTACCTTCTTCGTAGATTTCTTTCTCCTTCGGATTTTCCCGAAATCTGTTGTTCCCCTTTTTTTAGGTTTTCTGAAATGTCTTCTCCTTTGCGGAAATTTGTCCCACACGTCTTTCCCAGGAATCTGATGAAATGTGAAGAAGTAGGGAGTAGCAAGAATAGTTAATAAAAGATGATGTATTTTATGATTAATTGATGCTATTTTGAGATCCCGCATGCTATTCCTTGATTGATAATGATCGAATTAACTTTCTACTAGGTGTTTTCATGTTTATTCCACTGGAATCCGCCTGAATCAAAATTCTCTGAAATTCCTCCTTGGCTTGGATTCTGCAGGTCGACCTAAACCCTAACTGTTTGTATGATCATTTTGTTTGAAGATTTAATGGCACCTTACTAAAATAGGATTCATTTCAATGATTATTTTGATTAATTAACTTATGTTTGTGTGATTTTCACTGTAGTTTTATTTGTTGAATGCAAGATCAAAGCACACTCATGATGATATTTCGCTAGGGAGCTCAGTTGGAAAGCATTCCTTAATCTAGTTGGTCCTAAAAAAAAATTAGTTAAGGTAAAATTTGGCAAGACCCTAGAGGTCCCAGGGTGAGTGGAATTTACATATAGGCATATATCGGCAAGACCAAGGCCATTGTCCTGGCAAAAAGGAGTTTTCTATTGGCATGAGTTTTACCTTCGGGGGGTGGTCTTGGAAAAATCTCAAAGTCTTGCCGACCGCTGTCAAAGGGATTCATATATCGACATAAGGTTTTCTCTCCACTAAGATGTCTCGGCGAAGGCTCCATGTCTCACGGACTAGCAACACCAGGCTAACACTTCAGTAGGATATTTTCTTCGGGGAGATGTCTCGGCGACTTCTCCATGTCTCACCGAACGATGACAGATAGAACACATTTCGGTATGAGGTTTTGGCTTCGGGAGGAAGTCTTGGCAACTTCCTAAGGTCTCACCGACTATTGCACAATGAGCAAACACTTCGGCAGGAGTCATCTTCTTCACTAAGAAGTCTCGGTGAAATCTTCAGGTCACACTGACACAGCATAAGAGGAGGTCTATCGGGGTGAGGTATGGCAGTCTTCCCGACCCATAAAGTCTCACTGACATATTGTTTCATCGATGACAGAATTAGGTCATCATGACAACAAAGGATGAGCTTATAGAGATCCCTCGGTGAAGCATAATGTATGTATAGGACGTCTCCCTAACAAGGGATATTACAACGAAATGCATACAATGAAAGAATTCATTTCGGTATGACTACGAGAAGGTCTTAGCGATAATATAGCCCGTAAAAGGATCATGTCTTCGCCATAAGGTCTTGGTGAAGAAAGAAAGTCATGCCGAAAAGCTCTAACTCGGGGAGACTCGGAACGAATGCAACAAGTTCGATAAGATGTCCTGCCGACTCAAGAGGGTCTTGGCGATAGCAGAGTTCGGCGAAAGAAGGGGAGTTTGCCATAAGGTCTCCCCGAAACATCAAAGTTACACTGACATCAGAGATGAGCTCGCCCAAGGAGTCTGGCATCACCATGACTCTTGTCGACATAATGGGCTCAGCGGGGAGAAAACAAAGATCGGGGAGACTCTAGAAGCATAAAGGAGTTCGATAAAAGGTCTCCCCGAGATTGAGAGGTCATGCCGAAAGGAAAAGGAGCCTGAGCCTAGTGAGAATCAAGAAAATTCGATGTGGTCTCGGTGACTTTCCAAGTGTTTCACCGACCTGGAAGGGTCTTACTAATTCATAATGGGCTCACCAAATCAAAGAGGTTCACTAGGGGTCTTGCCGATCGAATGTGGTCTCAAAGAAAAGGGGAGGCATCGACATAGTAGTTGGAGTTCGTTAAGAAGTCTCGACGACCTGAGAATGTCTTGGCGATGGAATCAGAAGGTCTCAGAGATAGGAGAATGCTATTAGGGGACCCCACCAGAGGTGCAGAATGAGTTTGGCAAGAATAGAAGAGATCGGCAAAAGGTCTTGGCAAATGAAGAAGTCACACCGATACAAAATGTGCTCACCGAGAGAATAGGAACTTCACTATGTTGTCTCAGCGAAGGAACATAGTCTTGCCGATAGGTTAAATGAGCTGGATGTGACTTCTGTAGCCCGCTGAAACATTTCGTCAAATGACCCATACTTTGTTGATAACTGTTATAGGATGAAATCGAATCAGGCAGACACTGATGGTGTCTCACCGAAATGCGATTTAAGTTGGCCTACTCTTGACTGTTCAGGAATTTGGCATGGCACGTGATCGCCCAATCAGAGAGAACCAACATTGGCACCTTGACCTATTGACCGCCCCTGTGGAGAAGACCAATAGAATGGAAGCAAGATGAATTCCTTTCAAGAACAAAAACTAATGGATCAGCTTGGGTGAAATATCTAGATCTACAAGCAAGCCCGGTGTTGCTTCCAAAGAAAGATCAGCATGTCGAAGGGGTTCAGAATGTGAAAGGAAGCAGAAAAGAAGAAGAAACTATGAGTCACAGGGATAGCTATGGCGACTACTGGCAAGGAGGTACATCAATATTAATGAAGATATTTTGAGCATTCAAGTCGATCCCAACAGAGTTCGAAAGTGGACATGAACACAAGAAAGTTAATGCTGCAGATGACAAAAAGATCTAGAAAGGCTTTTCCTAAGGGTAGGAATCCTTCATCAGCACGAACAGCAGGGCTTCACATTGAATGTAGTTTTGACTTTCCTCAAAAGATCTAAGAGTCGACTCTCCTGGAGGCAAATATTTTGTAAACCCTAGTGTAGGGGACAACACATTCAAGTGGGTACATTCTATATATAAGGCATTCTTGCCTCTGTGTAAGGGGTTAGAAGGATTTAGAAGAAAGTTAGCACATCTAGATTAGAACTTTTAGGATTAGAGAACTTTTAGACTAAGAACTATTAGGAGTTAGTCAGTTAACAGAAGAAGATAGAGTTGCGTCTTGATTCTCAGTAATGAGAGCTTCCCTTATCTTCTTGTTTAGCAGTTAGATTTCAGTACTGAATATAATGTATTTTCCATGTTTGCTTAGTGTAGTTGGAAACAATCTAGAGAAACAAATTCTCTATACACTGGTGATTGTGCCAGCTTTGTAAATATTGGTTATCTATTTTATTGACAGTAGAAGCAATCAAAGTTTAATCTACTTCATGTTGTGTTCCTAAATGATATTTGTCTTAATTGATCATTTGATTTGTGAATTCTTCAAGGAATGAAATGTTATTTGCGTTTTTACTTAAATGGTAGCCAAAATCTGTTATTCAAATTAGTAATGAGAATGAAAGAGGTTGTGTGTTAATCACAAGCTTATCTTGTTTTGTAATTTTATTTTATAATTTTTTGAAGTTAACAAGTTTGGTTAAAATTGGATGAACTATTATTCTTTTCTGTTCAAAAACCCTGATCTATCTTTCGTTGTTTCTTTAAAAACCCTAGTTAAATTAGGTATTATTTCATGCTTGATCTTAGAACAATCCAGAAGCTCACACTAACAGGCCCCTTGAATATTACTATTGCATTGACCACTGAGTAACATCAGCACAGTTGAGACCCAACTACAAAGACCTTGGGAGCTAAGGCATCCATGTGTTGCCTTTCTCTTTCAGGAGAAGTAGAATAGCAATATTCTGCTTGCATTGTTGTGGTTCCAAAATCATCATCAACATGAACTGGCGCTAGAAGGAGGGCCTAGAAGAGAAAAATGGATAAAGCTGAGTTTTCCTCTCCAAAAAGGCCTCACAAAGTTTCTCGATCAGCTGAAAATCCACCACCTTTGATAGAACTCAAGACCCCAACAAGACACAAGATTCACAACACTGGGGCCACCATCATACCACCCCTATCAGCTCCACTCACTCCACCGGGCTTTTCACCAATACCTTAGTGGATACCCATCAATCCACCATCACGTCCATCTCAATTGTCATCACAGCTGGTTCAACCCATACAAAAGTTGGCTCAACCACCACCATCACCACCAATGGCATTCTTTTAGAATAATCCCTCTCCATTGGGGACCATTCCTGGAGGTTTTCATGACCTACCTAAGAACCATGAGAAATTATGTCCTAAGTACATTCATGGTGAATCAAGGAGTGCTGAAGAGCACATACAAGCTTTCAAGGATGCTTGTACTACAACTCAAATAGCCCACCATGATGTAGTTTGTAGGTTGTTTCCTTATTCCTTAGGGGATATGGCCTACAATTGGTACCTTAACCTCCCTTAAGGTTCTATTCTTACCTAGACACACCTGGAAAATGCTTTCATTAATCAATTCAGAATCTATGTGGATCCAACCCTTTTATATCACCAATTCACTACCATCAGAAAGGAACCAGGTGAACCCTTGCCTTTATTCAATACCAGATTCCAACAAATGTATAGGAGATTGCAAGATCCCTACCTGGTTACTGAGAATAGTGCCATCCAAGCTTACTTTAGAGTTATAGATCCCTTGCTTGGCTTGTTCTTGCAAAGAACTTACCAACCAGCTAATATTAACTCTTTATCCGAAGTCTATCACCTAGCTATCAAGCTGCAGCAATAAATCATTTCTCAACAAGGAGGCCTAGGAGGAGGTTTCCCTTCAATAGGATATCAAATGCATAGCCCAACTCCTCTATTCAATCCTATCCCAGGAATTTCTCCTTCCTACTATGGGCCTATATCTAAATTGCAAACTCAGCCTCTTGTCCCATTTTTCACTACGGGAACTTCTGATCTTTTTCAACAAACATAGCTTCCTCAAAGTTCCCATGGTCATCAGAACCAAATTGGAACACCAAATCATAGTGGTCAACCACCTTCTGCTAAGAATGTGGAAAGTGAGAAGACAACTCAACTTACAAATGAGGTAGAAACCTTGAAGAAAACACTATCCCAAGTCACAAATGACATGGCTCAACTTCGATTGAACCTCTCCAAAAACAATCAGGGTAGCTATCAGAATCCTAAAAACTACAACCAAGGGGGTTATCAGGGCCAAAATCCCTTTAACCAAGGGTACCAAAACTAAAACAGAGGGTATAATCAAATGCCAAATAATAACAGACAATGGAATACAGGGCCCAATAATGGTGGAGTCTCTCACAACTATCAAGCAAATGAGGAAAGAACACATACTGCAAATGTGGCCAACCTCAATTTCATGACCAATTGGTGCAGGTTGCATGATACTGCAACCCATTATGAGGTAAACTACCCTCAGATGGAGAAAGTTGTCAAGATGGCACACGAAGATGCCCACACATTCTAGGGGAATTCAAACAAAGGAGGTGACTCACTGCATACTGTAATGGCCTATGATATCTTTGAAGAAGAGCCCTCATTCCCAATGCAAAGTGAGAATGAACCAGAGGAAGATTTGTATGATGCCCAAGCTTTTCAAATGAAAGGAGGGCACTTTTTGAGAAATCAGAACAAGGGTCCATTCACCTCATCAGCACCTCCTAATCACATGGTGCCTCCAAATCAAAGTGCTGATAATAAGCCTCCTCCACCAAAAGACCCACCTGACCTCCATAATAAGGGTAATTCCTCTACTGTTTTCAAAAGTAATTCAAGTTATAATACAAAATTTGATGTTGTTTTTGAGATGCAGAAAAAAAAAACTTCTTTGTCATTCTTTGACATCTTAAACTGGTGCCCTGCTCAAAGGGAGATAGTGCTGAAAGCTTTGGAACAAGCTGAAAAATCAAAAGGAAAAAGCAAGGTTGCACCTGCTACATATATGAATGTAGCATTTTACAGAATAAGGTAGGTACCCCACCATTTATCCTAAGTTTAAGAATATGTGGGAAGAACCTACACAATTGTTTGTTGGATTCAGGGGCTTCAAGCAATGTCATGTCGTATTCTATATGTAAGAAATTGGGGTTGGACCCTGTCCAAACTAACAAGAAGGTCATCCAACTTGACAAAATAGAAGTTAACGTAGTTGGAGAATTGAAAAATGTACATGTTCAAGTAGGATCAGACCCTAGGATTCAAACCAACATAGACGTTCAAGTGGCAGACATTCTTGAGACCTATGGTATGCTGCTGAGCAGAGATCTGATGAAAAATCTAGGGGGATATCTTTCCCTTGAATTTTCACATATGTGGTTATCATGGAAAGGGATTCCTAATCAGATTAGGATCGAAAGTGAGCCTTGCCTCAAGCATATCATCATGGAATATGATTTCCCGAATGAGGTAGCCTATTTCAAAACTGGGATAGGTGTTTATAAAAGAGAAGAAGATTTAACCTTTTTTGTTTTTGATCCTAAAGAACTGCCCATACAAAAGCCCCCTGATCTTATAATTAATGAAAATCAATAGGCATTAGTCAGGAAGTTGCAACAAGATCAGCTGGTCTTGGGGGAAGACATCAATTTGCAAAGTCTTTTACTCCCTAATTGGTGCAGGGTACACTACCAAAATCATTCTGAATTAACTTTCCAACCCTGCATTGACATTTTAAATCATGTTGCCCAAGCTAAGGATGCTAGTTCAAGTCACCCTAAGGCCATTGCAAATCACTTCCCGTTTGAAGCTAAGGAAGCAACACTATTAACCAAAAATGAGATACAGTCAAAGGAGGTTCCTCCTCAAATTGAACCTACCCAAAACACACTTCCAAAGTAGCATATTGATGAGGAGCAGCCCCAAGGTTTGTTTGACACCCCTGCACTCTCGGATATACCAAAATTCGAGGGGTTAACCAAAGAGACAAGTGAATGTCAAGAAGATAACCTTGGGCCACATGATACATCTATACAGGGATTGGGAATTACTCCTGAGGAACCTACTGAACTCCCATTCCCTGTATTTAATCCAAAAGATCAAGCAACCCCACCCTTGGCTCATTCTATCCGACTGCCCACAATGATCCCAAAAGGACCAACCCCAACACACGATCAGCTATGGACCCTCACATTTGATCGATCCAAATCTAAGACAGGTTGTGGTGTTGGGATTGAACTAACCAGCCCTAAAGGGAAAACCTTTTCTTCTTCTTACATGTTGCAATTTGGATGCACAAACAACATAGCAGAGTATGAAGCTCTAGCATGGGGATTGATGTTTGCACATAAGAAGAAGGTCACTGCCTTGATGGTTCAGGGAGATTTAGAAATAGTTATTAGGAAAGTGTGCAGCCAATATACATGTCACAACAAGAGGCTGGAAGCATATAGGAACAAGGTATGGAACCTGATCGAAGACTTTGATGCCTTTGGGATTACCTTAATCCCTAGAGAAGAAAATTGGGTAGTTGATTCAATGGTTGTTGCTGCAAGCACCCTAGAACCTATGCAAGGCTCCAAGTTCAAAATGTTCTCAGTGGAATTAATTTCAACCCCTGTAGTTCCAGTAAATATCAAGAATTTTCAAGTTTTCGATGATCATCGACATATTCTGGCCTTCTTAGCAAGCTCTGATGTTTTTGAGGGGCAAATTATTGATGAGTCCAACAGAGATCAAGGGGATTTGAGCCCTGAGGAATGTGATACAGAGGGAGTTCTTAATTTAAAGAATAATAAAATTCCCAAAAGAATGGTGGCTTTGGAGATATTTTTTGACTCAGATCCGAGGGCTCGAGAGAAAATATCTACTTATGAAATAGAGGCGAATATGAAATAGTTAACTTGGCCGATGTTGGCCCTGAAAGGAATGTCTATATAGGGAAGTCCTGCCCTGAAGCAATTAGAGAAGACATACTGAGGGCACTTAAAAAGGATATTATTGTGATTGCCTGGGGGTATGAAGACCTCTAGACATTTGATGCTTCTGTTATGACTCACACTATCCCCTTGAAGCCTGAGGCTAAGCCCTTCCGACTAAAGCAGCACCCTGTCGATGCCCTAATTGAGCCGTTGATCTATAAAGAAGTTCAGAAGTTGCTATCTGCAAAGATAATCTTTCATGTGCACCATTCAACGTGGGTGGCTAACTTAGTCCCAGTCCACAAAAATAATTGGGAGATCAGACTGTGCGTGGACTACAGAAACCTGAATAAAGCTTCAGAAAAGGATAACTACCCGCTTCCTTCTCTGGATGAAGTCTTGCAGACTGTCAATGGAGCTCAGATGATGTCATTCTTGGACGGTTACTCTCGATACAATCAGTTAATGGTCAACTTTGAAGACAAGATGAAGACGGATTTCACTACAAAGTGGGGAACATTTGCATACAGTAGGATGCCTTTCGGTCTGATAAATGCTGAAACCACTTTCTAGCACGCCATGGACATAGCTTTCAAGGATCTAATTGGCAAATGCATTATTAATTACATAGACAACCTGACAGTGTTCTCCAAGGATTGATTAAACCACGGTGTTGACTTGGCCAAGGTTCTGGAACGATGCATCTAGTATTGAGTCTCAGAGGGCAAGCTTTTGGGGCACATGATCTCTGAAACATGGATATCAATCGATCCAGACCAAGTCGAGTCCATTCTGAAGATCACCAGACTAGGAAGCAAGAAATAAATGAGGTCTTTCTTTGGGAAAATCAACTTCATGAGAAAGTTCATCACGGGCTTTGTAGAGATTGTAAAGCCTCTGAACGAAATGATGAAGAAGGACGCCAAAATAGAGTGGACTGATGAAACAAAATACACATTTTCACAAGTCAAGCAATCCATCTCAGAAGTGCTGGTCCTCACTAGCCCTGACTACTTGAGGTTGTTTTATGCTAGTTCAGGCTATTAAGAAATTCTGACATTACATTCTTTGAAGTCAAGTCGTCGCTGTAGTTCCTGACACAACTGTGAAGTCCCTACTGATGGAAACTGGGCTAGGGGAAAGAAGAGGGAAATGGATGGCCATCTTGCAAGAATTTGATCTAGAGATACACCCTATGAAGCTAGTTAGGGGTACGGGCTTATCCCAGTCCATGGCGACCGCTGGCGACAACATCATCTATCAGCAGTACACAATCCAGTCTTTCTTTAATGACCCTTGGTATGCTTATACCATTTGCTTGATGCTCCATAATCGATGTCCAGAACGAATGAATGCCACTCAGAGGAGAGCCCTAAGACTGAAGAGTTCTCATTACATGCTCAAATGAGGGTTGCTATATAGGAGGAATTTTGAAGGAGTGTACGTGAGATGCCTTGATCATCAGGAGGCTAAACATGTGATCTCTGAGTTTCATGGGAAACATGGCATAGGTTATGGTTCTGCAGATTCATTAGCACACTAGATCCTCAGATCTAGTTATTATTGGCCCTATGTATTCAAAGATGCCCATCAGCATGTGAGGACATGTCACACATGTCAAATTTTTTCATCAAGGGAATGCCATTCAGCTATGCCACTACAACCGGTCTATGGGGTAAGGCCCTTTTCCTAATGGGCACTGGATTTTGTTGCGGTGATCAACCCAAACTCTTCTGCAGGACACAAGTTCATTCTGACTGCCACTAAATATTGCACAAGATGGAGAGAAGCTATACCTTGCAAGAACAGCACCATAGAGGTAGTGATCAAGTTCCTCACCAAGTACATCACTACAAGGTTTGGAGTACCCTTCGCTCTAGTATGTGACAATGGCCCTGCCTTTTCTTCTGCTGAGTTTATTCCCTAGGCATATGGTCACAAGATTGTCTTAAAGTATTCTTCAAATTATTACCCACAAGGCAATGGGGTTGCAGAGTCACCCAATAGAAACCTCTTAGGGGTAATTCAAAAACTGTTAGAGAATAACCCTAGAGACTGGCATACTCAGCTTAGATTCACATTATGGGCAGATAGGACTAGAATTAAGGCTGCTTTAAACACCTCACCATTCAAGCTGGTATATGGCCAAGAGCTTGTCTTCCCTATCCATCTACAGATACCTATCCTTGAGTTCATGCAGAAATCCTACTCTAGTGACAATAGGATAGAGGTGAGACTAGCTGCTTTGTTAAAATTACAAGAATAGAGAGATGCCACCTTGCAGCAATTCTCTAGGCACCAGGCTGTTGTCAAATGTTGGTTTGACAAAAGAGCCAAAATCAAAGCTTTTAGGATATCTGACCTTGTATTTTTATGGGATAAAGCTAGTGAAAAGAAGGGCAGTCACCAGAAATTTGACAAACTTTTGCTAGGTCCTTACAAAATTGCTAAGATCCTGGGGGAAAACGCTTTCAGATTGAGTACTCTAACTAGAGAACCTATTCCATTACCTGGCAATGGGTAGTTTCTCAAGCACTATTTTCAATCTTAAAGCTTGTTAATTGTTGTTTTGCATCTAGGTAATTAGTTGTTCTTCATGTAAATATTTTTTTATCTCCCATTTGTAAATAATTTGTATTTTTGTAAATACTTTTTGTGTTTCTGCTTGTGAATAATCTGCTGCTCTTTCTTTGTAAATAGTTTGTTGTTTATCTATTTGTTCTTTCCTTCTGTCCATTATGTTTCCCTTGTCCTATGGTTTATGTTTTTGTTTTGTTTTTTTTTGGGGGTTGATATGTCCTTTCAGTCTAAAACTCTAGGTTGTTATCTGAAGCATACTTTGGTCATTTGGAGAGAAGCGGTTTAGACATCTTCATGTTTCTTGATTGGATGATTTTGTTTTCAATTTATTGTTTCATGCTTGTTGTCAATAAAGGTTGTGGAAGGTCTTGAAAACAAGGTGCCAAGTAAGTAGCCCTCATTAGCTCCTCTGAATCTGTCACAAATCATTAAGATCATCTCCTCTTGTAATGGTATATTTGTCTTAGGGTGATAGTGTTGCAAGTTTTAAGTGAAAAATATGATTTCCCAAGTGTTGTCTTGAGGTCCATGATAGTTTTCAACCCAGATTAGATGTTTAACATCTGACATATTGAAAAAAAAAAGAATTAATTTAAATATCTGAAACTCTACAAAAAAGAAGGGAAAATAATTATCTGAATGAGAAAGAAGATTCAATATGAATGGGTGATTCCAGTATCTCTACCGGGGCTATGGACACTTGATTGGAAGTAGAGCAATGCTGAGAGAAAACTAGAGGTATCTTCATCGGAGCTATGGACGCTTGACTGGCAGTGGAACAATGCCCAGGATATCATTGCACAAAGGAAATCAACTCATGTAGCTCACATCTTGCACATTATTATTCAAAGGATAGAGAAAACTTTATGAAAGAATGATGCATAATCAAGCACACACATAGATTCAGGGATAGCCATTGATTGACTTACATTTGAGATTCTAGCTCTACCTTGCTTGTTATAACTAACCTAGCTGGAGTTGTGATATTCATGAACTAGGAGTTCTGGGTAACTGAATCCTTCAGCTTCTTGAAAATGGTTAAACCATTTTCTCAGCTGAGTCACCATTTTTTATGCCTTACATAACCACCCCATTTTTTTCTGGAACAAAATAGGTCTCCCCCCTCTTTTCTTTTGTCTTCTTTCCCTTTTAGTTGTCTTTTTTGATCTTTGGAGTTCTTTTGCTTTCCTCCTAATTTTGACTTTTGATCTGTCTAATCTAATTTTGGTTCTGCCTTAGTTGGAATTCGGGCTTTCTCCTGAGTTCAGGATTTTCCACCCAATCCGAATTTTCCTGGATCTCACTCGAGCTCTGGCTGAATGCTGTTATTCAGGGATTTTTGGTCTTCGCAGAATTCTGCGTAGACCAGATTTTCCCGAAATCCACGAGGCCTCCGAGGAGATGTACCTTCTTCGCAGATTTCTTTCTCCTCCGGATTTTCCCAAAATCTGTTGTTCCCTTCTTTTTTTGGGTTTTTCAGAATGTCTTCTCCTTCACGGAAATCCATTCAGTGCAGATTTCCCTGGAATCTGATGAAATGTGAAGAAGTAGGGAGTAGCAGGACTAGTTAATAAATGATGATGCATTTTATGATTAATTGATGCTATTTTGAAATCTCGCATACTGTTCCTTGATTGATAATGATCGGATTAACTTTCTACTAGGTGTTTTCATTTTTATTATGCTGGAATCCGCCTGACTCAGAATTCTCTGAAATTCCTCCCTGGCTTGGATTTTGCGGGTCGACCTAAACCCTAACTATTTGAAGATTTAACGACACCTTACTAATATAGGATTCGTTTCAATGATGATTTTGATTAATTAACTTATGTTTGTGTGATTTTCACTATAGATTTCTTTGTTGAATGCAGGATCAAAGCGCACTCATGATGATATTTCTCCAGGGAGCTCAGTTGGAAAGCATTCCTTAATCTAGTTGGTCCTAAAACAAAAATTAATTAAGGAAAAACTTGGAAAGACCCTAGAGGTCCCATGGTGAGTGGAATTTACATACAGGCATCTATCGACAGGACCAAGGTCATCGTCCTAGCGAAAAGCAGTTTTCTATCGGCATGAGTTTTCCCTCCAAGGGGTGGTCTTGGCAAAATCTCAAAGTCTTGCCGATCGCTGTCAAAGGGATTCATATATCGACATAAGGTTTTCTCTCCGCTAAGATGTCTCGGTGAAGGCTCCATGTCTCACCGACTAGCAACACTGGGCTAACACTTCAGCAGGAGATTTTCTTCGGGGAGATGTCTCGGTGACTTCTCCATGTCTCACCAACCTATGATAGCTAGAACACATTTTGGTATGAGGGTTTGGCTTTGGGAGGAAGTCTTGGTGAATTCCTAAGGTCTCACCCACTGTCACACAATGAGCAAACACTTTGGCGGGAGTCATCTTCTTCGCTAAGAAGTCTCAGTGAAATCTTCAGGTCACACCGACAAAGCACAAAAGGAGGTCTATCGGGGTGAGGTCTGGCAGTCTTGCTGACCCATAAAGTCTCACTGACATATTGTTTCATCGATGAGAGAATCAGGTCGTCATAGGGAGAAAGGATGTGCTTATGGAGATCCCTCATAAAAGCATAATGTATCTATAAGACGTCTCCCCGATAGGGGATGTTACAGCGAAATGCATACAACAAAAGAATTCATTTCGGTATGACTATGAGAAGGTCTTGGTGACAATATAGCCCGCTAAAGGATCGTTTCTTTGCCATAAGGTCTTGGTGAAGAAAGAAAGTCACGCCGAAAAGCTCTAACTTAGGGAGACTCAGAACAAATGCAACGGGTTTGGTAGGATGTCCTACCGACTCGAGAGGGTCTTGGCAATAGCAGAGTTCAGCGAAAGAAGGGGAGTTCACCATAAGGTCTCCCCAAAACATCAAAGTTACACTGACATCAGAGATGAGCTCGCCCAAGGATTCTGGCATCGCCATGACTCTTGTTGACATAATGGGCTTGGTGGGGAGAAAACAAAGATCGGGGAGACTCCAGAAGCATAAAGGAGTTCGATAAAAGGTCTCCCCGAGATTGAGAGGTCTTGCCAAAAGGAAAATGAGCCCAGGCCTGGCGAGAATCAGGAAAATTTGATGTGGTCTTGGTGACTTTCCAAGTGTCTCACTGACCTGGAAGGGTCTTACCGATTCATAATGGGCTCGCCAAATCAAAGAGGCTCACTGGGGGTCTCGCCGATCGAATGTGGTCAAAGAGAAAAGGGGAGGCATCGACGTAGCAGTTGGAGTTCGCTAAGACGTCTCGGTGACCTGGGAATGTCTTGGCGACAGAATCAAAATGTCTCAGTGACAAGAGAATGCTATTAGGGGATCCCACCGGAGGTGCAAAATGAGTTTTGCAAGGATAGAAGAGATCGGCAGAAGGTCTTAGCGAATGAAGAAGTCTCGCCAATACAAAATGTGCTCACCGAGAGAATAGGAGCTTTGCTATGTGGTCTTAGTGAAGGAACGCAGTCTTGTCAATAGGTTAAATGAGCTCGATGTGACTTTTGTAGCCTATCAGAACGTTTCGCCGAATTACCCATACTATGCCGATAACTGTTATAGGATGAAATCGCATTGGGGAGACACCGATGGTGTCTCACCAACATGCAATTTAAGGTGGCCTACTCTTGACTACTCAGGAATCTGGCGTGGCATGTGATTGTCCAATCAGAGAGAACCAAGATTGGCTCTTTGACTGATTGACCGCCCCTGTGGAGAAGACCAAATAATGCAAGCAAGATGGATTCCTTCCAAGAACAAAAACTAATGGATCGGCTTAGGTGAAATATCTAGATCTACAAGCAGGCCCGATGTTGCTTCCAGAGAAATATCAGCATGCTGAAGGGGTTTAGAATGTGAAAGGAAGCCGAAAAGAAGAAGAAACTATGAGTCACGGGGACACTGTGGCAACTACTGCAAGGAGGTAGATCAATATTAATGAAGATATTCTGAGCAATCAAGGCAACCCCAACAGAGTTCGAAAGTGGACACAAAGACAAGAAAGTTAATGCTGCAGCTGCCAAAAATATCTAGAAAGGCTTCTCCTGAGGGTAGGAATCCTTCATCAGCATAGACAGTAGGGCTTCACATTAAATGCATTTTTTACTTTCCTCAAAAGATCTGAGAGCCGACTCTCCTGGAGGAAGATATTTTGTAAACCCTAGTGCAGGGGACAACACATTCAAGTTGGTACATTTTATATATAAGGAATTCTTGCCTCTATGTAAGGGGTTAGAAGGATTTAGAAGAAAGTTAGCACTTCTAGATTAGAACTTCGAGGATTAGAGAACTTTTAGACTAAGAACTGTTAGGAGTTAGTTAGTTAATAGAAGGAGATAGAGTTGCATCTTGATTCTCAGTAATTAGAGCTTCCCTTATCTTCTTGTTTAGCAGTTAGATTTCAATACCGAATATAATGGATTTTCCAAGTTCGCTTAGTGTAGTTGGAAACAATCGGGAGAAACATATTCTCTGTACACTGGTGATTGTGCTAGCTTTGTAAATATTGCTTATCTATTTTATTAATAGTAGAAGCAATTAGAGTTTAATCTACTTCATGTTGTGTTCCTAAATGATATTTGTCTTAATTGATCATTTGATTTGTGAAGTCTTCAAGGAATGAAATTTCATTTGTGTTTTTATTTAAATGGTAGCCAAAATCTGTTATTCAAATTAGCAGTGAGAATGAAAGAGGTTGTGTGTCAATCACAAGCTTATCTTGTTCTACAGTTTTAGTTTATAATTCCTTGAAGTTAACAAGTCTAGTTAAGATTGGATGAACTATTGTTCTTTTCTGTTCAAAAACTTTGATCTATCTTTTGTTGTTTCTTTAAAAACCCCAGTTAAATTAGGTTTTATTTCATGCTTGATCTTAGAACAATCCAGAAGCTCACACCAGCAGGCCCCTTGAATATTACTATTGCATTGACCACTGAGTAACATCAGCACAGTTGAGACCCAACTACAAAGACCTTGGGAGCTAAGGCATCCATGTGTTTCCTTTCTCTTTTAGGAGAAGTAGAATAGTAAAATTCTGCTTGCATTGTTGTGGTGCCAAAATCATCATCAATAGGTACCATTAAAATTCATTAGTTCACAAGGTCCCAAGACTTAATGTGAATGTGTTATCCACATTACAACACTAAATCAAGTCAACATTAAGCCTAAATCGCAAGGAGGGCCTAAACAAGCCAGAAAAAGTAGAAGAGTTACTTTTTCAGTGACTCCATGGAGTAAATACAAACAAATTGCATGGTATAAATCAAAGAATTATCATATCCAAAATATGATTGCATTCAATATTATCACCTCTTTGACTAAAAGGGTATACACTATGAGCCTACTCTTTTCAACATGATAACTTTGTCTTTAAGTGTGTATAGACAATATTCAAGCATCAACTCTAACTCACTAGGTTTACTAAACCTCTCAACCCTGAAGTAACCCACTAGTTATCTATAATCAAATAACTAGCTATGAACAATCCATGTTCAAACATATCTAATATAACTAAATACCTATCTCTTCAACATATCTAGTATAGTTAAATAAAGCAATCTCTTCAACATATCTAGTATAATTAAATACCTAGATGTCAAGAAACCTTTCCTATCATTGTGTATTTATAAACAATGCACAACAAAGTAAATAGCTTCCACTTTTATTTCAAAGAAAACAATACTTTCCTCTAGGTGCAAATGACAACAAGACTAGTTTAATCAATCAAGACATAGCTCATTCAAAATAGAATAAACAAAAGTAAAAAATGCTCATTCTTTTGTTTAAGCTTTCCAATTCGATTGGTTGAAGTCACAACACCTTATAGAATAAAAACTATCTCGATATTGACTCTCCAACAAGTCTCTCAATACTTAACTCTCAAGTTGGCAATTGCTCCTTCTCAAAAGACAACTAAAACTCTCTTAAATCTCAAGACTCTCTTTCACTATTTGGGTAGATTATTGTAGATGGAAAAGCTCACTAATAAGTAGATTTGATGCACAAGAAAAATGCATTAAAGAGTGAGAATGAGGCATCCCAAACAATGAACTCCTTGCTGCTATTTATACAACAAGCAATAAACTATTCTTCCTACAATCTATGCATGAAAATGACTGATGCAAACATGCAAAGCAATGCCACTATCACAACTTAGAAAGGTCCACAGTGAATGAGTAAGAAAATACTCAGCTTGATTACCAACAGATCAACCCAATTCATGACAAGTACAATTTGAAGAATAAATCAACTTCCATGTGATGAAATACAACTGTAGACTTCTATGATAAGTAGAACACAAAGGTTGCACATTTTTACTATCAAGAAAAATAGTCAATAACCAAAGCTTGCCACCTCAATCTGCATTGACTTGGTCCATGTTGAGTATAAACTAATGAACTCAATTGGTTTTGACAAAGTCATCGATTGTTTGGAGCATTCAACAGTTGTTTAATAGCCACAAAAAATTGAGGTTTTTTGTTTGACCAATTCCAAGAAGAAATAAGGTGTTGAGCTCTTCAATATTGACTTAAATGATAAAGTAGATTGCAGATTAAAGAATGACAATAAAGACTTATAAATCAGCTTATGAATATAGTCATATTCATTTCCAAGAGTTTAGCTATTAATTCACCCATGAATATCGACTCTTTAGCCATTATATTTTGCATAATAATTGGTTTTCATTCATTGTTTGACATAGTAGATATCATAGTAAATGATGTTCAAATGTATTCATCACGTATTTCTTATTCCACTCATAGCCTCATTCACAATTTGCTAAGTTACTTCTAAGTGCTACTCAATACACATGTACTTTATGCTAGAGCATTTCCATATATTGGGCTAAGCGCTTTACCCTTTGTGAATCGAGCTCTATATGGCTATGCCTATATTTATAATGTTTCCCCCCATATATATACATAGAGTATATACCATATTTGTATATTGACTTATATATACTTAGAGTATATCATATATATGTATACATCTACTCATATGTATATTGGCTCAGATGATAAATGCATATTGCTTGATACCTCGAATGCATAACTTATTTTTTCAATAAAGCATGTATACATTCGATATATACAAATGAATATGATCAAGTTGACATTCACCATTATATATATATTCATATGCACTCCTCTATTAAACGTTTTCACTTATGTGTGGGTATGTGCAGGATCATCATGGAAAAAATAGGCCCTTAAGTGGCAAAAAATTCAAAAAAATTAGAGTTAGGAAACTTGACATAAAAATTTGAATAATTTATCTATATTATTTCAAAAAAATGTAAGAATAGAATCTATAGAAAATTGAATTTAGTTTTAAACTACTAGGGTTTTTTTTTTTTAAATGTTTGGTGAAAATTTGAAATTTCAATGTATAGTACTTAAATTTTAGGGAAAAAATAAAGAAGTAGGTGTACTGTCTAACCACCCAACCACAATAAAATGATAATATTTTGATATAAGGAGAGTGAACTCACAGAGTTTATATTTTTTTGTCCAAGTAAATAATTAATTATGAATTTTTTACAACTTTTAAAAATATAAAAATGCTATGTCGACCACCTTAATTAAAAATTCATGAAATTCATTTTTTTTTTTTAATCTTATAGTATGTGAAGCATAGAATGTGACAGTTAGTTGTTTTGATTCAAAATGTGACACCGCTTGAAAGTTATATGTTTTCTTCCAATTATCAATCAAGACTTTAGTTGTAATTCAAATAGCAAATGAATAATAATTATTTATTAAATTCAAAGTAAAGCATAATTTATATTGGTAGAAAGATGAGAATCTCCTTTAAAAACCCTTTTTGTTTCATCAATTTTGGGTAAAAAAAAGTTGCCAGCCACATACCCTACACATACCCATCATATCGCCACTTTTTGGCCCATCATGATCCTATACATACCCGTGTGTATTGCTCATATATATATATATATATATATATATATATATATATAGAAACACAAATGATCTATTCAATATCACGAATGCGTACATCTTTGTTTAATGTTACTAGACAAACAATACGTATGTACTCTTACATACACATATACACATGCACATGCATTTTCATATTAAATATGTTCATACATATATCTATGTATCAAGTTACCCTTTCATATCCTATTATCATCAATACATAGATTTGTTAAATGTATTTATATATTCATATTTATATAATTGATCCCTCGAGTGAGTATGTTTGTAAGTATTCCTACATACATATACATGCATATGATTGTGCTCTCACATACAGATCAATGTATGTATATACTCATATGCATGTATACTTTTGACATAGATATGTATCAACAAAAGGCTCAAAGACACATAACATCATAATTTATATATATATATATGCATGTCTATACATATGTTGTCATACCCGTATGGACATCCCATTATATCCATCATACATGTATGCCGACATATGCATGTATGCATATATCCAAACACTCATTCAACAACACAAACAAACATAGTAGGATAAGGAAGGACTCACAAGCTCAATTAGATAAACATCACTCAAGCATGCATTTAGCAGTAAACAAGACCCTTACTAATGCAGACACATTACGCTAAGGATGACTCACTTACCTATTTCCCACATGATACCCTAACTCAATTATTCTATTGTGGTGTGTGTAAGCTCAGATAGGTTACATTACTGGTTACTCGACCAAGACCTTCTCGTGAGTGATACTTCCCCTTTGCTTGGAGGAATGAACATGTACCTGCATCCACATTCTCAAAATATGCCCAAGGTAGTCAGTTATTCAACAAAATATGCATTACACATAATATATCTCCATGGTTAGAATATTAGTTCAATAACCATCCATTTCACTTAAATGTATTCCTTCATATAATATTAAATGAGATGGCATTCATTCATAAAGTAGTGATAACAAAGTGCACACACAATTTATTCATCAACTGAACTCACATTACATTCACATTTTACCCTACATAGTAATAGTAAATAGTAATTACACAATTTGGGGTGTAACACAAAGTGGATGCCTACCTCTAGTAATTTAGCTTAAAAATTGTACATGTCACTTGCCATGTAGGAGACCACATCACTGATAGGTCCCACAAAGTGACATCAATTTGGGTGGGAAATTAAACATTAAAATATAAATAAATACATCACAAAATAATAAATAAGTGTTACGACTCAAAGGTTGAGGCATCCTAATCCCAACATACTTATGTTTTGAATTTATAGCTAAAAATGGTTGACATAGGTTCCCTAGGCACCACTATCCTTGTAGGGATAATTTAGATCTATTTTTGCAATCCTTTGGTGCCAAATCAGATCTTCCATTTTTTGCTTGTTACATTATCGGATCATAATTGGATAGTTTTGTAACTAAGCTTTCATGAGTTGTCAAGATGTAGGGTTTTTATTGCAATAATGAATAGTTGATCTTCAAAATTTCATCAATCCTCCTCAAATCTAAAACCTTGACATTCAAAGAGGGAAGAAAGATTTTTCCATTTAGGGTCTTACCTTAGTCAACCCTCATGTTAGTGTTTCCACTTCCACAATGGCAATTTCAATGATAAAAGAATAAATTACAATAGGAAGGAGTGATGAATCCATAAAGTGCTACTACTCACCACCCTTCAATGGATTCCTTGAAGGACTAAAATTATACACATATCCTGTAGTACCCCTCTATTTATGCTTATGCTTTCTGTTGATACTTTTTCATACTGTTAGACTTATTATGTTTGTTAGATACTTTGGTCGCTAGTTTTGAGTGATTGTGGATTATTCTGTGACATGATACTTTGTGTGATGTTTATTGCTTTCAGACATGATATGATGTAGTGTAGATATTTACTTTCAGTTGTTTATGGATATGCACATGCTTATGATGGACTAACAACATTTACTGAGTCAGTTTTCTGTGAGTGTATTGGTGTGGAGAATAGAATCGTATCACTCGCTTGCGAGTGCCCTGCGATATCTATGATTTTCTCCGCACGGTGTGTCTGTTTTAATGCTTTATATATATACATGTATGTACATTGTTTGCTCGATTGCAGGATTTGTAGGTACATGACACCGACTCCACTTGTGTAATTAGGTCTGAGCGTGTCAAGACTCAACATAATTGTTGAATGGGAGATAGTAGTTAGGTTTATCCTAGTCCAATCTCTAACCTTAGTATTAGTACGTTGTCAGTTTTTAGTTTGGGTCATAGGTTGTTTTGTAATGTGTTTCTGTTGGTTAAAATTTAATGTTAATTATTATGCCTTAATTTTGGTTATTTTAATTAATATTTAAATATGATTGAAATTTATTTATTTAATAATTTAATACATTAGTTAGTTTAATTAGTTAAATAGTTGATCTTTAAAAGGATTTAACTATTTAATTAAATAAATTAATTAATTAGATTAAATTATTAAGTGCATAAATTATATTGTGTTTAAATAGATTAGAAAATAAAAATTAAATAAGTGGCATGTGAATTAGAAAATAAAATATAATTTAAATAATTGCATGTGATTTGAAAATTTGAGTTTTAAAATTTAAATTGAATAAATTAATTAAAATTACATGCAAATATTGAATGTCAAAAACTGCCGAGAAGTGGAGAAGATATTTTCTCAACAAACTTCTCGACATGTGTATGAGTGCCATAATTACTTTGGGGTTGTTGAAAATTTTCACGGAGGTTATTGAGGATCTGGGTTTTACACGGGGTTATTCAATTGCCTCGGGGAAATTTTTTTTGGAGCACTAGCAAAAATACTTCCTCTGTGAAAAAAAATTTAAAATTCTTAGGAATTTGTTATCTCTGTGTGATTTGGAGTTGTTATTTCTTGTGAAAAATCCTCCAAAGGATCTTGGTGGTTGGTGATTCTGGAATTGGTTTCTCGGTGAGGATTTGGTAGCTACAGGAAAAGAGGCTTCAAAGGCTACAAGGAATTCTTTACCAACAAGCAAAGGAAACACAGGTATTTATCTTGTTAGTGTTAAATTTTATTAGCTTTTAAAAGAAATCTCTGTGGAAGGAAAATCAGAAAATCTATTTAAATTTCTAGAAAATTGTTGTGCAAAAATTTCCTATAGTTATCAACTATTTCTCTCCAAGAATATTAAAGAGAAAATATGATACTAGAAGAAATTTTGGAAAAAGCTATGTGAAGATTTAGAAAAAGAAAGATTGGAAATTTTATTGTATAAAAATCTGAAACCTTACTTTGGAAAAACTTCTGTAAAAATTATTTAAATTGTAAGAAGAAATTTTCATTTAAAAATTCCCTGTTAAACTACCGGTTTCATTTTGAAGGAATATATATATATATATTTGTTTGATTATTTGTCTGTACATGTATTTTTATCTGTTAAAGAATTTTACCAGTCATTAAATCTGGAAAAATCGCCGTACGGATTTATTTATGTAAAAATGAAATTAATTAAATTTTTGTTTTTTAAAATCCCTAGATAAATGAAATTCTATGTTATTGTTTTTAATTTATTTTTATTAAAATTCGCTGTATGCGAATTTTGAAGTGAATAATATATAAAAAAAATGTTAAATCGCGTATGGATTTACGCGTCGCTGTAATGGCGAAGTTTTAAAAAAAAAATTAAAAACAAAAAAATTAATTTAAGAGGGTTTGGGGAGGGCCGAACCCTCCCCTCTCCCTTTCGGTGGAGGCGCAGCCCTGGTAAGGGCTGCTGGGCGCAGCCCTGGCCGCGGCCTTCACAGGCCGCAGGCTGCGCCAGGGGGTTTTCCCCAATATTCGTGTGCAACTTTGTTAAAACCAAAAACAACTTTATTTTATGAAGTTAAAACGTGTTTTTAGATTATAATGATATAAGTTCTAAATTTTTATAAATAATAATAATTGTATAGATATATATATATATATATTGTTATATATAATTATTATTTTGTATATTAAAGTTTAAAAAAAAAATAGAATATTAATTATAGTGAAATTGTGGAAATTAGAAGGATGGATTCAATGGATAGGGTTATTTTTCTTGAGATTATTTGTAACTATATTATTTTCAAAACTGATTTATTTATGGATTTAGTATATCCAAATGGTAGAAGAATATTTCCATCAGTTATAAATCGTTTTATTCCTTTTGTATTTGGGCAAATTGGGAAAAGTTTCAAAATAATCAAGTCTTCCAGATCAACTGGTAAATTGGGAATTGTGCTTGTTAAGTTTAAATTTCTTGTGAAGTCTAGGGATGTGTACATGGCTTTTGCTTGGTGTTTAACACCTGTGTTATGATCATTGATTGTTGTACGGTTGATCATGTTTGGTCTTTTTAGGGATTTTGATTCTATGTACACTTTGTATACCCTAGAGGAAAAAACCTAGATTCCCGTGTTATGTTTAGGGGAGTGGCTAGTTGTAAGGGCCGACACACAAAGTGGTGTCAGGGTAACTTACAATTAGTTAACTAAGTTAGTGATAATTAAATGACATGGTAGATTAGAATTATAAACTCTTAACAAGACATGCATGCCTTGTTTATGACTCATAAGCTACTATAGTTATGAGTATAAGTCGAGAAGGCCTGGAATGGCAAATCGAAGTCTTGTTTCTTCAAAAGATGTTCGATCCCGCAACTGTATGCAATAGGGGCCAGGTTTCGTAAGAGGTTACCAAGGTAACCCAAGGATTGGGGGCCGGGACCTAGGAAGAAACACCAGGGTAACCATTGCATCGTTGTGATGACACTCCACCTAGAATAACAGTTAAACCTTGTGTTTGTGTTTCAAATCAATTGTCAAATCTGGAAGCAATGTAACCAATAGTGTGTATGTACTAGTGTCTAGGGTTAGTAGATTTGGTCTAGGTAGCCTTATTACTATCTCCTAGCACGGGGGGTGGACCTACAGGTACCACATGGTTAGGTGGAACGTGCACCTTACTCCGTTGGGTCCCCAGTTTGATCGTAGCATTGAGCGCTTCAAGGATGGAGAGCTCGCACATGGACTTTCTTTATTCTTTCATCATTGTATATTGTGAACTTGTAATGTAAAAACATCCCTCAATTGTATAAGAGGTGATCAATGTAATTGTAAATGTATTTGTAATTTGAACTACCTCATCAGATGGATGAGTAAAGTAATATCATATCAATGCAATGTATGGAAACATGTTTGTACTTCATTATATCTTGAATGGAAATTTATTATTATGCAATGTTTAATTTTATGTTATGAATTATTAAGTGCAATGCGAAATACTTAGTCGCTTATGGAAAACTTAAAGTAGTGTAACGGCATGTAACCTAAGAATGTATGCAACTAATTAACATAATATTAATACTTAAAAAAAAAAATTATTACACCTTTATATCACTTTTGCAACATTCTTAGGTTATTTAGACGGGGCATTACATATCCTCAAGGATTGGATCTTACTTTCTTGAATTGATTAAAGACCTACAAAGGGTTGGGTATGTGCAAGATCATCATGGAAAAAATAGGCCCTTAAGTGGCAAAAAAATTAGAAAAAATAAGAGTTAGGCAACTTGACGTAAAAATTTAAATAAGTTAGCTATATTATTTCAAAAATATGTAAGAATAGAATTTGTAGCAAATTGAATGAAGTTTCTAAACTACTAAGAATGTTTAAAAGAAAAATCTATTTGGTGAAAATTTAAAATTTCAATGCAGTAGTACTTGAATTTCAGGGAAAAAATAAGAAGTAGGTGTCTGTCTGACTACCCTAACCACAATAAAATGATAATATTTTTTTATAATATTTTAGATATAAGTAGAGAACTCATGTCCCGATGTGATGCATATTTTTTTGTAATTTTTTTCCAAGTAAATAATTAATTGTGAATTTTTATTACAACTTTTAAAAAATATAAAAAACTCGTATGTTGACCACCTTAACTTGGTCAAAAAATTCATGAAATTATTTTTCTTTTTTTAATCCTATATATGTGAAGGCATAGAATGTGACACATGTTTTGATTCAAAAAATGTGATACCATTTGAAAGCTATAGATGTTTTTCAATCAATCTGTAATTAGGACTTTAGTCATAATTTGAATAGAAAATGAATAATAATTACTTATTAAATTCTAAGTAAAGCATAATTTATATTGGTGGAAAGTTGAGAATCTCCTTTAAAAACCCTTTTCATTTCTTCAATTTTGGGTTAAAAAAAAAGTCGTCTGCCACATACCCATCATATTGCCACTTTTTGGCCCATCAAGATCCTGCACATACCCGGTTAGCCTTCACAAAAAAATATGATAACATAAACATGAACACACAAACATACACTTTGACATGATTTTTGGATCTTGAATCGCTACAATCAATCACTAGAATGGTTTCTCTTGATGTGCTTGATAATGCTCTTGATAATAATTTCTCCAATAATTTCTACATAACTATTTTTAAATGATGCAATAACTAGCTATTTATATGTAATTATTCTAATTTTCCAAAAATTAAATCCTGATAGTTGACTTTAGATATTTGAATTTTAAATAATAAAATTTCGGCATTGATATATTTGAATTTGGAGCCAAAATAGGGGGACATAGGCACCCTGGGTTTAAGTGTCCTAGACTTATTTTCTAGAAGTTAAGGATTCAGGGGAAAAGTATTAAATGAGAAATTTTTTATGATTGTAATTTGTTGGTAAATATTTAAAATGGGTTGTGGAATGCATAATTTAGTAAATTAGGTGCTCAATTAGGTCCAATAACTTAGGAGGGGAGAAAAACATAGTGTGAAATTGTCAAGGTTGGCAATTTACAATGCTACAAAAATAAATATGGGAAACTAACCCTTCCTTCCTATAACAATGCATTTTCACATTTAAAAAAAAAGAATCACAATAACATGGAAAAAACTCACAAAAAATTATCACACAATTTTCCACTATAATTTCTTCACACTCACATACTCAAACAATAAATATAACCTTTAACAATGCCTACCTCAAATTAGCCTAGAAGTCATTGAATGAAGTTTGGTGAAAGCTACGTCTATCTCCCTTTCAATCTCTTCTTCTCCATCTCTCAATTCTCTCCATTACTAATTTATCTTCAACATACAAAGATCTCTTTCCTCTCAAAATTTCAAGCAAGGAAAATAAAAATAAAAAACAAGCCAAGAAGCCCCTTTTCCCATTCACTTAAATTGAATAAATAGAAATCCCTCATGATAAATTCCTAGCAACCAACTCGAGGATGGGATGGGTTGGTTACTCTCACCCAACCTCGTCTTAACTACCTTCAATTTGTGTCACTTATAGAATGTGTTGAATTTGGAGGTTAGAAAAGACATCCTTAGATAATTTTACCTTTCCAAAGTACCATAACTAATAGTCCTATGACTTAGTACTTGAAAATTGATTAAATTAAAATTAAAAAACCACATAAATCCAAATTTAAATACTTAATAAAATGATTCAAAATTAGACACTTAAATGACTATTCCCTTCACCTTAGGACTCACTTACACAAATGAAGACAAGATTAATTTTACACATTAAAAACACATTAATTCCACATCCCTTACAAGATAATATAACATCACAATACACTAAATCTACACCACACTTGACGTTGGTCCCTCAAATGGGTTGAGGTCATCTTCACAGGTTAATCACAATTAAGGTACCCCAAAATTCCAAATTTTTTCATTGACCATGGAAACACCTACACACTCGATAAAACCCAATAATATGCTCATAAAATAGATGAAACAATTTGATATAGAACTAACACAATAAATTTGAACATTCATTATTTGAGAAATAATTTAATTTAAATATATTGATCAAACTAAAATAATTTGAATTTCATATCACACATCCATCATCCTTATGCATCTAGAGCGGGTATTACCATCTTGTTTTTATAAGCAAATAAATGAACATTTCCTTAATAAACAAATAATCATACAAGCAACACAACTTTGACATCATATTCCATATGCAATTAACCAATTAATTTACCTCAACCTCCATTTTATTAATTCATCTAATAACAAGAATCCCAACAAAAGTATTAATTCTAGTCATAAAAAGTATGGACCTTACACAAAGATGTAGAGGAAAATCTAGAGGGGGTTACTTTTATTGATAAAATTAACTTCCCCAGCTATGAATGACAAGTGATAATTGGTTTGATCTAAATCTTTTTGATGAATAATAATTTTCCTTGCTCTAATCTACTATAGTACTTGTGTCGATTCTGATTTTTTGTTTGTATTTCTAGTGAACTCTCTTTTTTATCTCTTTTTTATAATTTTTTCTAGTCTCATCTCCTGTGAGACTATTCTCTCTTGTCTTTTTGGTCACTTTATGCAATGGGTTTTGACCAATTCACATGTTTTGTCAATATCAAAAGCACTCTCAATTCACATAAACTTACCCTTTATTATTCGTAAACAAGAATCATGTTTTATTTTAATATAGTTAAGGAAAGAATTAAACCACTCAAAACCCATATTATAATTCATCCATTTACACATGCTGAATCATCATTTACACTAAATGGTTATAGAATAGAAATAATGCATTAAATCCTCATCTGATAAATATGGATATAAAATCCCTCAAGCTCCCTTCGAGTTAATACTATTTTGCTTGGCTTTTGCCTGCACCCCATACATTTGAATATTCCTTGGCCCCTTTTTGAAGAACTTTTCCTGTTGTAGCCACGTGTCCGTTGTGCACTCCTCACAAGGATTTCCTCCTTTGCTCCTCTTCCAAGCCACGCCATGCTTCCATTTATCAGTAGTGTGGGCATTTGAAGCCTGCTTGCCTTCATTTCTCAACCAAGCTCTGCCCGCTTGCCACGTAGTATCATTCTGTGTACACTTTTTGGCGGACCCCATAGTCAATGCTTGTAATGAAGACTTCTCCACATGTCTTCTCCACGATGATTTCATCGAAGGGAAGGAAAGAGCGAGCAACGAGTCCTGCCATATTGCCACGTGTCCTAACTAACTTCGTGGGTGAGTGACATATGTCTGCATGAGGTTATGTTGTTATTCTGGGACCATCGCCATCATTTACGAAGGATACATCTGGCTCGAGGGTGACTGCATTGTATGGCTTAGAATTTTTTTTTGTTGCAACAACCTTAAGAAATCATTTCTCCAAGCATCATTGCTCGTGATGAAGGAATCTTTTTTGTTACTAGCTTTCAAGTGGTGGGATTATTTTCCATATATGCTACTTCTTTCCGAAAATGAGTTCATAACATACAAAAAAATTGTGAAAAGAAACCAAGCCTTTTGTACTATTTTTACACTATTGTATAAGACTCACAGACTGTGCCATTGTTTGACCTTTCTGTTTTCTTAGCTATTTGACAAAACATTATACTGTGCCTTTATTGTACTAAGTAATTTATTTGCAAAACTTCTATTATTTCAATATAAGTTGTTGATTTAGATCATGTCTTTGTCTCTTCTTTTCAGTAAATGTGTATGGGAGTTATTTTATGTTATTGGATAAATTATTTAGGTTTTCATCTTTGATTTATGTTATTCTAAGACACGCAGATTGTTGAACAGGCCCTTAAATCTCATCCAAAAGATAGATTTATCATGCCTACATCTACATCTTGGTGCATCGCCTTAGTTAGATCTTTATTTTTTATATCTGCCTCATTCTCCCATTCCAAAACTCCAATTATAGAAGAAGTCGACTTCTTAAAAAACCCGGTGGTTACTCAATTTAGCATAATTGGTTCCCCCATTAACTGAGTTTCCCATAAGGTTGTTGCTTGTCAAATTTTGGCATCAACAATAAACATACACATTTTAACCACAACTAAATAATACCACTCAAGGGTTATGGTAATCAATAACCAATAACACATAAGGGAGCAATGATAAGAAACAACACCAAGCAATGAGTATGATGATCCAACAACACCCATGCATGAGAATTACATGTAAAATTGGTTACAATTACTTAACAAATAATAGGAAAACACTACTAGATAAGAATAAAGTCTAAGATCACAATGGGTTCCCCTATACTCATAACTTTAGGGTTCAATCTTGACTCAAAATTACCCAAAAGACTACAACATGGAAAATAAGGTTGAAAAACATTACAGTCATATCGAAAAGATAACAAATCATATTTCAAACATGAGAAATATCGTCCCACAAAATAAAATAAAAATTGTGTGCCCTAAAATTCAAGATTCATATTTTACCATTTCAAGAATTGTGCAAAAAGATCAATCACCATTAATGGAAGCTTCGAGCTTTTTCACTATTCACTAAATTTTTAGCATAAATAAAAAGTTCATAATTTCAAATCCAAATTGTATATCTTTCTCTAAATATGATTGGGATCATATGTGTGATATTTTTTTAAGGGTTTTCACACCATTTTACTTTTCAAGAAAACTAGAAATAAACCCACTCATTTTATAACAATTTAGTATTATTGTAAATCCACTCAACATAAAAAAAAAAAATCATCTAAATTATTGGAGATAATTTTCTATCCTAATAGAACCATTTTTTTCAATAATAACTAATTTTTCAACATAAAATATATACATATATTTATTCTAAGAATTCAAACTCAACTCCATTCTAAGGAATGCGATACCATATGCAACCTCCTAGTTTGAGCATGGTCAAAAGCATGAATCAATAAGAAATTATATATTAATAAATAGAGGAATGACTAATCTTTCAATATATTACACATACACACATTGGAGAGAAACCACACACAACCAAAATCCTAATATTCAAATCATGTGTGCATACACATAAGAGGGAGAGGGGGTGGGATGAATAACAAAAAAGTAATGGAAACTCTTCGATTTTTCCTTTACATTCTAAATATTCCTACACTCCCCAAAGGACATTCCTTTCCATTTCATACCCAACAATCTATTCCTAAAATGATGTTTCAAAATGAGATATCCAACATATGTTTCACTTAAATTTATATTTGATAATTATTTCTAATATTATTCATTCAAATACTTCCTTATCAATTAAATGTATTATATGAATTTAATTATTAAATTTTCTTAAATGTGATTAATTATTTTAATCAAAATATCACATGAATGTTAAGCTCTTTTAATCCCAATTACAATGTAGATATTTTGAATGTATTAACTATCATTCCTAAAATCCACATAGATGTAAGAGCATTCAAGAAATATCAAATTTATGCAAACAATTTCATTTAAATATACAAGACTCACTAATATGAGTTCAACAATTCTTTACCAACCATAATACATATCACCATTCCTACTCAACCATAAAATTATTCAAAGCACTCAAAATAACTAATTTATATTCAAGAATACAATAATGTACAGGAAAGCATGTAATTTATCAGTTTCAAATAGTGAATATTTGGAGTCATAAATAATTTGGATTAGTGGCCAAATATAATCCTTTATTTATAACTAAAAAGATAGGTTAAGTAACTAAACACACCACAAGATTTGCAACATCACTAACTTAACTATAAGGAATAGATAAGATGAGAAGAGTGAGTGAATCCATTTCATTCTATATATAGATGTCTAATCAGTGGATAGATTTGGAAGAGAATGAAATGGATTCACTTAATATTCTCACGTTACCTAGTCCTTGTGGGCAAGTTAGTGACATTGTAACTCTTGTGGTATGTATATTTACTTTTTGAGTGTAAAAGGAAAATAGAAGGGTTTCCATTAACTTTTTTCTATTCAACCCACCACCCCCTCTCTCATTCTTATGTGAATACATACATGTTTTAAAGATTGGAATTTTGGTATATATATTATAGACACTCAAGGTGAAGCATGAAATCTAACAATAGAGATCATTGTGTAAAAAGATATAATGACCAATGAGTACATGTAATATAGCCAGGCACATATTCATCGTGTAATTATATCCTATCATAATCAACTCAATATAACAGTTAAAGTATGGAAATTTTAGGACAAGGCAAGAGTCAACACATAGGCATACACTACATGGTAGGCATTCTATATCTCATTTGATTAGCCATTCTTAAATAAAACCCCCAGTTTTTTTTCTTCTATATCTAGAATTTTGGATACTCCCTCCTAATACATAATTCCTATTAAAATATCTCTTTTTTACCATATATCTTGGGTACAAATTTTTCAATGACATTTTTTATACCCCTTATATGTGCAAATAGATAGTTAATTTCCACCACCATCACACTTAAGTCCAAATGAAAAGTATTGCATGATTTTTTAGAGGATATTGTAAAAAGAAATTAAATTAAAAATATTAAAATACTATCATAATTTTATATTGATCCTACATAAAAATATAGTTAAAAATTAATGGTTAATTTTTTGATGTATATACATGGTAATCCTTGAGTTCCTTTACATATTCAGATCATGAACGTGAAATTTTACTTGTTCATAAGGTAAATTGCAAGAAATTAGAAATAAATTATTCACCCATCTCCTAAAGTTATCCATTAAAACTAAAAAAATCATATTTGATGTTATCATATTTCACTTCTTTAAATAAAATCTCTATTATTTCTTGGATGAAAATATATTTACAAATGGAAAAGAAAAAGTAGAGATTTTTCTTATGATTATTAATTGAGACACTAATTTAGGGTATGAAACTTTCTTGATAATTTCTCTAAGGAGGATCATTTTTTATTTATCTTATATATTGTGCTACATGAAATACATGTACATAAAAACTTTATTTCTTATATGGAAACCTGTTCAAACACCTTTGTCTTTTCATCAACTTCTGACTCATCGATTATGCATACAATACCAACATAAATAACATAACCAAATTTTCTTTTTGATCTTATGAAATCTACAAATAAAGAGATTAAATTTTAGATTTAATATTTTTTTATTCAATTCTTGTAATTAAAACTCAACCTCCAACCCCTTTCACTATCTTACCCTTAAAATACTTAATAAAATGTGTTAATATAATTACCCTCTCTATTCTTAATACCTAAAGATATATCTCTTTATTATAAAGAATCAAACCATAATTCTCTCACCCATTTAAAATACATAATGGACCATATTTAGAGAGAAACGCCTAAAGTATTCACTATTGTTGGCTCAACATATATCTTGGATACAAATTTAAACATTCTATCCAATTCTTTTCTTTTAGAATCTCCCTCAAACACTATGTATTATTAGTACTATTGCAATGAGTTTTGTTTTTGTTAGTTAATTAGTTATTAATAAGTTAGCTTTCAACCAATCAAAAACAATAATTTTTTTTAAAAAAATAGAATTCAATTTTATAAAGTGGACTTGCAAAATATTTAATTTTATAAATTATAAAAATTATTTCTTGTCAATTTTTAAAAAAACCTGAACTATTATTTTGCCTATATTTAGCAAACCAAATTTACTGTATTTTTTACTATATTTTGACCAAAAAAGTTTCTACAATCAAAGCAATAGGATGTGAAGCATCTTGTACACAAAAAACCATCCTTAAATCTAGGAAAAAATAATAAATTGTTACGGTAGATTTGGATTGATTAAATTTCTTAACTTAGTAATAAATATTTAACCCCACTTCTCACAAGTAAATCTAGGAAAAAATAAATTGTTACAAAAAATCCATCCTTAAATCTAGGAAAAAAAATAAATTGTTAAGTAGATTGGGATAGATTAAATTTCAAACTTAGTAATAAATCTTTAACCCCACCTGTCACAAGTAAATCTAGGAAAAAATAATAAATTGTTACAGCCAAACATTTGGGTGGTAGGTGCCCCGTGCCAACATTTATTTTGATTATATTAATAATAGTAAAATATTATATATTAATATTAATACATCTATATAATATATATATATATAATAATTATTATATTAATAATATTATTAAATATATACTAATATAATATATTAATTAATAATATTAAAAATATATTAATATATTATATATTAATCAATAATACAATATTTTTATAATTATTAATATATCATAATATAACAATTATATAATAGTAAATTCTAGTATGTAAAAATATTTATATAATAATTATATATTAATACAATTCTATAATTATAATAATATTGATAGTTATAAATGCTAATGAAACTAAACTACTAACTAATACAATTCTATAATTATAATAATATTGCTAGTTATAATTGACTATCCCTCAAACACTATGTATTGTCTATACAGCTAGCACAATGCATATTTGACTGTATTATTAGTACTATTGCAATGAATTTTGTAATTAGTAATTAATAAATTTTAATATATAATAATATTCATTTAATAATTATATATTAATAAATTCTATAATTATAATAATAATAATAGTTATAAATACTAATGAAATTAAATTACTAACTAATTGGTATATAAATATTTACCCATTTATTTTTCAAAACTAAAAAAAATATAAATGATATTTTTAAATATTATGTTAATACCATAATTAAAATACTAGACAAATACCAGTGACACTTGTTAATTAATTGAAAATTAAAATAAAATGCATTTTTATTGTTAATTAATTAATAGCATTTTGCTATCCCCATAAATGATCTAAAAAGATATTTTATTAGATGTTAAGAAAATTGAGAACGTAGGGTCAATAGTCAAGATGAACCGCTGGCAAAAATTGACTACTGAACCAAGTAATATACGGTTACACGTGAGGCTTCGTATGCGACACAATTGCATGACGCGAATAATCTTGACGCAAGCCATCATCTTAATCCGATTCCGGGACCATAATAGTTATTATCCTTTTTTTGATTCAGTCGTTGTGAAGAAAATCGTGAAAATTTAATAATATTTCACCCACTATTTGAGGCAGAGAATTGATGTCCTTCCTAAACAGGAATGCCGATTGATACGTGCACGTTATGGACTCTTAAAAGTAGACGCTAATCAACTCACAATATTTTAAATGCTCACCTCTTCTCGATCTGCAAGAAAATTTAGATGTAAAAAGTATTTAAAAATGTCATTAGAAGAGAACCAGCAAAAATCTCTGTGCATTCCGCCCTTGTTCCGATGTCCCATTTCCTTAGAAGTAATGAGTGACCCCGTGACTCTGTGCACCGGAATCACTTATGATCAAGCTTCCATTAAGAAATGGCTCCGTGCAGGAAATAGTATCTGTCCAGCGACAGGTCAGACGCTCCACTCGCGCGAGCTTATCCCTAATCATACCCTTGCCGCTCTTATAAACAAATGGAGCCTGACAAATCCATCAGACACACTCGATCCCACGGCGGAGGATAACAAGGTGCGGCATATGATAGCGCAGATCGATGAGGGCAGCGCGTCTAAAATCTTGGCATTGCGAAACTTGAAGAATTTAGCGAGGGACGAAAGCAACAGACAGAGCCTGCAATCAGAGGGCCTTTTACCTGCTCTGATTAGATCGCTACGAAACTTTGACCCGGTGCACCCGGTTGAAGAGGAAGCGGACGCTGCGAAAGAAGCCATTGCAGCAATCGTCTTGTTCTCTGTGGGCGATGAGCTTTGTTTAAGAGATCTGTTGAGGGGTCCAGCGATTCGAACCATGGAATGGGTTTTGGCAAAGGGCGATCTCCATTCCAGAATAAATGCGGCAACCCTTGTGGAAAACCTAGCCAAAGCGGACGAGACGGGCGCTACGGAAATCGGCTTGATAGACGGAATCACAGATGGGCTTCTAATGTTTGTTGAGAAGAATAACACGCATCATAGTGGTCTGAGGACTTTGGTTCCTCTGTGTCGCGTGGTTGCATATCGGGTCAATTTAGCGGAGAGAGTTGGTGTCGTTCCTCTTCTAACGCGATTGCTTAGCTCTTCAGAGAGGGCGGTGATCGACACATCGATGGCCATTCTGGAGGCGCTTTCAACTGTTGGCCAAGGGCGATGGGGCATAATGGCGCATGCACTGGCAGTGCCTACAATCGTTACAAATCTGCTGACCGTGTCCCGTGTCGCTACCGCTCATGGTGTTGGGATTTTGTTGAACGTCTGTAAGAACTGCGATAAAGAAGACGTGGTCAGAGATGTTGTAAAGACGGGCGTGCTGGAGAAGTTGGTGGCGTTACTTCACATGGATTGCGACCCAAGAACCAGAAAACGCGCTAACTGTCTTATCAAAATTCTCTCCCCCTTGCAAAACTATGATTCGCGCACTCAGTTCGTGATTCACTTGTAATTACTCCAACCCATACTGATCGTTTGTATTGTGGGTTTTTTCGTTTTTTCTTTGCTCTTTTTTTCTTTCTAAATTTGTGGACATTGTAATATTTATCTACTGGGTGTTTTTATGTAAGTTTGGCCATATAATCAGTGATAGAAGTATGGATTGGGAAGCCACGGTTTTTAATATTACAGTTGTTTCACTGTTCTTTTCTTTCTGATAATGCATCATAGTGAACAAAATTATACAGTTAAAATTAAAAATTAAAAATTATATACAATAATATTATAAACTGTAAACATCATATATCTGCAATTTAAGAAAAGGTTTACTGAACTTAATAAAACATGAAGATATATAATAATCGATAAGAAAAGGTTTACTGAACTTAATAAAACATAAAGATATATAATAATCGATAATAACATTACTATGCACAATAATATTATAAACTGTAAAAATCATTTATCTGCAATTTAAGAAAAGGTTTAGATATTCAATAATAATCGATAATAGCATTTTCTTGCCCTCAAGCTAAGTAAATGCATAACTTTCCACTTTATTTACAGATTTAAGTCGATAGCTTAACGAGGATAGAAACCAGCGGATTTATGGCCCGGGAAATACCAAAGAGATATTACAGAAAAACTTTTGAAAATTGTCCAAAATAGACAATGTGGACCAGAATGCTTAGAAAACGTTGATTTTATGGGGAATGGAAGGGGTCAGTCAAATATTCAGTAAATGCAAGTTACAATTTTTATTTTTAGAAGTTGACGTAACTAGTTTTTTTTTGCCTTTCTTTATATAAGTGTGAAAATAGCGTACTTGGATTGACCTGTAATTGATAAATCGAGGGGTATTTAATCCGGATCTGTTTGTTTGTTTGAATGTAATTGCAGTCTGTTTGACTGCTTGCACGTCTTTTTATGTAATTAATAGGTACTTGATATTATTTAAAATTTATTTTTTAATATTTTAAAAATGATATTCTTGATGTGTTTGATATTTTGAAATTAAGATGAGTTTATAATTATTAGTAAATTAATTTTGAGAAGCTCTCATTGGGAGCATCATAAATTCATCCTTTAAAGTGTAGATCTAGCAAATAGTAGGCTTGTAGTCTAATTTCCTATAGTATTATTATTTAAGTATGTGTAAGTATAGTGTTAATTCAAATTATTCTAAGTGAAGTTATTGGATTTCTAAGGTCGAGTTTTTTTCATACAATCATCTTGACAAACTAGTGTTTTCACCTTGGAAAAATATTCAAATACAATATTTTATAGCATGTAGCTGGCCTAGATGTGTGATCTATTTCAAATGTAGATGTGTTGTTTTTAGCTACAAAATAGAATATTGCTAGAATGATTTTTTCGTATCTATCTAATCTAAGGAACATTTCAATATAGTGTAAAGGGTCTTTAGATATCTTTGGGATATTACAAATTTGCTTGATTTGCCATCATGGAGGACTAGAATTGAGTAGGAAAATGGATATACAAGGATTCATGGACTCTAATCAAACACAAGATATTGATATCTAGACTTCTACTAAGAAATATGTCTTTACCATATTCAATGCATGATTAATTACATGAATAATATACAAGATGAAAAAATTAGCATTGAGTAAACAAATCCTATCGACATATAGTGATAAATCATGAAATGGAAATAATAAGAATATGCAAACTACAAAAACACCAATATAGATGGAAAAATCCTTTTGAGTAGAAAATCCCTCCAATAATGATAAGAAAAGCATGTATTAATCTCAAAATTATGATTAGATCAAATTTTCCTTTCAATCTAACAACATTATAATATAGTAACATTACTTCTAACATGCATTATGTAACATCCATAGCAAATCATCAATATATAAACTTAAGCAGGTCAAGAAAACCACCATAAAAGTAATAGCATAGGCATAAAAATGGTTCTAAATTACCATGATAAAAATGACCATGACCCACAACATGAAAGTGACCTCTAACATAGAAATTAACTCCACACACAAGCATCTTTGACCATTATGACCATAATGGACACTTGTAACTCTCAATCACGCCCACATGAATCACTAATTATATCTCACTCACTAAATGACAAAGATACTCCACTATCTCTCAAGTTTGACCATTCTAGTGTAAGTGCCTATTCAATTCCTACTTTCAATAACATTTCAATTTCATAGGAGAATAAATAATTATTATGTCCCCACTTTCACATGGGTGTTCAAATTTTCCACTCCATGATATTTATAAATCATATGTTATTTATCCATCTACATGAATAACTAAATACATTAGACCCTCAATATTTGCAAGGTCAATAGCACAATTAATCCTAAAAAAATATATATTATAAGTTTTACTTGACATTTATGGCTTGTGTAATAGGAAGGTTGCCAACATAGTAAAGGATAAGAAAAACCTTTGGAAATAGATAAACTAAAGGGTGAGACAATACAAAAAATTCAAACCATGAAATTGAAGAGAAGAGGTGGAACCCATGTAATGAAGAGGATTGTACAACATGAAATCTTCTAGATTCAAATAACTTTGAGAGCTTACTATTAGAGTTTATTATTAACTTGGCTGAAGTAAGCAATAGAGAATTAATCATGACACTAAGGAACTAGAAGACAAAAAATAATTCACTAATACCATGCCACCCATAACTCAAATTTTAAGTCATGTAAAACAATAAGATTATCTAGGACTTGAAGAACGTAACTCTTTAGATTATAAAAGATAATTTAAGGATCATATAATTACATCACTTAAATAGAACTAAAGGAATCAATCTATAAAAGGATAGATTTCTCAAAGGAGTATAGATATCTTAAAGGGAGTGTTTACATAACACAATACACTACCTACATTAGAAGTATATAGAGGCATCCTCTTAGTTTAACCAAATCCTATTTTGGATATATGAACCAAGTAGTTTTATAATTATTTTATTGATTTATTTTTAGTCCAATAAAAGGGTCTATACCCCCAAGATGCTAAATGGAAGTCATATTAAATTCTCTTCAAGTTTCATAATATTTTAAGCTTTGATAGGATAATGTTATGCACTCACATTTTATTATAGATATTAATTATTAGTTAGTATTATATTAGGTGCATGCATTTTGTAATTCATCCATATGGTAAATTATAATTAAAATATTTATCTCATATCCACGAGATAGTAGTAGTCATCTTAAACAATAATTTTTATATTGCAATAATTTTTAAGTGAAAGGTACATTAAATATATATAATTAGAGTGCATTTTATATTGGGAATTGACCTCTTGAAGTTGGCATTACAAATATAATATAAATGATTTTCCCACACTTTATTCTATGTATTTCTATGTGCATTGATATTATTTCAATTTCATATTCCTTACAACATGAACATGGTCATTTGAACAAAATAATTACAACTATGTCTTTCATCAATGACAATCATATAATATTTCTAATATGCATATAAAACCAAGCTATCAATTGAATAAAAAATATTGAACTAATTCTTTTTAATAGCTCAAAGAATACTAAATTAAATTTAAAATGTTTTAAATATTAGAAATAGCATTTTTAGAATATTAAAATTAATTAATCAATTTATTTAAATTAAAACTGAAACTATTATCCATGCCCACAAATAACCACAAAGAGTAAAAGAGATGAAGATAAATTATAGAACAATACGTTAGGAAAGGATGCTTATTCCACCTCTAATGAGCTCTAAATAATACAAAAATAAATATACAATTTATAAATGGCTAAGCCACCAAATCCAATACTAAAATAAAAAATCAAATTAGATTCAAAATAAATCTATAATATAAGTTATTTAATTAGGGTACATATATTTCATATTGATTGACAAAATGACACAATCAACCTAGGAACAACGAAATTTCTATAAATACTCTTCATCCCTCGAAAAGAGATCCATCTCATACAAATCTTGGTAAAATTATTTCCAAGGTCTTAATAGATAACTCTTATTTCACATTGAATCAATATATAGGTCTATATTTTTGTTACAATATTAAGGAATTTTTTGGATAGACTCGTATATTAAGTTCTTACTAAGTTTTTCAATAGTATTTCTCTAAATTCTATATAAAATTTCTAACTATTTTTTTCTCTTGACTATACAACATCGAACAATAAGATCAAATGAACTTCAAATATAAACATTTTTTTTAAAATGATTTAATGTGAAGTTTATAAATGTTAATCCACTAAGATTTTCTTGTATATTAAATGATCATACTTAATCAATTCTTAAAAATAAAATGTAAAGTGATAATTTTTTAGAGAAAAAAATCTTCAATTCTCTTGAGTAAAGATTCCAAATTTAGAAATTTTAGAGGCTAACCATGAACCTCAAGCAATATTATACATCACCATGATGCTAAAAGAGCCTAAACCTTTTTAAAATGTGATTACTAAATATATTTTCTCTTTATGTATGTGCTTATGTGCATAAACTATATAAATTAATGTTACCTAAGACTATCTCCAACTAGTGTAATATTAATTGATGATCACCTAAACTACAATCAATAATATAATAAAAATGTAAAAAGATATGACTAATTGGAAGTGTAATCTCACAAACTAGACTAGAAAAGAGAAATAAAAAATGAATTACAACATGTGTACTCACAATTATGTTTTATCATTAGATTTAAAATCAACACATCTAAGAGATAAATGAAACCAAATTTTATCAAATTTTGAGTTCAACACCTTTTGTGTCAATGGTTGTAACCAAGCTAATAGCCTTTTCCTATACCTTATAAAAATTCATAGAACTTAAGGATGCTAGGAAATATTTTCCTAAGAAACGTTTTGTAGGGAAACCTATCAAAGCATAAGACTAAAAAGTGGAGTAAAATAGAAAAATAGATGGAAAGAAAGCCAAAATATATTACAAATGGGATAAAAGATAGAGATTTATATACCTAATACATAAATAAGTGCACACAAAACACTAAAATTATAGACTATCAAATATCTACAAAGTAAAATTTATTAAAAAATGAGCCATAGAGAAATCCATTGAGAATCCTAATGGTTTGGTGATCAATGGAGTCTTCCCAAGTGGCCAACTATATGGATTGGTCCATGTTATCTAAAAATTTTCAAATAAATAAAAAGCTTCTATTCAACATTTCTAGTAGTCTTACCTCTTGACACTCTACATGAATATTTATATGTCTTCCTATATTTTACTTGTAAATTATAAATATTTGAATGAACCCTTATGAAATAGAAGGGTTAAAGAAAGACTTCCTTACCCAAATTTTTGTAGGAACTGAGGCAAGATCAATATGGTGTGAAACACTAATAAAATTACCAATATAATGATTATAATACAACATCATAGTAATTTTCAATTTAAATACGATATTTTATAGAAAAAGGGTAAATGGTAGAATGATCAAGGTTGGGAAAAGGACAGGGAGGTCAAAATAGAAACATGGTTATAAGGGTGTTAAAGGAAATCTAAAGAGAGCTAATTCAAGGAGTGAGAAACATAATTTTAAGGGAAAACACTAAGGGTTTATAAGGAAATTGGGAGAAAAAACTAAAATAGGTATTTACAAGTTTCTAAAGAAGACAAATGGATAATGGAAGTGAAAAAAATAATATAATGGAAGAAAAAGATAACACATCTAAATTGCAAATGCATAAAACTAATGTAATAGTGGAATGATAGAGATTTGACAAATGGGTTAGGAATTTCAAAGGAAAATGGAAGTGAAAATTAAGGTGAAATTTCTTATGGCTCACAAGGGAATGAGAAGAGTTAGGTGAAGAGAAAGGAAAATTAAAAAAAGCAGTAAAAGACAAAATATGAAGTAGAAATTAAGGAGAATAGTGGAACAAGAGAATGATAGGGTTTTGACAAATGGGTAAGGAAATGTAAAGGAAATTTTGTGACAAATCCTAAGGGGGAATTTATGAATGAAAGGGAGACAAGGAGGGGATGGGGGGCTAGTTAAAGATTAGAACTATGGCCCACTTTTATTAAAAAAATGAATAACATACACAAAAAATAATAATCTAGAATGCCTAAAAGTGACATGTATTATAAAATTTAAAATATTCTAATTCAACGATATGTGAAACTCTTAACATAGTATATGTTTATAATTTTGTCTAATTAAAAAAATCAGTTGGATATAGATTTTTATAAATTTAAGAGAATATTTCCATTTCTATTTTTTTTAAAGTGAGGTTGGTGGGACTTAGAAAAATATATACTAATTATTTATTTATTTATTTTACTTAGCTAAATTGAATATATGAGTGCATGGAGAAATACAATACTTTTTTACGAGCATTTTTTTCTAATTATTTTCAAAGGTTTAATTTACTAAAGATCTTGTAGTTTTGATAGGATGCAAAAAAAATTCTTAAGAAACATATTATTAAAAAATAAATTATACACTTTGGGAGATGATTCTCTTCCCTAACACACCTTATTATTTAAAATAAAATAAAATATTTTTAATATATTTTATAAATTTCTAATTAATCTAATGTTTGATTATAGTGACTTAATCATAGTAAGTGTTTTGTCTATTTGTGTCATGTAAGTGTTTTTTCTAAAACTATTTTGCTAGTCAAATGCATAGGAAATGGATGGGGACTAATAAGAGAAGACGTATTAAGGGTGTATGTATATTAAAAGGAAAACATATTGTATTTTATAGTATTGAAAATAGAAACTATAATATTTTAGTGCAAAATCCATGAAAAAAATATCAAAATGAAAAGATATCTTATACAATTTATTGTAAAGCTATAATAAATTATAATAGACCTAGGTAGAAAGGCTAACTCATTGCAAAATATAAGAAACTCTAAGATAAACCCATTTTGTTAGGAAATCTTGCTCAACCAGTGTTCCTACATGAAAAACTTAGTATCTATTATGTAAAAATGAGTTAAAGGAAGCCCATTTGACAAAAAAACTAAAGAAAATTCGGAGAGAGAAACAATATCACCTTTAGAAATTTCATTAAATGCACATCTTATAAAAAATTAAGCTTTATTGAAACGAAGACTAGGCCAACTCATAATCAACTAGCACAAAAGGATTGAACTCTAATCTGAAAGAAGTTCAAATTTCTATGCAAAATCAAGAGTAAAGAAGATTGTCTAAAGAGGTAATGTCTGAAAATTAACTTTAAGAAACATATTTTAAATCCAAAAGGTGTTAAATTTTATATAACAATTTTATTTTTTAAATAATATTTTTTAATAAATCTATTAACAAAAGAAACAAAATAAATATCTTCACTTCCATTTTAAATATTTAAAATATACAATTAATAAAACTAATACAAACATTTTAGTATAAAGTATTTATTTAAAAAATGTATATTTTAATTAATTTTGATCAATTAAATATATTTCTTTTACTGTTAATGTTTTTATTTAAAACATTAGTTGGAAGACAATTAAATGATCGCGCCTATCATTGAATTTTCACGTGACAAACAGGACAAAAAATCAAATTAATTGCCTAGTCAACAGTCAAAACGTACCGCCAGCCAAAATTGACTCCCCCAACGAAGTAAATATATGGTTACACGTGAGGCTTCAATAATGGACCGACTGATGGACGACAGTTACTAGGCCATGACCGTATCAGCATGACCAGAGCATCCGACATCATATTAATCTGGGACCTTATTTTATAATATTTATTTGATTAATTCCTTGTGATTGCTAATAATATATTATTTCACCCATGATTTCGCGAACAGGGAACGGATGCTCCCTTTTTAAAAGGAATGCAGAGTGATAACCATCATAACATTCTAAAGCTCACCTATCGGAGATCTCAAGGGAAATACAGACGTAAAACCATTAAAAATGTCATTAGAGGAGGACCAGCAAAAATCTGTGGGTGTCCCGCCTTTGTTCCAATGTCCCATTTCCTTAGAGGTCATGACCGATCCCGTCACTGTGTGCACGGGACTCACTTATGACCGAGCTTCCATTCAGAAATGGCTCCGTCCAGGAAATAATATCTGTCCAGTGACGGGTCAGACGCTCCACACGCGCGAGCTCATTCCGAATCACACCCTCGCCGTTCTTATACACAAATGGCGACTCACAAACACGTCAGACACTCTCGATCTCACGGCGGAGGAGAACACAGTGCAGCATATGATAGCGCAGATCGATAAGGGCAGCGCCTGTAAAATCGAGGCATTACGACACTTGAAGAATCTAGCGTGGGACAAAAGCAACCGATGGCATCTGCGATCAGAGGGCCTTTTACCCGCTCTGATCCGTGTGCTCCAACGCTTTGACCCGATGCATCCCTCTGAAGAGGAAGCCGAGGCCGTGCAAGAAGCCATCGCGGCGATCCTCTTGTTTTCTGTGGACGATACGATTTGCTCAAGAGATCTGTTGAGGGTTCCAGTGATTCGAACCGTGGAATGGGTGTTGGCAAAGGGCGATCTACATTCCAGAATAAATGCGGCAACTCTTGTGGAAAAGCTGGCCAAAGTGGACGAGACGGCCGCTATGGAGATCGGCTCGATGGACGGAATATCAAACGGGCTCTTAACATTGGTTGAACAGAATAACACAGTTCATAGTGGTCTGAGGGCTTTGATTCCTCTGTGTCGCGTGGTTGCATATCGGGTCAAGTTAGCGGAGGCAGTCGGTGTTATTCCTGTTCTGACTCGACTGCTTAGCGCTTCAGAGAGAGCGGTGATCGAAGCATCCATGGCCATTCTGGAGGGTGTTTCAACTGTTGGCCAAGGGCGATGCGGGATAATGGCGCATTCACTGGCAGTACCTACGATCGTTAGAAATCTGCTGCCTGTGTCCCGTGTCACTACCGCTCATGGCGTTGGGATTTTGTTGAACATCTGTAAGAACTGCAACAAAGAAGATGAGATCAGAGATGTTGTCAAGACGGGCGTTCTGCAGAAGTTGGTGGCGTTGCTTCACATGGATTGCCAGCCAAGAACCAAACGACGCGCTAACCATCTTATCAAAATTCTGTCCCCTCTGCAAGACTATGATTCCCGTGCTCAGTTTGTGATTCACTTGTAAATACTCCAACCCACTTTTGTGTTACAGGTTTTTAGTTTTTATTTTATATTTTTTTCTTTTTGGCATTGTAATCTTGATCTGCAAGGTGTTTTTATGTAAGTTTGGCCATATAAATGAATATCTGCGACCAATGATAGAAGCATGGGTTGTGAAACTACGGCCTGTGATTTCACACTTGCTCGTCGTCTCTGCATTTAACAAGAGGTTTATTGAGCTCAATAGAGCGAACGTATTCAATATTAATGGATAATAGCATTGTCCTACTCTCCTGTATTGTGAAGGGAGTATAAATTTTGGTCCGCCTGACTAAGTCAGGTTGCGTAAACATTTAAGCATAGCTTTGCACTTTATTCATCGATTAAGGTGAAAACGCAACCAGGATAGAAATCAATGGATTTATGCACGGGGTACCGCCATGGGACCAGTACAGAACAATTTTAGAAAATTCTCCAAAATAGACAATGCGGAAGAAAATGCAGTAAAGGTTGATTCCATGGGGGAGGAAGCAATCTATTTAAATATTAATTTTTCCATAGTCAAATAATCAATAGCAATTTTACACATCATTCTTATTAGAAAGTGATAAATAATTATCTTATTTTTATTGGTCCAAATTACTTTTAACTATTGAATTAAGTGTGTTTTAAGAATAGTCATATAAAAAGAATTAGTCAAATATTTAGTAAATACAAGATACAAATTATTATTAGAGAAAAACTTGATTGAATTATCTTGATTCAAGTTTTGATTCATCTTTACATTTGTAACTCTAAAAATCTTTAAGTTTACCTACTTTCCATATAAAAGATACTTGGCTTATGTAAATTTTAGTAGAAGCTTCTCCAAAGTCTTTATCACTGAGTCTTGATTCACTTATAGTCAGCATAGGGGTCTAGATGTTTGTTTCAATATTAAGGACTTTTTTTGGATGGAATCCTAGATTAAAATCTTATTGAGTTTTTTATTGCTATTTCTTTTTGTATGTAGCACATTTAATTCCTCTCCCTTGAAAGAAACTTGGTATCAGTAAATTTTAGTCAAGTCTCTCTAAAATCATTATAGCTAGTTCCTGGTTCACTTATAATCAACATAGAGGTCTATATGTTTGTTCCAATGTTAATGACTTTTTTGAATGGAATCTTATATTAAAATATTACTAATTTTGTTGATGATATTTCACTTTTTATGTAACATGCCTAATTCTTCTCCCTTAAAAATAGACTTGGTTTGGTAAATTTTAGTAGAAGTCTCTCCAAAGTCTTTATGCCCATGTCATAGTTCACTTATAATCAACACAAAATTCTATATGTTTGTTTCAATATTAATTTTTTTTGGATGAAATCTAAGATTGAAATCTTACTTCTATTGATGTTTTTTTTTTTTTTATGTAATACATCTAACTATTTTTATTTTTTTGACTATACAATATGCACCAATGACATCAAATAAACTTCAAATATACACACCTTCTATAAAATTATTCAATGTGAAGTTCAAATAAATTGATTCACTAAGATTGTGTTTATCCTAAACTATCCTACATAACCATTTTATAAAAATAAAATATGAAATAGATAAATTTTAAGGGAAATCAAGCTTTAGAGGGTGCCCACAAGAAGTTGGGTTAACAAGAGGGAGAAGTTTCATGAAAGGAAAAAATGTAAAAAGGAATGAGTATACATTTAGGAACGGGGATCTGAGTCTTGGATTAAAATGTGTGTCTATTATGCCTTGGGATCCCATTTTAGAACGAGTACCTATTTCAAAATGAGTACTTGTTTCTTAAAACTATTTATTTTTTAAATGATTGTGGGTCATTTTTTACCAATAGTGGTGAGTGAACATTGGTGAACAAGAATGGGTACCCACTTTCATACCTCCTACCACCAGTAAATTTCATCTACCACCTCCTCTTGTCAACCTTGCAAGCTTTAGTGACCTCCAAGTTAGGTTTTCGACCTTCTTTATGTATTTTTTGGCTATATATTTAATGTTTTCATTTAGAAATTAAATTTAAATTTCATTATTTTTTCTTATTAAAACCTAATTGCAACAACCATTGTCATTTGTAATAATTTAATAAAACCTACTTATTACTAAGTTCACTAATAGTTTAAAAATTAATGAAGAAATCCCAAATTTAAGACGCGTTCATTAGATCAAATCATTTTTAATAAACATGGAATTCTAAATTACAACAAGTTAAATGATTAAAAATTGGATCAAGTATTCATTAATTTTCATAGAACATTCAATCAATTTAAGTGATCAAAGAAGATGGGTACAACACATCTAGCGAAGTAGGATATTAATTAGATATACTTTATATGATTATAGCTTTTTAATTTTTTAAATTCATACAAGTGAATTTGATTTGTGTGAGGTGGTATGTGTTATAACCAAGGTTTTCCATATCTAACTTCAACCCAACACAAATTTTACTATTTCAAAGAAAAATAACATAATATAGGTGTCCCCTCCTTCACAAGATCAAGTCAAATAAATTTCTAATGCCTAATGTTAATTTTATAGTGTTTATTCTTCAATTAAGAACATAAAATAGGACCGTATCTTACTAGAGATGAAATAATATTTTTGCCATTATAATCTTGATATGTATGGTGTTTTATGTAAGTTTTGCTATATAAATAAATATTTATGACCAATGACAGAAGTATGGGTTGAGAAACTACGACCTGTGATTTCATAGTTGCTTACTGTTACTCATCATCTCTGCATTTAAGAAGAGCTTTATTGAGCTTATTAGGGCATGAACATATTCAATATTAATGGATAATAGCATTTTTCTACCCTACTATATTGTGAAGGTAGTATAAATTTTGGTTCACCTGACTAAGTCAGGTTGTGTAAACATGTAAGCACAGCTTTCCACTTTATTCATAGGTTAAGGTGATAACACAACTAGGATAGAAATCAATGGTTTTCTGATCCAGGGGCCACAATGGAGATAGTAGAGAACAACTTTAGAAAGTTCTCCAAAATACATAATGTGGAATAAAATGCAAAAAAGGTTGATTTTATGGGGAGGGAAGCTATCTATTTAAATATTACTTTTTTCAATAGTCATATTATTGAGTAATTTTACACTAACATTTTTAATAAAAATTGGTAAACAATTATTATATTTTTATTGGTTCAAATTACTATTTTCCATTGAATTAAGTGTGGTTTAAGAATAGTAATATAAAAAGAGTTAGTCAAATATTTAGTAAATATAAGATACAATTTTTCATTTTAGAAAAAAATGATTGAATCCATTCCAATTAAAGTTTTGATTCATCTTTACATCTGTAAGTGTAATTATTTTTAACTTTACCTACCTCCCTTATAAAAAAAACTTGGCTTAGGTAAATTTTAGTAGAAGTTTCTCCAAAGTCTTTATGACTAGGTCTTGGTTCACTTATAATCAATATAAAGGTCTATATGTGTTTTTCAATATTGAGGACTTTTTTGGAAGAAATCCTAGATTTTATTTATTTATTTATTTATTTTAGACTACAGGAATCGGGTAGCATGACCCCCTATAAATTGCAGTGCACTTGGTAAAATTTTTAACATGACCTGCAGCGCTAGCGTCCAGTACCACGGGGGTGGGGGAGACTAGACCTCATGACCAACCTCCTACAACAAGAAAGGTTTAGCCAACCGAGCTAGGGCCCCAACCCCGATGAAATCCTAGATTAAAATCTTACTAAGTTTTTCGATGTTATTTCTCTTTTTATGTAACACATCTAATTCTTCTCCCTTAAAAGAGACATGGCTTCGGTAAATTTTAGTAGAAGTATCTCCAAAGCTTTTATAACTAGGTCTTGGTTCACCTATAATCAACATAGAGATCTATATATTTGTTCCAATGTTAATGATTTTTTTGGATGAAATCCTAGATTAAAATCTTACAATTTTTTTCATGGTATTTCCCTTTTTATGTGACACATCTTGTTCTTCTCCTTGAAAAAGAGAATTGGCTTAAATAAATTTTAGTAGAATTGCCTCCAAAGTCTTTATAGCTAGGTCATGGTTCAATTATAATCAACACAAAGGTCTATATGTCTATTCGAATATTAAGGATTTTTTTGGATGGAATTCTAGATTAAAATCTTACTAAGATTTTTTAATGTTATTTGTCCTTTTATGTAACACATCTAATTATTTTTATCTTTTGACTCTATGATATGCAACAATGAGATCATATAAACATTAAATATATACACCTTGTGTGAAATTATTCAATGTGAAGTTCAAATATATTGATTCACTAAGAATGTATTTAACAGGATGTTAAAAGAGCCTAAAAGATGAACATTTTTAAAATGAAATTAAGAAAGATAGGTTCTCTATAGATATATGATTGTGTGTGAAAATATGAAAATCAATGTTATCTAGAAGGTTGTATCCAACTATATTGATAGTAATTGAAAATAACTTGAACTAGATAATAGAAAATTAAACAAAAATATGTGAAAATTTTAAAAAATTCAAGCTCATAAAATAGACTAGAGAAATTTTTTTTTGAACATGTGCACTTAAAGCTAAGTATTATCATTATATTAAGAATCAAAACATCTCATAAGATACAAAACTAAATTTTTTCAAATTTTGAACTAAAGAAATTTGTGTTGGGGGTTTTAATTGAGCTAAAAACTTATTCCTATACCTTGGAAGCTTTAAGAAGAATTAGAGATGCTAAGAAATAGCTTCCTAAATAATTATATATATGGTGAGGAGAAGACCAAAAATTAAAGTAAAATAGAAAAAGCAATGGAGTACAAGTCAAAAAATATTACAAATAGAATGAAAACACATAGAGATAGTTACAAACCAAACACATAAGTGCATACTAGATGCTACAATCATAGACTATCAAAGACCTATAAACCAAAATTTATTAGAAAATGCGGCTTGTACAAGGCCATTGCGAATCTTAATAGATTGGTGGTAAAACTATTCGTCTTGGTGGGTAACTATGTGGCTTGGTCCAAGTTATTAGAAATTTTTAAAATTACACATTGAGGTTCTATTTAAAATTCTAGTACTTTCATTTTTGGCACTCTCTAGGAATCCACATAGACTTCTTATATTTTACCTAAAAATTATAATTCTATGAAGTAGACCCTACAAAATAGAAGTTTTAAAGGAGATTCTTCCTTAGTTAGTATACTTGTGTGTATTTAGGAAAGATTCACATAAAATGAAACATTGATAAAAGCATAGATATAAATATTATGTCAAAAAAAAACATACTAATTTTTAGTATAAAAAAGATTTTATAGAAAAGGGTACAATGATTGGGAAAAATATTAGTAGATAAAAATTGAAAAATAGAGAAAATCATATAAAAGTAACTTTGAAAATTCAAGGATTGAAAAACATAAGTTTAGGGAAAAATACTATACATTTTCAAAGAAATTGGGAGGCAACACTAAAACTAAGTATTGTTGGGTTCCTACAGAAGAGAGATAGATAAGAGATTTAAAATAATAACAAAAAGACAACAAAAGATAACAAATATAAA
>VDFB02193867.1:161897911-161920210 GCA_007258455.2 Sequoia sempervirens | reverse complement strand
GAGATTAAAGGGATAAAGTAGCATGTTTAAAAGAAATGATTGTAATCCTTCTAAAAGAAATAGCTACAATATAAAATGAAGTAAATTTTTTATTGAAAGAAAGGAAAAACATGAGTAGGTGCAAAGCACAAAGGTCTTTTAAGATATTTATGGTGGTCATCAAAAAATAAAAAACAAAATTCACTTATTCTTTTGGGTTATTATTCAATATTTCCAAGTGACCATCTCAAAGTCAACAACGCTCTATGTAAATACAGAAGGTCTATCTAAGGTACCATCAAGATGAAGAATGCAAGTACAAAGCAAATGCAACTATGTTTCTCTTCAATAAATGCAATAGAATGACAAAATAAGACCACAATTAGACAAGAATTTTCATATGATTTTTGAACACGAAGTGAATACAATGACAACATGAAACCTAGATTTGGCTACGAAGAATCAAACCCTTAGCCATAACGCTGGGTGAAAACCCAGAACGCACAAAATATGCAAGGATGATACATGTTGATGATAAATGTACAGTTAAGCTTAAAACCTAGTTCAACCATGAAGGAGAAGTGCAGGCCGAGGCATCGCCATCTTGATGGAAATATGTGGAGTGGAAAATGTATAGAGGCGTAAGTTTTTGGGTAACCTAGTAATAACAAGCTTGAAATATCTGCAAGAAACAATAAAAGTCATGCTCTAGAGCTACAAAGAAACATCATCTTGTTTTGCACAAAATATGAATATGTAAAATGGAGGCGGCAGCTTGTAATGAAGTATCAAAATTTCTTACAGAAAATGTTTCATTTTTTTAGAATATACGTATGATATGCATGAGAAATATAGAATGCAAAGGGATTATTCATTTTTTATGCTATAATGGCTTAGTTTCGAGTCTTTTATCCTCAAAAAATTGTGACAAAGTGACTAAAGTTGCTTACCCAGATCGGATGTGACCTTTTCCTCCAAAAGTCTCTATCAGAGATGCATTCTCAAAGCTAAATGTGGAACCTCATGGCACTAAAAGCAAAGGAAAATATCCACAAAGAAAAATGAAGCAATAAAATGATTAGAAAATGTTCTTGGGCCGTGACATTTAACTCATGAAATAGCCTTTGAAAGAGGGAAAAAATGCAGATTTTTCTCAAAAAGGAACAAATACCTTTTGTTTTATGTCAAAATCACTTGAGATCCACCAGAGTCGGCCAAGAAAATCATGTATGTGGTGCTCTCTCCAAAACTCTATGGCGGCATAAGTTTCTTCCACAGAGCTTGAATCAAATGAATTTCCTTTTCTTTTTTTTCATTTTCACATTGCTTTTTTTTAAGGTTTGAGACCCTATGGTGGACGGCTAAGGAATTTTTTCCTTATCTTTTAAAATATGCAAACACATTTTAATGTGTTGTGTGGTTGGGTCCTTAAGCTCATGACTTAGGAAATTTTTCCTTATGCTTCATTTTGAAAACCACACATTCATTTGATTCCTTCATTGACTTTTGAATCTACTAAGTCTTTCAAAGACTTAAAAAAAAAAAATTCCTTGATCGCTCATAAAAGGCTGAACCATTGGCCCTTTTTGCATACATTTGAAAATTTAAAATGTTGACCAAGTGAAATTGGAAAAATCACTTTGTCAATATATCTTTAAAATGGAGGGTGTGAGATTGGCTCAAATTTTTTTCAAACATTTGGAGTGATGGTATTGATGTATTTCAAGGAGGGTGATTGAAGAATGATTATTATTTTGCATTTATTATGAAAAATGTAAAACATTTAACCTAAGTGATAATTTATAAATCACTTGAGTTTAAATGTTATTTTTAATGCAAAATATAAAAAACATGTGTTGAAGCCATGAAGTGTGGTTGAGGACATACTTTCACACCAAAAGTGTGACTTAGCCAGTTTGGAGGCATCTAACAGATTTGGTGATGACTTGTCAACATGGAGAAAGTAAGGAAGGCTTGTTTTGACTATTTTGGAGGTTGTTTTGTCACACTTCAGTGCGACCTTGGACTTAGCTTTACTTTTCTGCATTTGGAGGACTTTTGGAGTGTTTTTGGAACCTTCCATTTTGGCTTTTGTGCTTCATCTGACCTAGGGTTTCTAGAAGGACTTGTGTGGGAAGTTGTTTCGAGATGGCTTAAGTATCTTCAAACTTGAGTTTTTTTCAGGAGTTCTTTTCTTTCTTCCAGCATGCATTGTAGCTTTTTTGAGCTTTTTTCAGGCATAGGACAACATTGTAACTCATATTTGCAGACTTATGCAGCAGTGTAACACCTTTTGATTAATAAGTTAATCTATTTTTCCTTCTCATTATATTGTTTTATTGTGAAATATTTAGAAATGGTTGATGAAATCTTATGGCAGAATTATTTCTCCTTTTGATTTTATCATGTTTTCTTTTCCTTTATGCAATTAATATGAACTTGCAAGTCATAACATGTGTTGAGTTAGTTCAGGAAAGAGTCTAAGTTGTGACTTAGATGTATTTTTCTTCCTTCTAGATGTTTTCCTTGACATTTTTAGCCTTGTTATGAAATATTGATGCAAAGACATATGGAGTTCTAAGTTGTGTAAGCCACTGCTAAGTTGTTGATCATTCCTATGTTTAAAAGAAACTGTGTAAGTTTGAGGAAAACACATTAGGTGCATCACCATAGGGGTTAGTTTTCTTTTCATGCTTCTTTTTCCCCTTTTCCCAACAAGGAATAGTTTAGGTGACACCATCAAAAGGGGAGCCAGCCCATAATATTGAGGCCTGCTTTCAAAATAGGACACCCACAGCCTAAAAGTAGTCCCATGTTACATCAAAAACTACTAAGTTCTTTCACAGCTTGGCATAAGGGGTGTAGATTTGGATCACTAATAATTTTGGCATGCATGGTGAGACTATGAACTATTTTTCAATTCATTTTACATAGTTTATTGTTGTTTCTTGGTGTGTACAATAGTAGTTTCAGCCTTTTCGAGGCATTTTCTTTACATACCCAGTGACTCCAAGAAGTTTTACTAGTTTTTGTATGATCAAGTGCTGGTTAGATTCAAGTAAATTTGTTTTTTGCTCATTTTAAAGCTTTTGAATGAATAAACATGTCATATCACCTAGCATATCATGAAAAATCCAATTAACCACCATTCCATGAAAATCATGCATGTATACCCTCTTACTAGCCAACTCACACAGAGCAACTTGTTGGTCTTATACCAAATGTCCCTGTAACAACAAACTAGTAGTAGTCCTATCATGTTTTCCACCCTCCCATCCCTGGTCAATCTCAATATCAACCAATATATGATCAAAATCAACCCCATGAAGAGGTCTTTGATGCTAACCAACATGAGTATTTGCATAATCAGCATCAAGAGTACCCTTACTAGAATGTATTGGATTTGATCCAAAAACTTGACCATGTGTTCTAGGCTTTAAGCCAAAAGCTTGAACATATGAAGATTAGTGATGCTAGTAAGGTTTTCTCACATATGTATTGGATGTTGGTTGACATCAAGAAGCATAAAAGAATTATCTTGCAGCAACAAGAGTTGGTTGATCCATTTTTTGTTTATGATCAAGAGCGAGTGACAATAAGAAGGAAGTTTGAGGAAAATCTAGGAGAGATAGCTGCTAAAGAGGAGCAAATGAATTCTTTGTTTTCTCAGGTGCAAAGTAGTCAATCTTATTTAGATTATCAATGCCAACTAAGGTATGAAACTTCCATTCCTAGTTTCAACTCAACTCTTCCTATAATATTGAATAATCCTATCAATGAAGGGGTTCCCAAGTCCAATATTCCAAGCTTCAAAAAAGGTGAACCTCTTCAACCTGTTAGATTTGAGTTCCCAAGTTTTAGAAATCCTATTTCAATTCAAGAACATGTCCTTAAGCAAGCTCAACCTGTAGAGTAGCCTAGAGAATTTGCTTTTCCAAGTTTTAGGAGTCCTCCTTCTGTTCAAGAACCCTTTATTGAACAAGTACATCCTTGTGAAGAACCTATTAAGGAGACTCAACCAACCCCTTATGTTCCAGAACAACCTAAAAAAGAGATGCTTTTAAAGGAAGACACAAATCATTTAGCTGTTGTTATGTTTGAACAAGAGCTTTGGAATGATAAATCAAATGTGATAACAGAGAAAAATGAGGTTGCAGATGAAGTGCAGCAGGATAGAGATCAACAAATAATTAATGGTTCTCATATTCTAATTGCTTCATTTAATGAATTGCCACTGTTTGTGAACAATGAAGAAAATGAAATTCAAATCACAGCCACATCAAATTAAATACAATAGGAGGAGGCTCAAAACTTTGATGTGTTGGCATCTCAATTGGGTTGTGATAAGGTAAAAATTAGCCTTCCTTCACTGGAAAGAAAAAATGAGGATGAATACGACCTTTCTCGGGATAAACTAAAATCATTTGTTTCGAATTTAGAGGTCAAACAATCTTCTAGATAGGAGAAAAAGGTGGGACAACGGATAGTTGAAGAAGGAAAGGATGTTCAAGTTTAGATTTATGTTTGTTTATTTGATGAACTTCCAGAATTTATAGGTGAAGATGAGCAGTGCTTAATTGAACTAACATCGGTGCCTGGTTTTGAGCAGAGTAATGAGATAACGACTGATATGCTTAATGAAATTCCATTCTATGTTGATGATGATGAGGACACTATGCTTGTGCTAACATCATTATCAAGTTTCAGACAACAAGAGGAGGAAGCTCACTTTAACAAGGTGTTGGTCCATCAAGAAGCAAATGGGGACAACCTTGTCTCAAAAGGTAAAGAAGTTGGTTTGCTTGAGCATGTTCACCAGAAGGAAGGAAATGTGAAGCAACACATTGATTTCAGAGGTACATGAGTCTTGAGAATTATTATAAAGTTGAAGAAGAACTTGTTTAGCATGAGATAACTAATCATGAGCTAGATGAAGATACATTCTCAAGCATAGTAGAGGAATTCTGGTCTAAGCTTGATGCCAAGCCATCACTGACTGAATTTGAAGAGTGTGAGCAACATAACCACATAGATAGAGCAATCATGATTCCATTTGATTCACATGAAATAGCCCTTCTCAACCAGAAAGTGAGGTTCAAGAAGCAATTGATAAAGGTGAAACCAACATAGGTAGTTCAACCTTTGTTATTTCAAGAGGCTACCCCATTAGATTGTTAGCCAGTTCAAAGGATACTGAAGTACTAGAGGTCATGCTTGCACCTAAGTATGAGGATGCAATTGAAGAAGAAGCTAATTTTTGAGTTGCAGCTGGAGGTGATCGAATTCAACTCACGTTTCCAATTCAGGACAACAATAGGAATGATCGAGATCAAGGTGTAAGTGAGTTTCTTTACATCTTTCATGAAACATTGCAACAGTCTTTTGAATATCTGCATATGTTTCATGTTCTTTCAGCAATGCATAATCATGTAATGCATCAGTTGCTGAATAAAAAGGGGTGTTATTTCAATTAGCCTATTAATGGGTTTGTTTGACTAGCTTCTTTTTTGGTTAGAGTTAGTGTAGAGTTTTTAGTTCAGTTGCAGTTTTCATTTCCCTAAGTGTTGTTTTAAGCACAGTGTAGGTTAGTGAAGTTTCATTTTAGATGCATTTCTAATTTAAGTGCTTTTTAGCATAGTTAGGTAGTTATCATTATGCAGTGTTGGGTTTTCAATAGGTTTTCAAAATGTCTCTTGCTGGTTTAGCGAGTTACAATAGCTTACAATGTTGTTTTCAAGTGGTGTTAGTTTTCTGAGTGACTTTGTGCCCAATGGATAAGCTTTAGGCAACTGATCAAGATGTTTTTCTGAAAAATATATAGCAGATGTCACCAAAAATGTTACCTAATTTTTAGATTTTAGCTGAAATCAGGTAACATAGTGTTTATTCTTTTGGTGTTTTCATTTAAACATTTAAATGATTAACCATAGTCTGCTAAGTTCATCAATATGCATGAAAAATATTGTCAAATGGAATAGATTACATTTTATTCCAATGTTGCAATTACAAAAAATGAGAAAGAGAACCTTATGTGTTACAAATGTAATCTTTGTTGATAATCATGAAAGTGTACATGTCCCTCACAAGCCAAGGGACTAACTTTACTTATTCAATGAAAATAAAGAAGAGCATATACATGAATAAGTAAATGAATACAAATGTGCATATAAGGAGAGAGACCAGTCATTTCCTAAGAATGTTTGGTTCTGGATGTGTCATCTTGTCCTACTGCTACCCCTGAGCTGCTTGTGGCTTTACTATATCCATAGTGCTCATAGTTCCTACATATGGAAATAGAAATGATGTTAGAACAATGCTCAAAGCAATGAAAAGTCTTAAAACTTACATGAACATACACCTAGATGCATCTATAAACTGATCTTTAGATGCATTAAATAAGCAACATAACATAAGTGTCCCTGGAAAAAAAGAAAGAAGTGATCAAACACACCTATGATACACTTTGTTATCTAACTATTTGTTCCTTGTGTAGATTTAGGACAAGTCTTGTTACTGTTCTAATTTGGTTAAATATAGCATGTGGGGTAAATGTGGCTCCCATGAGGGTAGTGCTCAGCATGCTGCCCTCTAATGTTTTAAGAGGGATAGAAAATTGAGAAAATTGATCAAATTATACATGCTATTAGTGTATTAAATTAATATGGAATCACACCAATTGATCAAATTTCATTATCAAATTCAAAAGATGCATCAAGTTCAATTATGCATCTCTTAAATAGTAAAGAAGGAATAAAAACATGCTTGAAATCACCATCAAGTACATGGGGTAGCAAGAGGGAACAATCCAAGGTATTGTCAAGTCCCTCTCACCTTAGCCCTATTGTACAGCCACACATCACATAAGATTGTGAGCTTTCAGGTCACCAAGATAGGTGACATGTGTCTTCCCACTAGGATCAAGGTGAGGAGATGATGTTCATGTGTTGCTCATGATCAAAAGACAAGAACACTAGATCATCACATATAAAGAGAATGGGGGAAGTCTTATGAATCAGTCACAATGATTTCTTCAAGGGGCATCCAACATAAAGGACTGTCATAGTTAAGAGATACATGTCTAAAAATTTAGGAGAAAATATACAAGAAGCCTAGATGGTGATAAAAAAATTAAGGGTCCCTCTGTTAATGATTGACAAGGTGTTGTGATGATAAATTTATAGGATCAAGAGTTTCACAATGACAATGTCCTTTCATGATAGTATGACAGAGTTCTAGTGAAGTATAGCATTGTAATGGGTAAATTATATCAAGTATTCATAACATGAGTTCAAGTCTCATGAAGGTAAAAAGTAGTGATCATGGACCAATGGAAAATCCAAGGTCAAGATAATGAATAACAAGATCAAAGACATAAATTTCCAATAGTCATAGTCCATAGTGTTTCTTTTGCACATTCAATAGATCACTGTCCAAGCAAACAAAGGCATAGGGTCGATGAGGAAATTCAAATCGACCTGAGGGGTACAGTGTCACAAAAATATGGGACATGAAGAAAAGAAAGGGAACTTGGTAGAGATGTTGAGAAATGGTAGAAAGCTGATCACAAAATCCTTGTTCAAGGTGATAAGTCTAGAACAGTCGTAAAAATGAATCTTCCTACCATCATAATGACAATTATAAAAGGCTAAGCTCAGTCATCAACAATCACCAATACCATAGTAGGGTCATCAAAAGATAGGGAAGCATCCATCTTGTATGGAGTAATGCAAACTGAAATTAGAAAGTCTCCTGCTTTTGCAAACAAAATGAAACAATGAGAGATGCTCATATAATAATTTCAAGTGAAACAAAATGAGCAAGGAGAGTTCCATTAAAAGCTATAGGGCCATATTCAAATGTAGATAGAGAGTGGTTTCCCATAAAGAGAGCATGGAGGTCAAGAGGTAGCAAAGGCAAGTCTACAACAATAGAGGCAAGAAAAACATAAGAGAGACACTAAAGAGGTAGTCTACAGTGGGAAATCCATAGTGACATTAGGGAACATTAAAATATACACAATATAGAGCACAAGAATAGTAAGGAATGGTGCAAGTAATGGTTATCTTCACAAAAGTTCCAGTCATTCAAACACACGAAGGAATGGAGAAGTGAGGTATGCTCACAATTGTTTTTTTTTATGCCAATACTACATGATCAAATAGAGACAATAAATACAAGGAGGAAATCATATTACATAATAATGATAAGGGGAAATCATGTGTCATAAGAGTGTAAAAACTTATTTCCAGAAGCAATCATGAGAGAGATCACTACAATTTTCCAAGTTTCTAACTTCCTGATACATTACAGAGGTAATATATCTTATTTTATCTCCTTATGGTTTACTCAGGAAAGCACACATCAGTTGTGATAATGGGATTTTAGGTCGCTATCATAAATGATATATAATTTCTCAAGGAAATCACAAAGAATGAATTCAATATCCTTGCATCAAAAAAGATTAAGGAAAAGCAATGATGTACTATTCAATGAAAGCACAACGTGAATCAACAAATGTAATCAGATTGTTATAAGTACATGATGATCAATGTTACATTATATGAATGATCAAGGCTATCTTATCAACATGCTATTCCAAGTAGCAATGTATGAGTTGTAAAGAAAATGCATCAAAATGTTCTAAGGAATGGTGTTGCCTTGAAAATTCATTGATATCAATGCATGAGGATAATGGAGACACATGTATCATTTACACTTCATAAAGATCATGTGATATGCTAAAAGTAAGGTTTAGGATACAAAGAAGAGCATGGTTGATGATAAAAGACATGGAGATTAAAAGGACAAAGCAACATGTCTTAAATGAATGATTTTAATCCTTCTAAAAGAAGTAGCTACAATATAAAATGAAGTAAAGTTTTGTTTGATATAAAGGAACAACATGAGTAGGTTCAAAGCACAAAGTTCTTTTAAGATCTTTATGGTGCTCATCAAAACATAAAAGACGACATTCACTTATTCTTTTGGGTGATTATTCAATATTTCCAAGTGACTGTCCTAATGTCAACAGTGCTCTGTGTAAGTACAGGAGGTCTAACTAAGGTAGCATCAAGTTGAAGGCAGAATAAGACCACAGTTAGACAAGAATTTTCATATGCTTTTTGAATTTGAAGTGAATACAGTGACAACATGAAACCTAGAGATGGCTATGGAGAATCAAACCCTCAGCCATAACGCTGGGTGAAAACCCAAAATGCACAAAACAAACACATAATGATACATGTTGATGATAAATGTACAATTTAGCTTAAAACCCAAGTTAGCCATGAAGTAGAAGTGTAGGTTGAGCCATGGCCATCTTGATGGAAATATGTGGAGTGGAAAATGTATAGAGGCGTAAGTTTTTGCATAACCCAGTAAGAACAAGCTTCAAATATCTACAAGAAACGGTAAAAGTCATGCTCTGGAACTACAAAGAAACATCATCTTGTTTTGTATAGAATATGAATATGTAAAATGGAGCCCATGGCCTGTAATGAAGAACTGTCAAAATTTCTTATAGGAAATGTTTCATTTTTTTAGAATATATGTATGATATGCATGAGAAATACAAAATGCAAAGGGAGTATTCATTCTTTATTCTATAATGGCTCAGTTTCAAGCCTTTTATCCTTAGAAAAATGTGAGAGAGTGAATGAAGTTGCTTGCCCAGATTGGCTACAACCTTTTCCTCGAAAAGTCTCAATCAGAGATGCATTCTCAAAGCTAAATGGCGAACCTCATGGCACTAGAAACAAAGGAAAATATCCACAGAGAAAAATGAAGCAATAAAATGATTAGAAAATGCTCTTGGGCCATGACATTTAACTCATGAAATAGCCTTTGAAATAGGGAAAAAATGCATATTTTCCTCAAAATGGAACAAATACCTTTTGTTTTCTATTGAAATCACTTGAGATCTACCAGAGTCAGCCAATAAAATCATGTCTATGGTGCTCTCTCCAAAACCCTATGGTGGAAGAAGCTTCTTCCATAGAGTTTGAATCAAATGAATGGCATTTCCTTTCTTTTTATTTTCTCATTGCTTTTGTTTAGGGTTTGAGACCCTATGGTGGACGGCTAAGGAATTTTTTCCTTATCTTTTAAAATATGTAAACACATTTTAATGTGTTGTGTGGCTGGGTCCTTAATCTCATGACTTAGGAAATTTTTCCTTATGCTTCATTTTTAAAATCACACATTCATTTGATTCTTTCATTGACTTAAAAATTTTCTAAGTCTTTCAAAGACTTAAATTTTTTTTTTGCCTTGATCACTCATAAAAGGCCAAACCATTGGCCCTTTTTGCATACATTTGGAAATTTAAGATGTTGACCAAGTGAAATTGGTTAAATCACTTTGTCAATATATCTTTAAAATGGAGGGTGTGAGATTGGATCAAATGTTTTTCAAACATTTGGAGTGATGGTATTGATGTATTTCAAGGAGGGTGATTGAAGAATGATTATTATTTTGCATTTATTATGAAAAATGTAAAACATTTTTAGCCTAAACTTGATAATTTATAAATCACTTGAGTTTAAATGTTTATTTTAATGCAAAATATAAAAAACATGTGTTGAAGTCATGAAGTGTGGTTGAAGACATGTTTTCACTCCAAAAGTGTGACTTAGCCAGTTTGGAGGCATATGACAAATTTGGTGATGACTTGTCAACATGGAGAAAGTGTGGAAGGCTTGTTTTGACTATTTGGCAGTCTATTTTGTCACACCTTCAGTGTGACCTTGGACTTAGCTTTACTTTTTTGCATTTGGAGGACTTTTGGAGTGTTTTTGGAAGCTTCCATTTTGGCTTTTGTGCTTCATCCGACCTAGGGTTTCTAGAAGAACTTGTGTGGGAAGTTGTTTCAAGATGGCTTAAGTATCTTCAGACTTGAGTTTTTTTAGGAGTTCTTTTCTTTCTTCTGGCAGGCATTGTAGGTTTTTGGATCTTTTTTCCAGGAAAAGGACAACATTGTAACTCAGATTTGCAGACTTATGCAGCAATGTAACACCTTTTGATTAATAAGTTAATCTATTTTACCTTCTCATTATGTTGTTTTATTGTGAAATATTTAGAAATTGTTGATGAAATCTTATGGCAGAACTATTTTTTTTTTTATTCAAGGGGTAAACACTTTTGACTGGAGCTATGAACCGGATACAACCATTCAACAATACCACCCCAATGGGGTTTGAAACTTGGTGGCAAGAACAAAAATGCCACCTATAAACCATCATACCATGCCAATATCGGCAGAAAAAAAAAATTTATTCAAGGGGTAAACGCTTTTGACCGGAGCTATGAACCGGATACTTGTAACCATTCAACAATAACACCCCAACGGGGTTTGAACCTTGGTGGCAAGAACAACAATGCCACCTATAAACCATCACACCATGCCAATACCGACATTTATGGTAGAACTATTTTTCCCTTTGATTTTGTCCTATTTTCTTTTCCTTTATGTAGTTAATATGAACTTGCAGGTCATAACTTATGTTGAGTTAGTTCAGGAAAGAGTCTAAGTTGTGACAATGTATTTTTCTTCCTTCTAGATATGTTGTCTTTGAAATTTTTAGCCTTGTTATGAAATACTAATGCAAAGACATATGGAGTTTTGATTTGTGTAAGGTACTGTTAAGTTGTTGATCCTTCCTGTGTGTAAAAGCAACTATGTAAGTTTGAGGAAAACACATTAGGTGCATCACCATAGGGGTTAGTTTTCTTTTCATGCTTCATTTTTTGCTTTTCCTAGCAAGGAATATTTTAGGTGACACCATCAAAAGGGGAGCCAACCCATAATCTGGACCTGTCTGCTTTCAAAATAGGACACCCACAACCTGGAAGCAGTCCCATGTTACATGCAAACCCACTGAGTTCTTTCACAGCTTGGCATAAGGGGTGCAGATTTGGATCACTAAAAATTCTAAAGGAAACTTTTCCTTAGAAGCTTTTTGGCTCAAGCCCATCAAACCTATAATGCCTCGCAAAGACTTCTTTTTCATTGCTTACCAAAAGTTTAAAGCAAAGAAAATTGTAGAATTGTCTCTCTGCAACATGTCCCCATCCACTTCCGACACTTCTATCCTAGATGAAACAATGCTTCCACCTAAACAAGAATCACCCAACCAAGCTCAACCAACACCTGAAACCTCCCCGACATCATCCAAGAAAGCATGAGATAATGATAACAACTCCATCATGCGTCCTCGTATAAAACAAGTTTTTAAAGCAAAGACGAAAGTGGATGAACAACCTTCCATGGTTCCTTTTGTTCTTCCCCTTAGGGAAGAAAAGCAACATATGGTTGATCAACCTGCTCCTTTACAAACACAACTTGATAATAAAATCAAAAGAAACAGAGGAGCTAGGGAGCATAGGTGTAGATGTCATGCCCTTGCTCGCAAGTTACAAGATGAAGAAAATAAAGAAAATCAAAATACACACTAGAAAAAAGTAATGCATGACGACACTCCTCCCCAATCACAAAAAAATGATCCAATATAACCACAACTAGAAGTACACCCTTCATTGGATATTATCTTTCACCCTCCTATTGTGATTAATTTGGATGACGATGTTGAGATTGCTAAAATAGACAAAGAGGTGCATAATGATTTGCATACATTATTTTCATCTTCCATGAGCTTAAATGATAAATCTCCTACAAAGAGTGTAGAACCTGGTGCTTCCCCTAGTTCAACACTTGCTCTTGTCTCTTTGGCTAGTTTCTAGCCCTCGGCATATCATGAACATGACTGGGAGGCAGATGACCTACAGGATGGTTTACTCGCATTTTCCTTACTAGTTTTTTTTAATTTTGTTTGTTTGGATGTGTGTAACGTGTTTCCCCCATGATGTGTGGTTTGTTGTTCTCTCTCTTTGTGACATTCCTCTATTTGTATCTTCATTCTTTTTTTTATTTTTCTTGTGTTTTCCTTTTGGGGATGACGCAAGGCATTGAGACATTCCACGTCTCTTTCATTTTTTATTTATTTTTTTTTTTATTTTTATTTTATTTTTATTTTTTGATCAGAGAATCGGTAACGACCTATAAACCTTCGCTACTGTAAACTTTTTCGGTTTGATTGCGCCTTCCGGGGGGAGGAGACTAGAACTCGTGACCCGTGACGCATGGAATTACTTAGCCAATCGAAGCTAGGGCCCCGCCTTTTTCGCCTTTTAGATTGCGAATCGGGTGCACGACCTATAAACGCGGGCGCTCGTAAACTTTCGCGACTACGCCTCCCAACTGGGAGACTAGAATTGCAGAGCCGAACGGAATTACTTAGCCAACCGAAGCTAGGGCCCCCCCCTTCTTCATTTTGACCAAAAGGCCTTTTTTTTCTTTGCATTTTTCTTTTTCTTTTTTTTTTCCTTTTGGGGATGATGCAAGGCATTGAGACATTCCATGTCTCTTTCATGTTGACCCAAAAGGCCCCTTTTCTTTGCCTTTTTTTTTCTTGTGTTTTTCATTTTGGGATGATGCAAGGCATTGAGACTGAAATGTCTCTCATATTGACCCAAAAGCTTTTCCATTTTCATTCATCTTTTTTTTTTTCTTGTGCTTTCCTTTTGGGGATGATGCAAAGCATCAAGACATCCTATGTCTCTTCCATTTTGACCCAAAAAGATTTTTCTTTTCCTTTGTTTTTGCTTTCTTTGTGTCATTCTTCTAGTTATATGTATTTGGGGGGCGATGATAGTTCTGAGCTCTTTACACAACATTGCAGCAAAGAACATACTAACCCCAAATCCATAGATCCCTTATGTGTTTGGTGTTTTCATTTTGGGGGCAACGCCTTCCTTTTTCTCTTTTCTTTTTTCTCCCACATGATGTAGCCTTACTTAAAAGCATATGACTTGGCATAGGGGCTTTCCAAGTTGGCTCTCATGTCTTCTTTTTCTTTGCATTTTCCATTTGCTACTTTAAAGTAATTGCTCACTATACGGTGTGTAGCAATTCTTTTAAAGTGGGGGCATACATTGGCATTATTATTTTGCATTTTTTTCCTTTTTCTTTGTTCTTAGTGCAACCTTCTTATTTCATATAATGCGTTTTGTCGCTTTGTGCATGACAATGGGTATAATTTCCTTCATGAGCATGATCTTTCTTAGCATATCAAATTCCTCTTAGTGGCTTGATGCGATGCACTACATCCCCTAAGTTGAAAATTTTCTATTCTTTGATTGGTCCTCTCTTAGAGACATTAGACAAAATGTTACCTAAGTTAAAGACCTCACATGAACTAAGCAAGTCTCCTTTCAACATTCTTTGCATGTACAATTTTTTATTTGTTATATGGCCACCTTGCATAACACAACTTGCATGCCTATGGTGCCATCGCATTTGTTCATGAGCTCCAAGCATAAATTTTTTTGCTTGTCTTGTGAAGCTTAAAATGCTATTTTATTTTGTGGTGCCCTATCAAAGTTATCAGGAGGTATAAGTTTGGTATGGTTGAGTGGGAAGCCCATTTTGAGGCATGACTTTCTCCATAGCCACCTGCATGTGTGTGAGTGCATACCAACCATGAGTGTATGTTCCTCACCTTTTTGGCCTTCTCACCTAAAGGACAACCATGAGTTTTCTCACCTCAAAGTGAATATACATTTTTCTTTCTAAATAAACAAACTAGATCTCATCCACAACGGCATGGAAAAATGATTGAAGCTTGATCTGACTCTCTCTCTTTTCCTTTCTCCTTCCTCATTTACATCATTCTCATGTTTTTTTCTTGTGCTCATGTTTAGTTTTCCATGGGATCTTCATCCTAGGGGCTTGCTCATCCCTCCTGATCATTGTTCTCTCATCTTGCTAGCATTAGTTCATTGAAACTCCTCTTGATTGCATGTGGATCTACTTGAGTGTGAGTTTGAAGTAGGTTCATCCTCTCACTAAAGTGGGGGCTAACTATGGACACAAAAAAAGTAACCTTTCTACTTTTTCTCATGTTTAGGACCCTCCTAGTGATTTTGGCTTGATTTTTCTAAGATTTAATGTTGTAATAAAGCCAATACATTCACATTAGGTCTTGGGTCCTTATGAATCATTAAGAATTCTATGGTGACTTGTAAAAGTGTTGTAACCCACTTTCACACTTTTCTAGGACTTTTTCATTATAATTCACCTAAATAACCTCTTTTTATCACTTACCAAGTCTTATTTGAAAGTGTTGTAAAGAGTTGTAACAAACTCTCATGCTTTTCTAGGCTTTTCATCACTAATTCAACCCTTTCTTATGTTTGAATGACCCTTTAATGCACTTTCTAGCCCTACTTAAGTGTGTTTCAGAGAATAATCCCATTAAACCTCATTAAATGAACTTTAATTCTTGATACCCAATAAAATTGTCCTGGTGGGACCAAGTCACCACCTGGGGTGACTTAGTCCCACTAGGCACTAAAATCAAAATTATTTTAAATTTCTAGTAGGATATTACTCTCTTAACCTTGAGGTTGGCCTGTGATGTGTTATTTTTTAGGAAATATTGTAAAATCAAGTATAAATAAAGGATTTTCCTCTCATAATCATCCCCATTCATCTAATACATTCATCCACACATTAGCATACATTCATTCATAATTCTCAAGAATTTGAAGCATTATCAAGCATCCATTGGAGCATCTACTTGCATATCTTCAAATTTCTACATCAAGGGTTTGGTGAGTTGTAGCATTTCATGTTGTTAATTCATCATTCTCTCTCTATTTCATTTCATTTTCAAAGGTTTTATTACCAAATTGGGGTTTGACCAAGGCCAACCCCTATTCTCTAACCCTTAGCCCTTTTCCCCCTCTTTGCATGTGTCTTTTGCAGGTCTTGTATGTAGATTTGTAAAGAGAGAGGTGTTAAAAAGTGGTCAACAATCCATCAAAGTCATTCAAGTCAAAAAATCCCTAATTGAAGCTTGGATAACTCTTTTTTCCCAATTTCTGCAGTTTTAGAACCAGACAACTATCAAAAAGAGAGGTGTAGACCGAAATATATAAATTCCTACCCTAAATGTTCAAAGATTCTCAGGTGGACTAAGTCACCATATGTGGTGAATTAGTCCCACTGCCAAGCCTGAAAAGTGACGTCTACATTTCTGGATACCCATTCGGCTGAACCCTATTCTGGAAGAATATTCTCGAAGTAGGATTAAGTCACCCAGCTTGGTGTAAGTGTCCCAGTAGGCCAAAATTTCAAGATCAGTAGAATTTCCAATCTCCATTCTAGTATGCAACACATTTTCAGGGTGCACCTCTTCAGTTTCATTCATTTTTGTTATTGTTTACTTGCATTCTTAGGTTTTCTTGCATATCCCAATGTGTTTTAAAACAATTTGCATTTCTTAGCTTTTGCATTAATAATTTGTTTATTTTATCAATTTAGTGTATTTAGACATTGCATTTTGACATATTTCATTCATATTTACATTAGTTTTGAGTGGGGACATTTCCCATTTTAGCCCATCTCTCTCCTTTTAGGTGATAAACCCTAGAAGTATTAGAGAAGTGTGGGTACCAAAATCGGTGTCCATAGTCCTCAACATTCCTCATAGGTTATAGGGTGTTGTGGAATTGTATTCTTCTATTTGTGTGATGTCACATTATGGCAAGATGTCTTTGTAAGTAGGTGGTTGTCTAGAAGTGACTCGTCACCATTCCAACTTTAGTGGTGTGTTGTGCCTCTTGGTTAGACAACCTTCTGTGAAGGTTTACCTCTATGTTTATATTTTTTGAGTGTGTCTGGATGTGGATTGGAGGTTGATGTTTCCCTCATCATATTTTGGTTTGGTGTTATAAGAGAATGCAATCATGGTTTAGTAACCAATCACTGTATAGGTGTTTTCCTCTCTCTCTCTCAATGGTTCATCCTGGTTGATTTGTCCCATGAGTGGCCAGTCTTCCATTATTGCCACCTTGTTTAAGAAATGGTGAAGTTGTCTTGGTCATTATGATACTTGTGTGCATGTTGTTGTGCAAGTGCTACATGTCATTGTTGCAATATCAACATTGTGGTCTTTTTTTTTTTAAATGTTCTTTCAGGTTTTGTTCTGAGCATGTTGGCTTTGGGCATTACTATTATTCTTATGTTGTATTTTATTTTAGTGATGGTCATCTAGAGTTCCTTGAGGTTTGTGTGTATTTAAAAGTTACTAAATTAAATTATTTGCTTTCCCTAAAAAATAAATATGTGTTAGATATACCAAACAAATGGTCCAAAATTTTAAGATCATGTAAACTAATGACTTGTAAATTTTGGTACATTGATTCAATTTATAAAAACATTGAATTTTAAATAATTATTTCTATTACCTTTCTCAATCAATTTTTAATTTTATTATTATTATTTTCACTGAGTGACATTTTACATAATACATAAGTAGTATTTTATGAATTGAATCGTTAACTCCATTGTCTTTTATACAAATAATTTTCCACTATTTTTATTGAATATTTTATTCCTTATTAATTTTCGATGATTCCTAACAATTTTTTTAGAACTATATTTTACTATAACATGTTTCTAGAAAAATACTTTTCGTTAAAACAAGGACATCCATGTATATTATAATATATTTGCTTGATATGTTTCTAAGATTGTTTTTTAGTGTGTTGATTAGAGGTCATTAGATTCTTGGAATATAAAATTAAAATAAGTATAACATTAAAAAATAATGATAATGTTATACTTTTTTGGAAAACTAACATTGAGGTTGTGCATGCACAAAATGATGTCTTCAAATGATTTCATATGATTCTACAAAAGGTGAATTAAAATTGAATTTCTACTAGGGGTTCACTTCAAGCCTTAAATTAAATTTCTTGACTTATACAATGTAAATTTCTAAAACAAATGTGATTTCAAGAAAAAAATAAAGATGGTTTAGAAGTGTGGCTCACTAATATGCTTTCCCACAATATATGAAAGTAGGTGCATAAGTGAATGTGATAAATGTATGGATAGTACAAATATTGAAGAGTTTGTGTATGTATGAATAAAGTGAGGGATAAGTGTATGAGGATATATGTGTATATAAGTAGTTAAAAGTCTAGAAGAATAAATTTAACTTTATACATAATTAAACCATTTATCATTATAAACATGTGTCAAAAAATTTCTTAAAATAAACACAAAATTACATCTTATCAAAATATTTTTTAAATATTGAAAAAACTAAATAATAAAAAGGATGGATATGCAAATCGCTGTTTCAAATTATATATTGAAAGTAATTCAAAGAACATTATCAAAATTATTAATAACCATTTTTCTCCAAAGTGGAAATTAGTAAAAATTCAAATGCAATCTTGTATGCGTTTAAATTCGCTTGAATCCTTTACCTTTACTCACTGTTATAGAGAAGCGAATTAATTGGCTGTGATAGAAAAGCAAGGAAGTCTCATAATCGGCAAATAAGTTAGTCTAAGAGGAATTTGCGAGAAGCAGAAATTTATCATGTATGATTATTCACTTGAAAATTTGTCTGGATGACAAACTTGATATGATATCCATTTTCTTATTACCAATTCTTTTAGTAAAGAAAAATAAGTCATATGTCATTGCCATATACAATTTGAATACAAGACATTTACGTTACAAGAAGCATCCCATTCTAGACTTTGGAGGGGCTTATCATTCACTAAAGCTCATAATATTTTGAAAAATAAAAAATGACAAAAGGACAGTTCAGTTTAACTGTGAGCTTTTAGCACTTGAAGATTCCAATTGTTGTACAGCAATCTACCCGTAATTCTTTTATTAATCAAACTTACAAACTAATTTAAGTAGACCTGTAAACCGGTGAGGAACATATGTGTATATTAAATTCAAAACTATTGAAGTCACATTGCAAAATGTTGTTGATGTTTATGGTGGAATTACATATAAGAAGGCGCCGTTTCCTTAATAGAAACTCGGTGTCCACGTATCATGAGCTGGGATGCCTGGCAAAAGATCAATAACAATCAGATAAAAGCTTTGCAAGGCCTTGAAAACTGAAATTAATTGCATAGTCAAAGAATACCTGAATTGCTTTCATGGCTGAAGATTTTCTTTGGAATTCAATATAAGCATACCAGTAACTTGCTCCCTGACAAAAATAAAAAGAAAAGAGCAGCATTCAGACTATTTATTAACAATTATGAGGTTACGAAGGATAAAAATAAGATTAGGCCAATTTGGTTGAATGGATAATCTTCAATTTCTATTATATAACAAACTCACATATGATAGAAAATATAAAATAAATACAAAGAGAACTGTGAGTAAAAGGTTAATATAAGCAGATGAATAAACGTACCTTATTGGAAATACGGACTCTGCTTATCTCGCCAAATTTCTGAAACTTCTTTTCAAGTTTTTCAGCACTAATCTCGGGAGGCAAGTTGTAAACAAAAACAAAGTCTAACAACACAAATTTGTTCTGATCATTAGCAAGTCATAGAAAAACATTTAGGTTGAAAAAGAAAAAATAATGTCACACCTTTGGGTTCATCATAATCACTAGCAGTAGCCAACTGAGAACAGGAAGCGCATCGGGCTGCAGTGGATTGAGAGCAACCCATGATCTGATCTGCTCTCTAATACCTACTCGGGTTCTCTCTGTATGATCAAATGAATTCTTCACTTTCAGACAAAGTATGCCAAATCCTGGTTCTATTATATAGATGGTATAATAAATGGTGTTAAGAGTAGTGGAGCGTTGGGTGTTGTAATAAATCCACCAAACATAAAAGACCACTAAGTGATATTAATCTACAAGGTAGTGTTGCCAACAAGCAATGAATTCAACCTGCACATATTATTCGAATGATATGAATGCACGAAGATGATAGGCATAAGTTTTGCCTGCGAGACTGTATTTTACAGCAATAATTAACTGTGGGCTGCCTCTTTTATAGTCCATTTTATCAATAAGCATTCATTTCCATCTTCCTTAATTATTATATTGTCATTTGGGGAAAACTTGTGCACATTTAATATGCGAATTGATGGAGAATTACAGTGGTCTAAATATGGTAGAGGGTGGTGGACAGGATTCATAGAAACGGTTACAGTTTTTAATCAACAGCACTGTTTTAGTAATTATGTCTGATGAATGTGAGGAATATTAAGCTGCACGCTCTAAAATAATAATATTAATCTTTATTTTAAATTTTGGAAATATCCATGTTTTGCACCAGGCCAGCTGATTTTATATCTAAATAACTTCAATCATTAGGGGAGAGGGGCCCATAGTGGAGCACCCTAACATCACTTTTCTCAAAATCTTACGTGGAAATTCCAAATCACTCCCAATTTTGTACAATAGTTTATTTGACAACTCGCGTGCTTCTATATTTCGTTTTAGGGCCACATCATCAATATGATGCCACATCAACATGCTTTTTGTTTAGGTATCCAAAAAAGGCCCAAAAAAAAAGTGAGACCGATAGTGGTGCACTAAGTCATGTTTTATTGGTGCGCTGATGTGGCATCACATGATTTGTCAGTTTGTGTATTTTATGGATAAAAAGTGTTTTCCAATTGGATATTAAGGTGCTTCACTATGAGACCCACTGAGGACTACTTTTATCTCCTCTATTGAACCCCTCTCCACTATGGGCTGCTCTCCCCTAATTAAAGAAAAATAGTCTCTACCACATCAAAAAGAGGGTGACTAACCACTGGGTATAAAATATAAAATATTTATCTTTATATTTTTATTTAAAGACAATAAATTCGGGATCATTTAAAATATGAGAACAATAGGTCTATAGGATTGGTAAACACGCCAACCTTTCATCTCGAATTGGATTATTAGAAGGGGATATTGTCAAGGTGTTTTGAAAAAATCATTTTTTGTGCAAGCTATTGGATGATATTATCATGAGTTAAGCTGTGGAAATTAGTAATTTGGTTTTAAGTTATAATGTTTTTTAAAAATTATTAGTATATTTTGAGAATTTTTGAGTTAGTTTAAATTAGTTGAGAATTTTTAAGTTAGTTTAAATTAGTTGAGCTTATAAATAAGATATTTTATTTCTTGAATGATTTAAAATTTCTCTATTTAAATATATTTAAATTCAATATTTCAAATTAATGATATGAAAAAGAAATATTAATAAACCTTTTGACTTTAGTGTGACTTAATAGAAATATTTATGAAATAAGCTTTTTTTTTAATTGATTTTTCTTATAATAAGAAACATGCTATGTTGTGAAATAATAATTTTAAACCATAAAAGTTTACAAAATAAAATTATTTTATTATAGTTTTTAATATATTCAAAGAGAAATAAAATGATATTATTTCTTAAAATTTGAATTAATTTCAATTTTAAAGGATGGATTGAACATTTTATTTAGATCTAGATTATTTTTTATAATTTTTGAGACTCATTTTCCTAATAACTTTTTTTTTTTTCTCTTTTCTTTGTCTCTTTCCTGGTTTACCTTTTCTCTTTAATGGACTAACTCTTATTGGTTTCTTTTTTACAAATTATTTCTCATTGTGAGTGAAGTGCACTTGTTCATAAATTATGCTTGCTACTATGTAGAAGCCCTTTCTTCTAAAGGCTTCACCTTTACTAATATACAATTGTTCAACATGTGTTGACTTGCATTTGCATCTGACACCAGTCACTCAATATTATTATAGCTAATGGTGCAAATATCCCCACCTTGATGAACCCCAATACAAATGTGGGCACTATCATATCTCACCTTCTTTAAATTCCACTAATAGTGGAAATTTTATAAATGTGGGTGCTATCATATTTCACCTTCTCTAAATTTCTCTACTAGTGGAAAGTTTGTACAAAAGTGGGTGCTATCATATCTCACCTTCTCTAAATTTCTCTACTAGTGGAAGTTTCCAATATTTTCTAGGTTTTCTTTTTACCACTACTAACCATTCATTTTCTATTAGTGTATTAAGCTCCATCTTAGGGTAATTAATCTAAGTGGTTTTTCCCCAGAGTAGTTTTCTCACCTGTTTGATGTTTTCATGGCTTTAAAAGCCTGCACCATTATGTATTTTACACATCTCATATTTTCCCTCTTTCTAGTGAAATAGCTTGTGTGCTTCTCTCATTTTTCTATGAAGGTTTATCTTGCAAATGGTGATCTTGGGATCCACCTACATGGTATTAGAGTAAACCATTTTGCAACCTTCCCTTGAGAGTTTTCATCGGAGAGTTTTGAGATCATTTATTTGCTCGGCATTTGAAAAATTTCAAATTTCAAAAATTGCCTTATTTACCTTTAATGTATTTATGACTTTTTCCACTTTTAATATTGTTGAAATTTGAAATCGATTTACACCTAGGAGGGTTGCAATTAAA
>VDFB02193867.1:161877045-161897811 GCA_007258455.2 Sequoia sempervirens | reverse complement strand
ATAATGAAGAAAGATCAAGTCTTGAAACAAAGATACTTGACTAGGTTTTTGAGGGTTCTGACAACTAAAACAACTAGAATAGGAAATATACAAGGTATACAAATTATTCATCAGTGGAAATAGGTTTTTAAATCCATTGGATAACCATGGTTAAGAGGGTTAAAATTCTATTTTTTTATGGGGAACTAGGCCACCCAACCATGGGACCAGACTACCCCAACAGTGTTAGATAAAATTTCAATCTTTTTACCTTACAAGCTAAGCCACCCCACTGATGACTAGGCCACCCCACTATGCTACCAAGCCACTGTACTGAGAACAAGGCTACCCAAGTAGACCTAGATAGTTCTTGGGCACTCTAAATCAGTTATGGGTGAAACAAGGTTGCCTAGGTACAATACCAAGCTGGTCAACTATGAAAAAAACATCAAAATTTATTTTAAACACCATTTTAAATGTTCCTAAGTTCACTTTATCATTTTCATAATAAAATTAGGAAGGACATTAATAAATCATGCTTCATACCAATATCGAGGCATGCAATTAAACCAATACACTTTTTCCATTATGAAATTACAAATTACACCAATAGGACTCAAACATCCTTGACATATATATTTTACATTTGAATGAACTAATTAATAGCATAAATTAAACTTATTACAACATGGTATTGAACTCAAGCTCTATCCTCAAACTTTTGGTCCCCAATGATGGTTACCATGCCACTTGACCTCATGGAATTTAGTGGATCCACTCCCACCATGCTAGGAGATAGTCAGATAGGCCACCATCACAACACTCACACCAAGCACATGGGGGGAGGGCTTACACACACACACCACACATGAAGTATATAATCAACATATACATCATATCAAAATACTTAATACATACAAAAATCAACATACACACCACTACATTGGAAAACCTCACCAATGTCATATCACAATTTTCATTGGGCCAACTCACCAAATGCATACAAAAATCATCCTTGGGAAAACTCACCAAGGGCATAACAAATGTGACAACTCACTACTAGGGCACCACAATGAGCATCAATGGAAAAACTCACCAATAACGGATCACACATACACAAGACACTAGGGTAATGTGCTAGAGAGGTAGTTAGGGAGTGGGTATGTGTAGGATCATCATGGAAAAAATAGGCCCTTAAGTGGCGATGAAAATTCAAAAAATCAGAGTTAGACAAATTGACATAAAAATTTGAATAAGTTATCTATATTATTTCAAAAATATGTAAGAATATAATCTATAGCAAATTGAATGTAGTTTCTAAACTACTAGGTTTATTTTTTTGTTTTAAATCTATTTGGTGAAAATTTGAAATTTCAATATAGTAGTACTTCAATTTTAGGGAAAAAAATAAGAAGTAGGTGTTTGTCTCACCACCCTAACCACAATAAAATGATAATATTTTAGATATAAGTAGAGGACTCATGTCCCGATGTGATGCATATTTTTTTGTAATTTTTTTCCAAGTATTTATAATTAATTATTAATTTTTTATTACAAGTTTTTAAAAATATAAAAACTCGTATGTCTGACCACCTTAACTTGGTCAAAACTTCATGAAATTCATTTTTTTTTAATCCTATAGTATGTGAAGCATAAAATGTGACACATGTTTTGGATTCAAAAAATGTAATACCATTTGAAAGCTATAGATGTTTTTCAATCATCCTATCAATCAAGACTTTAGTCATAATTCAAATAGAAAATGAATAATAATTATTTATTAAATTCAAAGTAAAGCATAATTTATATTGGTGGTGTAGATATCCAAATTTAATCACTTCCATATGATTAAATTTACTCCTTTCCATCTATCGTATTAATATTAATTTATTAAATTAATATTACACCTTTTGTCTCATATCGGTAAAATATTTAATTTAATAATTAATACTTTGTCTTTTACCCTATTCCTCTCTAAATTAAATAAATATGCTAATTTATTTAATTTAGTCATTTTCCCCTTTTTTAATTTAAAATCAATTTAAAATTCCTCACTTTCTCTCTCCTTGTCACATCCTCCATAACCTTGCCCTAATCTGAATTAATTTAATTAATTCATGATTATGATGTGCATCCTCTTAATCAAAGATTAGTGTCACATCCTTCTATATTTGCCACTTGCCCTTAATTTTCCATTAATTAGCCTAATCCAATATTTGCACAACCTTAACCAAAGTCATTAGCTAAATTTAACATCACTTTTTGGTCAATTCTTCCATTTTTCCTTTTTGGACATTGACCCCCTTTCCCATGTGAATTTTTAATTCACATTTATTTGTCCTAGATTCCTCCCCTTTATATGTGAATTTTTAATTCACATTCCACGTCTTCCCAGGCTTCTAGAACCTTGAGCTTGTCACAATCTCCACATGTGACCCAGAGTCCCACCTTTTAAGGAGCCCACACACCCTCCCTAGATCATCACAGGAAGGTGAATTCCCAATTCACATTTATCCCCCAACCACTTTCTTTTTCCACATGTAGATTTTTGAGGAATTTTTAAAATTCCTCAAATGTCCACTCCTACTTGGGGACAAGAAATCCCTTTTTGTGGAAATCCTCTCACCCCCCAAGGTGCATGTCCTTTTTCCACCTCATGTACCTTCTTGACAACTCATTTCCACCTCATCCTCCCTTGGCCACTTCACCCTCCACATGTTAAGATGTGAGGGCTTGTGGGTTCTCAACCCACCATAGCCCTTCATCTTGACCTTGTTGGATCAATCTTGACCATTGAATTCTCTAGAGAATTCAAGTTTCTCTATAAATACCCCCTCCTCAAGGGTATTTTGCAACACTTAGTCATTTTTGCAACTACATGCTGCCATTTTGTGCACTCATCTAGCCTACAATTACACCCATTTGCATTCACATCCAAGAACGTAGTAAAATCCTCCATTTTAGCCACATCAAGAGCCATCAAGGAGCACACATATCATTCTAAGCAAGGGCCAATCAAAGGGATATCAACAACAAGGAAGGTAAAACCATTTGTCTTGTGCTATCTATTTTTCTTATTGTTTTGTCACTCTCTTTTGGCTAATCTTGAGGTGTCCTTGGACTATTATCATTCGTATTTTGAGTTATTTTATGCATTAGAATAGGATAAATTCCAAGGTATACATTTTTGGCACACCCGGTGGGACCCACAAACGGGTTCCCATACTTTACGTTTGCTGTTGTTGAAGTTTTTGCAGGAACACGTCGCAGAAGGGTGATTACGCCCCTGTTTTATTGCAGAAGGGCGATTACACCCCTGTTTTACTACAGAAGTGCAATTACGCCCCTGTTTTCATTGCAGAAGGGCGTGTGCGCCCACGTGGCTGAAATTTCAAATTTTTTCTAACACTTTTCTGCAGAAGGGTGTGTGCGCCCACATGGCTGAAATTTCAAATTTTTTCTAACACTTTTCTACAGAAGGGTGTGTGCACCCACATGGCTGAAATTTCAAATTTTTTCTAACACTTTTACCGACGTTAATGGCATGCGTGGCCTGAAATTTCAAAATTTTCTAACACTTTTACTGCGGTGTGGCATGCGTTGGCCTAATTTCAAATTTTTTCTAACACTTTTACTGCTTGAGAAGGCGTGTCGTAAGTGGCCTGAAATTTCAAATTTTCTAACACTTTTTACCTTGAAGGAAATTATTATTGCTGCGATGGCTGAAATTTCAAATTTTTTAACACTTTTTTAACAAGGCGTGTCGCCCATGTGGCCTGAAATTTCAAATTTTTTCTAACACTTTTATCGCGAAGTGCAATTTAGCCCTCACGCTTTTCTTGAAGTGCAATTCGCCCTCTGCTCTTTGCGGTCTGGTGTGCCCTCACGTTTCTTTACTTGAAGTGCAACTTCGCCCTTGTTTTCTTTGAGAAGGGCATTTGCGCCCCTGGAAGGAGCTGTCCATTTGCTCAAAATTTTCTAATTATCCTTGTTGTTTACATTAATCTAAGAACATAGCTTAATTAGAAGGAGTAATATTTGTTGCTTGTTGTTCTTGTCTTTTTGTGTTACCCTAAGGGAGTATTAGCTTGTTTCCGCTTTCCCCTTGCACTTCGTGTGAGCCTGGGGAGTAGTTGGAAGTGGTTAGTGCTTTCTTCATAGTGGAACCTGCTTGGGGATTTCATCACCCCAAGGGATGATTCAACCCGCGTGTCTTGGCGGGGGTATACAAGGGGAAACAAAGGCTGTACCCCAATCGATCCCGTTATGGTGGCGGGCGTCCCGAAGCTAGGGTGATACCTATGAATGAACATGAAGAGTTGGTCGAGCCCTTGGGTATCTCCCCTTTGGGGTTCCCGACTCACGCTTGTGACGGGCTGGTGTTCACGGTTGTGCCTCACGTACCGAGAGTATATCAAGGACTCCCTAGATACCTTATGCATCCTAGATTAAGACCACTTTGGCCATGCCCTTAACACTAATCATAGGGTTGTATTTGCTTGAGAGTGTTTTCTTGTGATAAACCAGTGAACTTTTGATAGTTTTCCCTTATCATTATCATTTTAAAGTCCTTGCCATAGCCATTTACATCAAACCAAGCCTCTGATCCACTGCAGAAGTGCAATTACGCCCCTGTTCCTTGAAGTGCAGTGCGTACATTTCCTTTGCCCGGAGAGGTCGCATTCATTCCATTTCCTTCCATTATACCCCATTCCTTCTGGTCCCTGTTTATTCTGTCCATTCCATTTCCATGTCCTTATTTCATTCACCTTCCTGAATACCCGAAATCACCCCGTTTGGATCCTTTCAGCCTTTAAACCATTGTTTAACCATTCCCAACCATTACCCCATCATCCCAAGCCTTCGTTTTGTCACTTTAAACCTTCAAAAACCTCCATCAAACCCCTTTTTAAACTTCCATCTCATTATTCCAAATTTTCATACATTCTCCACATTTATCCTTAATCCCCCACTCATTCTAATTTCTCCCTAACCCACCAATAATTTCTTACCATTTGCATCCCTAAACACCACCCATAACCAAGCCATCCTAACCTTGTATTACAAAGTGGTTATCCAAATTGACTATAGCGCTTGAAGTTGATTATTGGTCTTTAACTTCGACCCCAATCAATTTGCCTCCATCTTGAGGTGAATTCGGTGGCGTAAGTTATCATCTTCGACCCAATCAATCCATTCCTACCTTAAGGAGGATTCGGTGTCGTAATCGCCCTCTTAATCAATTAAAGCTCTTGGTTATTAAGGGTAACTTCCTTTGATCAAACTCAAGGTCTCCCTCTCATCTCTTTCAATCCAAATCCAAATCCAATCAAAATAAAATCCAAATAAAATCCAATCGAAATCCAAATCTAATCCAATCTAATCCAAACTAAACTCAAGTCCAATCCAACTCAAATCGAAATCCAATCCAATCAAATCCAATCAAAATCTGATCAAAATCCAATCTGATCCGACCAAAATCCAATCAAAATCTGATCAAAATCCAATCCGATCCGATCAAAATCCAATCAAAATCCAATCCGATCCGATCAGAATCCAATTCAATCTAATCAAATCCAATCGAATCCAATCAAATCCAATCTAACCTGATCAAATCCAATCAAAATCCGATCAAGTCCAATCAAAATCCAATCAAAATCCAATCCGAGTAACCGAAATCCAATTGGATCCAATCCAAATCCCATCACAACCAAATCATTCGACAAAGACATTAACCTACTCATCTAGCATTTGCATGCCCGTTTAGACCTATTTACAAGCAAAGAAAATGGCCGACCATCAAGCTCAGAATGCCCAACCAAGCAACCCCCAAGATCCCAAAAACACAATCAATGTCTCATCAGATCCTAACAAGGGCACCAACGCCCCTCATGATCCTCATAACGGTACTTCATCACATTCTAACACTGAGAATCAGAATAACTCACCACATGGTGAAGAAAGTATGGTTAGCCAACCTGAACTCACACTTGAGGAACATTTTAGTAATCCTGCTAATGTGCAAATGACTGACCGTTTGCTTGAGAAACACGGGGAAGAAATCTTGGCCCACTTGATTGAGAAGGGGGTTAAACCTCCCTCCAATGTTGACTTATCCAAATATAAGGCGCCCCATCTAACGTACTCCAAGAGTCCCAAAATGCACCCGAAGGTTCATACTTTTCCAATGTTCCTCCAGTCGAGGGTTGGCATCAACCTGAATTTGGCAATGCCGTTCTTTATCAAGTTAATTATCCCCCACACGCTTCGACCTCAGCTATAGGTGGACCTCAAGTGCGTAACCCCAATAATCCTTTTGCTTACGGCATGCCACCAAGTGTTCCACAACCTCCTCCATTGGCGTTAACAACACCCCTCTCTTCCAACCAACCTCCAGTCAACATTGGGAGCACATCCTTTGCTAAATCCCTTCCGCCTCCTGGGGCCACCAGTATACCACCTCAACAGGTTCACCAATCCACCATTCCACCTCAATTACCTCCACAAGGCACACCCCAGCTGAACATTCCGAGCGGAACCCAACAACCCCCTTTACAAAATATGCCTACGCTACCTCCGCCGTCTCATCCACAACAACTTATACACAATGCTTTGGCCCCTTCACAACAACCACCCTACCAATCACAAGCCAATCCATCTCAACCTACTACCCAAGCCATATCTCACTTTCTCGCATCCCTTTTGCGTCCAAAGGTTCAATCACAACATAATGTCCCACCTCAGTCCATACAACACTCGACGCCACCACAACAACCCCCACAACACTACTACTACCACAACCAACAACAATTCTCCCAACAACCACTTTATACGACCTCCCATCCATCACAACAATACTCCCAATACCAACAAACCAACACGCAATGTCCTACCCCACACTTTTACTCAACAAATCCATATTATGCCCCACAACAACAACCCCCATATCAACAAAATCCCTCATCTTACCAGCAAGCCGTGTCATCATCCAATCATCCAAACCCACATTTCAACAATTCGACACCCTTTCAACAAGATCCCTCATCTTTTTATCATCAATATCCACCCAACCCACCACCAACTAGCTCAGATTTGTTGGAAATCAAAGCTGCCCTTAAGGACCTTCAAGGAGGGGGCACAAAACAATCATTCAAATTTGAAGATATATGCCCATATCCATTTGATCCATCCATCTCATTGATCCCATTCCCTAAACATTTCGAGATTCCAAAATTTGACAAATACAAGGGAGACAAAGACCCTAAGGCTCACTTGCAGGAGTTTTATGCACAATGTCAAGAAGTCATGTACAGTGATAACTATCTCTTACGCTTGTTCCCACAAAGCCTAGCAAGCCATGCCCTAGATTGGTTCATGACTCTCGAAAAGGGGTCTATAAAAACTTTTGCAGACTTATCAGAGCAGTTTGTATCCTACTTCTCTTTCAATTTGCGGAAGGATACTGACACCTTAGATCTCCTGAAAGAGAAACAACGGGATGGAGAAACCTTCACGAGCTACCTCCAACGGTGGCATGCATTAGCCAGTCGAATGAAGAATCCTTTGAAAGAAAAAGACATGGTCACCCTTTTCGTGGAAAATTCTCATCCTGACATGGCCCACAATTTCAGACTACACTGTGTCACCACTTTTTCCGAGATAGTGGAAAAGGGACCTATCCTTGAACATGCCCTTGTTGCCAAAGGACACATCAAAATACACAGCCATGATAAAGAAAGGTCATTCGGAGATAAACCATGATTCTGGAACAAAAACAAGAATGCGGTCAATGATGGAGTGACTGACACCAAACATGTCCAAGTGGCTAATGCATCCCAAGGGCAACAACAGTCTATACCCAACGCCATATCAATACCCCATGGGGCACCTCGTCCCCCTCAACAGTCAAACCAAAGAAATCAGGGGAATACCAAACGTCAATACGCCCAATTGGGTGAACCCCTTGTAATGCTGAAAATGAAACAAGCTTTTGCACAATAGACAACAAGAATCAAGATTAGAAGCACACATGCATGCAATACTAAATCTAAAATGCAAATTTCAATCGTTAAGCAACAAAGAACATGGGAAAGTAAAAACGTAATTAAAATTGAAACAATCTCACCAATTCCAAACGTATTTCCATGAATTATCTCGATTGCCTTTCTCCATTTTGCTTGTGTGATATAATTTCCCTCAGATTTTCAAGTTCGTGCAAGTATAGCCTATTGATAAAGATTAGCAAAATATTGAAGATTCAAGACAAAGTGCTCTCAAAAGTTATCAAATTCGCGAGAGAGATTGGAATGAAGAATGACAAATCAATTTATAGAAAATTGATTATTCGAACGACAGGTCAAGATTGAAAGATTAACGAACAGTTGAGATTGAGAGATGGGACATGCATTCAGATAACTGATAGAATTAAAGATTAAATAAATGATTTAATCTTCAGTTTAGTTTCAAAAACATTAGAAATATCTTTGCATGACAAAGATAAAGATTGATTATAATGACTCTCTGTTCGAACGCACGCACAACATTTAATTAATTAAATAAGAATATTTAATTAATCTGCATGTACACGCAAATGAGTTAGAACTGGAGGATTGCATGATCTGAAGAAGAGATTACTCGAAGACGCCACTCAGACATTGAATCAATAGTTAATTGAACGATTAAAATAGATGTCGAGTTGAGTAAAAGTGAATACTTAGATAACTCACATAATTATCTAAAATATAGAAGAATGTGTTAAAATAGAATTAATGAATTAAATAATTCATTTAATTCAAGACTCGATATTTGAAGAATAATTAAATAAATTATGAATTTATTTAATTATAGTTGAAATATGATAAAGAGTAAATTAAATAAGAATTTATTTAATTTGACAAGATGAATAAGGTTAATTAGTAAAATAATTAAATAAAAAGCATTTATTTAATTAATCAGATAGAATAAAGAAAAGTGTGAATTAATTAAATAATTAAGATTATTTAATCAATAGAAGAATTAATAGAAGATGAATTAATTAAATAGTTAAGATTATTTAATCAATAGAATAATTAATGTTAAGATGAATTAATTAAATAATTGGCATTATTTAATCATGACCATGAATAATATGAATTATGCAAAATATGGAAGTCGCAGGCTTAAACCAGATTTCGGTGTCTACATTTGCCCCTCTTTGATACAATGTCATTTCGGCGTTGTGTCAAAGAAAATCGATAAGAAATATGCCCCAGTCAAGCCCCAGTGTAAAATAGGTGAAGGTATGCCCCCTCGAGAGGACAGGTAGGTTCAAAGAACATGAGTGTGCTTTCAAAATTGATGAGAGAACTAGAAGATGAAAGAAAAAAGGATAGAAGAAAATAGATAATGGTGGTGAAGATGTAGAAAAGAAGAAATGTTAGTGTGAAAAGAAAGATGAATAAGATAGATGTTAGTATTAGCAATCTTCGATGTTTCGCTGTATCACAAAAGGTACTGCACTTTATCATCATTGGGCGGGACTACTACAAATGGAGAAAAACACCATGATATGACATAGATCAAGGTGTGCAAGGTCATCCACTTGCTGATAATAGATAGTCGCAGACAAGGAGTGTCGTTAACTCATACTAAGGACACAAGTTGCCCCAGTCTTTTTGTCAGGACAAACCACAGACAGCAAACAAAAGAAAAAGATGGGTCATGAGACGTCATCGCTCCTCTAAATCCTTCATGGGACATCCTTGAGGAAACTAGTAACATGACTCAAAATCAAATTTAAAAGACAGTCGACAGATAGCAGACAAAGAAAATAGGATTCTGATACATCGTTGCTTCTCTAAATCCTTCATGGGACATCATTGAGAAAGCTAGTAACATGAATCCTAGTCATCAATTCAAGATAAATGATAAAAGAAATAAGCCATAAAGTCAAAAAGCCAATGAAAATATTTGCCAAAAACATGATTTATTTGTTTGATTTGTTGATTGGTAGAGCCTGATTTCAGGAGATACACATACCGGATAAGACTGTGAATCTGGTTTCGATGTTATGACTATCTGTATAAGGCATGACAAAGCCTGGTTTCAAAAAGACATGTATCGTATAAGACGTTGAGTCAGATGCCGTTGATGTGATAACCTGTATAAGGCTATGTTTGATTGTTTGACCTTGTCGATTATGCAGGAAGGACTCATCCTGAATAAGACATAGGTTGTTTTGCTGATATCAGTATTCAAGAAGGACTTATCCTGAATAAGATACAGATTGATTGCCATGATGATGTTTGTTTCCAGGAAGGACACATCCTGTAGCAGACATTAGTTGATCTATTTTGATTGTTTTGTTTGGCAAGTTGTATGATTTGACTTAGAGACATTGCTGACTTGTTCACCAGATTAATGCATGACCTGATATGACGTGTGGATAAATAACTGCATGTGACGAAAAACCCTAAAGGACTGACCTAGTGCGGCCTCGGGGGCTCATCGATTGATGGCCTTGCCTACGTTGTACACGCAGAGACCTCGTAGTTCGACACGACCAATGACCTTGTCATATAGACATATGGATTGACTCATGAATTTATACAGACAAACCTAAACTGACTGACCTAATGCCTCAGGGGCACATCGGCAGATGGCCTTGCCTACGTCTAGTCGCAGAGGCAACGTAGTTTGACAAATGACAAAGACTGACAAGTGCGACTGACTCTGACTCTGTTTTTGGATTTTTGAAATGTTTTTGATTTTTTTGTCTTTTTGAAGTTTTCTGATGTTTTTGTGTTTTCTTAGGTCATTTTGTGATGTTTTTGGATTTTCTTATGGTTTTACGTCTCCAACACAACCAATGTAAGAACCAATATGACACATGTCAAGTGTTTGCCCCCAGTCGAGTATAAGACCAACTGATTATGAATAGAGTAAAACGGGGGACATGAAATGCTCTCGATGTCAATCGTTCCAAGTTATGGGAAGGACTACCACTTATTATGAATGATATATACAAGCGATGGATATGAAAGATACGGGATATGTACAGGGATAGTCAGTATGTACTGGGTAGTGGACTATGTATAGGGATAAGGACTATATACATGGATGAGGACTATATACAAGGTAGTGGACTATGTACAAGATAGTGATTCCTACAAGCAACCAAGAAAGCATGCACAAGAATCCAAGGACAACCATGATCTTGCCCCTAGTCAAGCTGAAAACCAATTGACAGGTGATGAGGATGGTGACGATGTTGTTTGACGTAGGAAGGACACATCCTGAAACAACATGAGGATGATGATAATATGACTAAAGGATCAAGGTTTGCAGCCATGCTAGAAACAAAGCCAAGGAATGTTTTGAATGATGTGCTAGGATACATAGGAAGATTGTATGGATTGGGCTTGTTGCATTTGGAATGACTTTTCAAGATTGGATGGGATGATAGAAGATCCTTAGACCATTGACAAGGGAAAAACCAAGGCATACGATAGGTATTTCGTATAAGGATAACTTGTTTGGAAAAATGCTATGAAGGCTATGACATGATATTTTGCGGATAGTGTATGACCAAAGGATAGACATATCAAGATTTTTTCCAAAACATGATTTATGTTTTCACCCCAGTTCTTATCAAGATCAAAGTAGGTGGGAAAATGGGCATGAGTGGTAGGGTTTAGATGGATAGATGGAAAGGTCATATGAAGGGTATGGGAGATGAGACAACTTGCCCCCCAAGTGTAATAGTCCACAGATAATTTCTTACACATGACGCATGTTTGCCAAGTTTTCATCATGGTACTTATCCAAAGCGCCATAAGAATGGTTTTCACTATTGGATGAAATTTTTCTCTTGACTTTTTTTTCTTTCTTTCTTTTTGGTGTCACCAAGATGCCTATTTGCCAGGTTTTCATCAAAGTGAATTTTTTTATTTATTTTTCTAGAGGGCCTTGATGCTTTAGATGATCACTGATTATGCCGAATCCATTGATGGTGCTGATGTAGAGATTGGTGCCATGATATGCCAATAATAACCTTGATGAAGTAGTTGCCTTGTTAGGATCATAGCACTTGCATACAATTGATTGATGTAATTGTGATCTTTGTTGACACTAGAGTTGGGCTTATCAAAATACGCACATCGCGATATAGTGCCATGGGAGTCCTTACAATAAAGAGTTGCTGCCAAGATGCGATGGATTTGTGACGTAGGAATTTTAGATTTTAGGCGAGATTTAGGATTATGACGGATGATGGTAGACGCGTTTGACAATTTAGATGTAGGAATTTTCATTTGCCAAACTTGGGGTGATGGATGATGGAGACTAGGTTTCAAATTGGGATAATGTTTGGAACCATGACTTTTATATGCCTTGTATGATGACCATTTTGAAGGAGGTGGACATTTATTATATGTGGGAGTCCTCTTTTCTTGTGGCTCCACATTTTGATTGACTTTTACTTTTGAACTATTTTCTTTGCTTGATCCATTTTTCTCTTTGGGATCCATTTTAACTTTATTTTGTCCAATTTGATTTTGATTTCAGACCTTCAATGGCCTCTTGGATATTTGATTTTGAACTTTGAATTTGGAAGACTTTTGTTTTTGTTGGTTCCAAATGGAAGGTTTATTCATGTTGGAATGACAATTTATGGTATGGATGGAAGGAGTGTTGGCAACAACCTTATGGTAAGAACTACTCATGGCCTCCATTTTGATGTTTGTATCAGATAAAGTTTCCCCCAATATTGAGAAGGTAACATTAACATCATTAGATTTGCTGACTGAAGGATAACCAAGACCTTGATGTCTAGGATTTGCTTGAAATTGTACTGGTTCTAGAATTCCTTGCTCATGTATGCCTAGTCCTTTTCCTTGATACTGCATGCTCTGACATATTTTGTTTGCGATGGGGTAATTTTTCATTTTGGAAACAAGATGCTAACCCATCATTATGTTTGTGGAAACTGTTACTTGGAATCTTCTCCTCTACAAGAAAGCCTGATTTGATAAAAGTGGATGATCCTAGTTGATAGGATCTCTTATCTTCATTGACATGTTGGATATCTTCGGTGTGATTTTGTGACATATCAGATTCAGAGGATTCTATTGGTGCTTCCAAGTCGATGTCGAAACCATCTTTATGGTCATTGTCATAGAGTCCAATGAACTCAGCTATAGCTTGATCATTCACAAATATTTCTAGAGTAGGAGACTCTCGTTTTAGAGGGATATCATCTATGTTTTCAAAGGAGGCAAGTGTCTTATTTTGGGAAATGGATGTGTTTTGTACTTGGATAGGGTTGTCTTCAAATGTTTGATCATGAATGGCATAAAGGTCAAGGAGTGGATCATTTTGGACTTCTTGCTCAATAGTAGTGTCTTGATCAAAGATGGGTTTGTCTTGAATAATATGGTTGGGAATGGAATCTTGATCAAGGATAGGTGTATTTTGGATGCCATGATTATCTAGGACTTCTTGCATGGACTTAAAGATAGGGTCATGGGATAGATTAATTTGATCTTGACATGACGGTGAAGCCACAAAGTCATGCTTTAGACTTTCCATTTGACATGTATCCTCAAGTTTAGTAGATGGGATGTGACTTTGGAGACCATGAATAGATGTATTGTCATGACTAAATGTAGAGTGAGATGGAGTGGCATGGAAGGGATTAGTGGATGAAGAACTAGGATAGGACATGGAGGCTTGGAAGGAATTATTGGATGAAGGACTAGGGTAGGATATGGAGGCTTGGAAGGGATTAGAGGAGGGTTGGTTTCCCTTGTCAAGGTTAGGATAAGGGTGATAAGTGGACGTTTGTTGTGGATTCATGGGATGGATTATGCTAAGGGACTCTTGATAATGAGGGTAGATGGATGGAGGAATAGGACCTATGGATTGTTGGTAGGAATGATATGTGGGTAGTTGACCATGGGTTGACATTGATTGGCATTTGGATTGGATATATTGTCTTTTGAAGTCTAGGGCCTGTTGGTATTGACCATTATGGAGTAACTGGTATTCAACTTGACTAGCACGCATATCAAGGTAAATTGTAGACATGATGGTGAGGTTATGATGAAAGATGGAGTATGACTAAGGTATGACATTAAAAAGAGTGACTCAAATCTAAGGTATGCAACCTAAGCTATGTTTTTGAGATTTTTTGAATATAAAGGATGTCCTAGGATGAGACTAGTCTAGACTCTAAAGATGCAAAAGTCTAAGTAAGACCCTAAAGTGATAAGTTCTATAAACCCAAGGTGAAGGGACCAACTACCTAAAGTCAAACCAAGGTGTCAATTTAGTTAAGTCAAGGAACCAATGTAGGACGAGGATCAAAGACAAGTTGAGTTTCCTAACTAGACTGATGACCTAGGATGACTCTCTGTAGGAAAAAATATAAGATGATAGGACTAGGTTCAATGAAAAATTTTGTTGACACTATGACCTTTCTAGAGTGTAGATGGTAAATCAATTCCTGTGGATCTTCTAGAATGGATATAAAATGGATCAACGGAATGGAACTGAGCCTGCAAAGATCGCTTATGTACGACCTGACATTGACTCTCAATTTTGGTTTTCTGATAATCAAACATGTGCGCTTCAAATTTATCGGGCCATGGGTCCACCAAGGGAAGGCGCGTATCTAAGATTACCGGCGACTCAAACTCCACGATGCGAATTAATACAATGCATGTAGTCTTTTCAGAATGCATGCGAGCCAAACCGAAGCGATGCAACTCAAAAATTACAAATGCTACTCCGTACACCGAGCGCGACTTTGAGTAATAAATCGGCGAGCCAAACTGACAGATGCGACTCAGAAATTACAAATGCGTGCCAAACTTACAGATGCAACTCAAAAATTACAGATGCGACTCAAATTTAACATATGCAACTCAAAATTAACAGATGCGACTCTAAAAATTAGATGCGTGTTTCTGGTGAGCAATTGCGACTCTCTGTGAATTTTCAGTGACATGAATGTAAACTGACTCCGTTTATTGTGATCAAATTCTAACAATCAAAGACAGTCGTAAGACAAAGTGTTTTCAGTTTCAATTTTGGACTCAAAGAATGTTTAAAGTGATAATAGACAAGCACATCCTAATAGGCCAAAGGCCTAGGGTTTGTATACTTGGTATAGCTCACCGAAATACCCCAGATTGGTGATGAACACCTTTCCTTCTCGAGAGTGAATAGCTTAGGAATTTGGTGGCATTGGCTCCCCTCCACGGCTCATTAACGTCTTTCGAGCACACCAATTCTGAATTATTTGGGCAATGACCTCCCAAGAACTGCTATCTCTACTCAAGGGGATCAGTAGTGAGTATCTTCGGGCATGATACTGTACCCTGCACTGATACCAAGCAACGACCACAAATAGGTTGGTCTCTACAACAAAGGGTATTTAATTTGGGCATTCCGTTCGTGGGGTGTGATCCATACGGCACGAGTCCCCTTTCGGATCCATCTCGTCGGAACCACACTCGTGATTCTTGGGGTTTCCCCAAGAACCCACTTTTGTATACCGGCTGGAAGTCCCTCGGGTTCAGGGTGCTACTGGTCTGAGTCGTTCTGGGGTGAGTACTTTTTCCCACTAGAACAGGCCCAAGTTCTAGAGTTGGTAACTGTTTCTCTTACACCCAGGATCGCACGGATGCGCAAGGGGAGAGGATACTCCAATATACCAAATCGTAAGGGTAACCAGACTTGTGCTTTCGCACCAAACACAGTAGACACTTGTTAATTTTAACCAAACGAAAGATTTTCTAAGCTACCAAACAATCTGTTTTAAATTTAACTAGGGTCTTTGACCAACGTCCTGCAGAAAGACTATTTAGTAATTTTCAATATTGTCTTCGTCAATCGTTCTGCAAAAGCTTGTTAACTCCAAATGGCCACACGCTGAAAATAAGATATCAGTAACATAAAAATCAATTGAAAATTTTAGATTATGGGAAACGAAAATAAAATTTTACCAGTCAGTTGTGTCGCTTCGTTACCAGTCAGATGCGTCGTTTATTTTCCAGTTGCAGTTCGGGACACCAGTTGCGGTTTAGGAATTGTCAGATGCGTCGTTTCTCTGTCAGATGTAGTTTAGAAACTCAATTACGGTTCAAGAATTTCAGATGCGTCACAGAAAGTCAAATGCATCGCATTTAAATCAGATGCGTCACTTTTAAATCAAATGCGTCATTCTTCTTGCAAATGCGTCATAGAAAGTCAAATGCGTCACTTTTAAAGCAAATGCGTCACTCTGGCTCGCAGCCGCAAAAAAAATCGTATTTTTCTTGTAAAAAATGCTTCCCTTAACGAAAATATGTAGTATAATATATGAATCTTCGTCTCTCGACCCTTTTAGACACAACCATGCTATTTATTTGACCTCAAAAGACTCCAAAATGTGTGATTTTCAAGATTCTTCAAAAGTACCTACACCTTTCAACACAAAAAACACCAAAAACTTCCAAACAAAGAATGTTAATCAAGAGGGTTAGTAATTTACGTCGGGTTCACCAAAATGTAACGCTGAAAATGAAACAAGCTTTTGCACAATAGACAACAAGAATCAAGATTAGAAGCACAATGCATGCAATACTAAATCTAAAATGCAAATTTCAATCGTTAAGCAACAAAGAACATGGGAAAGTAAAAACGTAATTAAAATTGAAACAATCTCACCAATTCCAAACGTATTTCCATGAATTATTTCGATTGCCCTTCTCCATTTTGCTTGTGTGATATAATTGCCCTCAGATTTTTAAGTTCGTGCAAGTATAGCCTATTGATAAAGATTAGCAAAATATCAAAGATTCAAGACAAAGTGCTCTCAAAAGTTATCAAATTCGCGAGAGAGATTGGAATGAAGAATGAAAAATTAATTTATAGAAAATTGATTATTCGAACGACAGGTCAAGATTGAAAGATTAACGAACGGTTGAGATTGAGAGATGGGACATGCATTCAGATAACTGATAGAATTAAAGATTAAATAAATGATTTAATCTTCAGTTCGGATTCGAAAACATTAGAAATATCTTTGCATGAAAAAGATAAAGATTGATTATAATGACTCTCTGTTCGAACACACGCACAACATTTAATTAATTAAATAAGAATATTTAATTAATCTGCATGTACACGCAAATGAGTTAGAACTGGAGGATTGCATGATCTGAAGAAGAGATTACTCGAAGACGCCACTCAGACATCGAATCAATAGTTAATTGAATGATTAAAATAGATGTCGAGTTGAGTAAAAGTGAATACTTAGATAACTCACATAATTATCTAAAATATAGAAGAATGTGTTAAAATAGAATTAATGAATTAAATAATTCATTTAATTCAAGACTCTATATTTGAAGAACAATTAAATAAATAAGATTTATTTTAATTAAATGATGAAGGGGATTTTAAATGAATAATTAAATAAATAATGAATTTATTTAATTATAGTTGAAATATGATAAAGAGTAAATTAAATAAGAATTTATTTAATTTGACAAGATGAATAAGGTTAATTAGTAAAATAATTAAATAAAAAGCGTTTATTTAATTAATCAGATAGAATAAAGAAAAGTGTGAATTAATTAAATAATTAAGATTATTTAATCAATAGAAGAATTAATAGAAGATGAATTAATTAAATAGTTAAGATTATTTAATCAATAGAAGAATTAATGTTAAGATGAATTAATTAAATAATTGGCATTATTTAATCATGACCATGAATAATATGAATTATGCAGAATATGGAAGTCGCAGGCTTAAACCAGATTTCGGTGTCTACACCCCTAAGTGTTGTTTTTAACAAATTGTTACAAATCAATTACCCCATCACATATCCTGTCACCAAACCATTCGATCAGTCCAAACCCAAGCCGACATGGTTTAAAGAAAATGAGTATTGCGACTTTCATAAAATCAAGGGACACTCCTTGAGTAAGTGTCAGGGTTTAAAAAATTATGTCCAAGATCTCGTTGATCGAGGAGATATCAAGGTTGACCCTAGTCAACCTTCATCGTCCAATGCTCAACTGCAAATCTATCAAAATGCCTTCCCAAATCATAGTCAAGGTCCTAGCACCTACACTAGTCATCCCCAAAACAACAGCACCAATAATGTGAATTACAAGAATGTGCCCTTCAATTATGAAGGCGTTATTCATTACATTTAGCAGGTCAAACCTCGGGTATCCATGATACACGTTAAAGCCAAAGATCCTCAATGTGCTGTGACTACACGACGAGCCCGCATCACCATCCCTGCAGCCTCCACACCCATCCAACCCGCTCCCGTAAACTCTCAGTATAACATTCTTGATCACCTAAGGAAGACCCCCGCTCACATATCCATTTTAGATTTGCTTAAGTCTTCCCCGGTACATCAAGAGATTTTCAATAGAACCTTACAGGAGACTCATGTACCAAATGACATCGACCCCACACAATTCCAAGCTTTGGTGGGACACTTGGCTTTGTCTCACCACCTCCACTTCAACCAAAATGATATGCCCAACATTGACGTCAATCACAACCGCCCCCTACATATCGAAGTCATAGTTGCCCGTCATAAAATAAAAAGGGTCTTGGTAGATAATGGCTCTGCCCTCAATTTATGTACTCTGAAATTCATAAAACAGGTAGGGTATACTCAAGTGGACCTAAGCAACCAGATAATTACAATCAAACCTTATGACAATGCAGAGAGAAATTCAGAAGGAATCATCAGTCTCCCTATCCAAGTGGGACCTGTGCTCCAATATACTACCTGTCATGTCCTTGATCTGGACTTACCGTATAATCTCCTCCTTGGCCACCCATGGCTCCATGCTATGCAAGCCGTCCCATCCACATACCATCAATGCCTCAAATTCCCAGTCAACGGATAGGAGATCACCATCTATGTCGACCCCCAACCGTTTGAGTATTGTCAAGCTTTAGAAGCATCTTTTCCCCATTTACATTATTGTCCTGGGGTAGAAATGGGGGCATCCCAGTCATTATCCTCCAATCCATCATCCACCGCTATCACCACTCCATCCTCCACCACTAATCCTTCAGTCACTAGGGTCTAGATCATTGACAAAGGGTGCGGTGAGTATGAGATGCATACGTCTCTCAATGTAGCCACCATGCCACCGTCGCCACATGAGTACGGTCAACCTTCACATGCCACACAAAAGGAATCCAAGATCATCACCTTCAGCGGTAAAAACATTCCTACTACCACTTTCAGATCTCCGAGTGTCAAGATCGATGCACCAGAGGAAGACATAAGCCAATGGGTATATCGAGAAGAGCCCGAACCAGAAACTCCTCTAAAGAAATATTTTCAAGAAAAGTATCCTTGGCCAACAAAATTCATGGAAAAGCATAACTATCAAGGTAAAGGCCTAGGCAAAGAGGAACAAGGGCGGTTGCAACCCATTGATACACCACAGTCACCAAAGAAGGTAGGAATTGGGTATGACAGCAAACAGAAAAGCCTCGCAACATCATCTAATACTTCTCATAGTATCACCATGGATGAGGGCTCATTGGCAGACATACCCGAGGAGGAATCCATCATACATGCGTACGACGATGTCGATCACACTGACTTATCATCCATGTTTGAATGCCTATCCGTTTGCACCATCAGCCTATCCCTTTGTCACCCTGAACTCATTGATTGGGACCTACATAACACCACACCTATCAGTATCTCTGCGGACACGTATGTCAACCTTATGGGATTGGGGGATGATGAACACTCCAGTCGCAAAAACAAAAATAAAAATAAGAAAAATAAAAAGAGGTCATCTAGTGAAAACCTCCCTGAGGCACTTCCTGACCTAGAAAAAGTAAAAATAAAGGACACATCTGAAGGCGAAAACCTCGAAGAGGCGTCGGAAGATGGAGATGTTCATCTTCCCCTTATGGGAACTCAACTATCCGCCAGATCATCCATCCTGATTGAAGAAACACAAGAAGTTAATTTGGGAACTGCTGACAGTCCGAAGATCACCTATGTAGCCAAGTCACTCTCTGAACAAGAGTATCCAATCTTTGTACAGCTACTCCAAGAAGGAATCATCAACTTTTCCTGGTCATACTCAGACATGCCAGGCTTAGATCCTACTTTAGTAGTCCATCACTTAGACATTCACCCAGACGCCAAACCTATCAAGCAAAAACTCTGTAAGATGCATCCACAAGTCACATTGTTGGTTAAGAAGGAATTAGATAAGTTACTAGATGCGGGTTTTATCAGACCAATTGACTACTCTAAATGGATCTCCAATATAGTTCCAGTTGCCAAACCCAACGGAGATATTCGGGTCTGTACAGATTTCAGGGATCTCAACAAAGCCTGCCCAAAAGATGATTTCCCTCTTCCTAATATTGATATGTTGGTCGACCTAACAGCAGGACATGAGTTGTTATCCCTCATGGATGGCTTCTCTGGTTATAACTAGATCCGAATTGCACCTGAAGACCAACACAAAACTTCCTTCAAGACTCCTTGGGGCACCTTCTGTTACAATGTTATGCCCTTCAGTCTCAAAAATGCGGGGGCAACCTATCAAAGAGCCATGACGGTTATCTTCCATGACCTCATCCATATCATCATGGAAGACTATGTTGATGACCTATTAGGAAAGTCCAAAACACGAGCAGAACATCCCGCCATCCTGAAGAAGATATTTGAACGGCTAGAGCATTATAAGTTGTGGCTGAACCCGAAAAAGTGTGTCTTCGGGGTCACGTCAGGGAAATTGTTGGGTTTCATAG